>CAHIKZ030000669.1:4107500-4140000 GCA_903632075.3 Acanthosepion pharaonis | reverse complement strand
CACCACGAGGGTAGATGTAGCACAAGGCTGAGTTTAATGTGGGTCATCTGAGTATGTAGGCTTAGCCAAAAATTCCCCGTAGAACCCGCATAAATGGATTTGGGTCTGTCTACCTTCCTGGACGAGACTCTGCCTTTTGGCATAGCCTCATCTGGGTTCTTCTCTGTCCAAAGGCAGAGAGTTCAACAGCACAGCTGGAACAGATCCCAGCTAGTATATTTAGCTACCCACTAACGAGGATTGCATGTGGCACAAGGCCAGTTTAACATGGGTTCTCCAAGCCTGTAGGCTTGGCCAAAAATATTCCCTTTCAAACCTGTATAAATGGGTTCAGAGGCAGTCACCCTCCCTGAACAAGACTCTGCCCTTTGGCGGAGCCTTGTCTGGGTTCCTCTCCACCCGAAGGCAGAGAGTTCGACTGTAGCTGGAACAGGTTGCAGCTAGTCTCTGTAGTCTGTTGACTTACTGATACTTATAGGTAGTTACTATCTATAGTGTAGTTACTCAAGGAGGTGACAGGTTATTCCATTATATCAAAACCTTGTATTTTCATTTATATATATCTGGATCCCCACAGCTATATACTTCTTTTTTTTTATGTGCCATGTTCCTTCAGTATGTGGCAATCATGGCTCTTAAAAATTTTTTCTCTCTTGTAGCTCTAATCAAATTTTGACACTTTACCATCCTTCTTTGTCTCCAGTCTGCTGTCCATTTGCACAAACACTTTATGTAACTTACTTGCTGTTTCCCTCTGCCATCAGTGACTTGTGTATGTTAATTTCTCCAGATCCACTTTCCTTATTAAATGTCTCCATAATCTGAACTATTTTTTGATTTTAAATATGTCATTGTATTTGTCATTTCTTTATGGTTTCTTCATTGCTCACATTCTCTGTTCAGCCAAATCTCTGTCATTTTGAGCCTCTTCTTCATCTGTAAATAATTTGTCCAGACTTTACTATTATATTTTTTTTTTTTTTTTTAAGCATTTCACCCCAAGCAAGGCGGGAAGCCACTAGGACGCAAGGTGTTACAGAAAATTTAGAGCAAGATCAGATAGGAGTGATAGAAGAAAGGATGAGGGTAGTGGATAGATTAAGGCAACTGGAGATGTCGATTGACATTACACTTGAATAGCTGGAGATTATAGCTCACAGGGAAACAGGAGAAGGGAAGGGAGTTCCACAGGCGAAAGGTGTGAGACATGAAGCTATTAGAGTAGAAGAGACAGCTACATTTAGGAGTTTCGACAGTGAAGGGGTGAGAGCGGGATGCCAGCCTCGTAGGGTGCTGGAACTCATGACGTCTAGGAGCCAGTGAATGCAGCTCCTCGGAGCAATTTCCATGAACATATTTGTAGAACAGACAGAGGGAGGAGATGGCGTGTCTGTGAGAAAGTGACTGTAGACGAGACGTCAGGGCAGGGCCAAACACATTGCATATCCGCCTCTGGAGCCTATCAAGAACTCCGAGGCAAACAGAAGGGGCACAAGACCATATATGGCAGCAATACTCCATGCAAGGGCGAATTGTGGATTTGTAGATCTGGAGGATCGACTCCGGGGAGAAAAACTTCCTAGTGTGGCTCAGGGAGGCAACTTTCCTTGCAGTGGATGAGGCAATTGACTCAATGTATTTATTCCATCTCAGGTCAGCAGTCAACATGAGACCGAGAAGCCACAGAGAGTTGCTCTCGAGAAGTTGAGCGTCAGACATTCTAATGGAGGGAAGGGAAGGATCTCTCTGGTGATTAATAGAGAGCAGTTTTGTCTTAGAAGTGTTGAAGTTGACCAGCCAATTCATGCCCCAGTTCCCAATCGATTGGAGGTCCTTTTTGAGACGCACGGCCAGGTGAGTTTTGTCAGCGAGACTAGATTTGTTTTTGAGGCAGGAATAAATTGTGGTGTCATCTGCGTAGATGCCAACATGGGAAGTTATGGCGTCAGGAAGGTCATTTATGTAGATAAGGAATAGAGTGGGGCCTAGGATGGAGCCCTGAGGAACACCTGCGTTCGTGGGATAGGAACTGGAGGAGAATCCATTGAGAATGACCTTCAATTCACGGTTTGACAGGAATGATTGTATTGGGTTATATAATTGACCCGTAATGCCATAACCCTGGAGCTTGCAAAGAAGGCCGACATGCCAAACCCTATCAAATGCTTTGAAAATGTCTAGTGCCACGGCTCGGGCTTCTCCGTTATTTTGGAGAGCTCGGTAGACTGTTTCAGTGATGGCTGTAAGCTCATCGGCTGTAGATCGGGCAAAGCGGAAACCATATTGCTTGTCTGAGAGTAGATTATGGGATGTGAGGTGGTTAACCACCCCAGTATTGATTAGGGCTTCGAAGACTTTGCCGAAGAGGGGAAGGAGACTGATAGGACGGTAGTTGGAAGGGTCAGAGGGGTCACCAAAGTTCTTGAAGACAGGAAGAGGACTTCCAGCAGTGAGGAAAACAAGATTCCTTGAGGCAGTAGTTGTATAGTTTCGAAAGGGCGGGTGCCAATTCAGGCGCGCATTTCTTCAAGACAATGGCTGGTATCCTGTCACCACCACTAGCCTTGATGGGGTCTAAATTGGTACCAAAGATGGGGTTATGTTTAACCCACTCAATATGGCCTCAGTTCTAAGAGGGAAGTCGGGTATGGATACACCGGAAGAGTTGAGTGTTGGAACGCATCCCAGTCAGCTTGTTGATAGTAGAACGAAGTTCTAGTGGTAGGAGTTTCTTTATAGGGGGTGGCGTTAAAGGTTAGGAGGATATATATTGTAGTGTTATCTCCCTTAAGCTTCACCAGTTAGAGGAGAGTTATGTCCCCTAACAGCAGTTTTTATGGATGACCAGTGATAAAGAACTACTGTGATATATGCGTCTCTTTGTCTTTCTTCCTAAAACCCACTCAGTGACATTACACATATTACATAGCAATTCAGCACTTTATCCTTTGTTTACAAGGAAATAGTCCTAGCTCTTAATACTTTGCTTAGGTTCTTAAAGGCATCTCTTGCTATTCCAATGTGCCTTTGAATTTCTTTGTCTGACATTCCATTATCTACCCAGATAGTTTCCTGTACCTGCTTCTTTCTTATTCTCCAATTCACAAGTCACATCTTGGGTTGTCTTCCTTGCTGCCAACTATATATTTTATCTTCTTACAATTAACAGTACTTTCCATTGCTATATTGTCTAAGAGTTTTTTGTGGTTTTCTTTCTAAGTCTCTTATCAACACAGTGTCACCTGCACATGTTATGTCATTAAAATTATACACACTGATAATAAATCCTAGTATCTGTTTGTTCTCTTAAGATCACCTCATGGTATAGGTTCAGTAAATTTAGGGAGAAAACTCTCTTACCCCTCTTTCTATTTCGCGTAACTTCTCAACTTGTTTCTATCAATAATTGTTGGAGATAATACTAATAAAGTTTTCCTAGCAGTTCCAATAGCTTTCTGTGTTTCTATGATATATATGATTATAAGTTGTAATAATTTATATTACTATAAATTATTATGCAATTTCTAACAATTTATAATACTAATAATATTTATATGTTTTAAAACTTGACTCATCAATTTTAAATGCCAAAGTTCTCAAATTAAAATTTCAAATTAAAATTAAAAAACTCATTTCTTCTGGTGCATGCTGAATTCTTTTGATGTCAGTCTATTGTAGTCTTTTCCTAAATATTTTGCCAAGTCCATAAAATTAAAGCAAATCAACAAACCTAACGCCATTCTAATCTTGATATGTGATTCCTGAGAGTGATTCCAGAAAAGGTTATCTTTCTCAGACATGCCTATCAGTAAATTTGACTTTAACACTTCAGAAAAGGCACAAAAAAGGACAAAAATAAAAATACTGTACAGCTTTACTGCCATGTCAATATCTTTTACCACTTGTTGCAGCTAGAATTTTCATATAATATCTCAAACTTAAATGTTCATTTTTTTTAATGCCATATCCTTTTAGAATGAAAATGATCATGACTTTCAAAAGATAGTAAAAACCTTCATGTTTTGGAATTCAATATTGGAATTGTTGCTAATCAAGACTAGAGAGCTCTATCTACCTGGTTATTTAAACCATATTTTTTTTTAATTCTTTCTCCTCAAACAAGGCAATAAAGTCACTAAGATACAGGGGGTTAGTGGGAGAGAATATGAGAAAAAAACACTATTAAGAAGAGAGAATGATTAAGAAATGAAAATTTAGAAGAATCAAGAATTAATTGAGAATTAATTAAAAATTAAGGAATTCATATGGTGGAAGAGATGGATTCATGCCTTTTCATTGGCCTTTGTATGAAAGTGAATAAAATAGACATAGCCTGGAATTTGAACTCAGCCCTCTGATTTTATTTCCATGTTGATAACCATTGTACTACCCACACTTCCTCATATTGATTTTATTTGTTTAAAATAAAAAAAAAAAACAATATCAGGAAAGGAATTTTATTTTAGTAAAGAAACTCTGATCGATTTGATGACATGGTTAAGTCAAAAAACTTAGAAGGTAATGTTTTGCAAATACTGAATTTCAATCTCTTCTCCAGATATAAGCTTGAAACGTTTGCTATTGAATCAGTCAATCCAAAAAATCTATAAAGGGAAATATTCATCTGTTTTTTCCTTTTTTTTTTTTTATATCTCCATCTCGGACAATTATATTAAAGATGCAATTTCGTTTTTATTATTTCTTTATTTATCCTTTTTGGCAACTTTTCCATGTCTTGTGAATAATTAGGAAACAAGTGAGTGTTAAGTAATCAAGTGAAAGAAGAAAAGCAAGTAGCAAAAATACTTGGAGTTGATTTTTTTTATAAAGAAGAGAATAAAGCCAAAAGTGTTTGTCTCTAGCGGAATAAAAAAAGGAATTAATAATGTCTATGAATGTTTTTAAAGGTAATTGGCATTATTTCTTTTGACCTTCTTTGAAAAAAAGAGTCAGAAAAGAACTGAGAATAGAAGGCAAATAAGAAATGTCTATAAATTCATCTCAACAGAATCGCAAACCAGATTTCCTTTAACACCAAATGTTGGATAGTTGAATGATGACTACTTTCACCATTGATACTCTCTCCTACCACTTGTGTTTGCTGAGGGCTACAGAATATAAACAGACAAAATTTGAAAGTCTGTAGAGATATTTGAAGTCTGGAGAACGGTTCATTACAACCATCTTTATAGACCTAATAACTAGCAACTAAAAGAAGACATATTCATAATCCCAAGTTCAAAATTGTTTTTGTATAAAATTGAAACAAATCTCTAATAAAAAAGAATAAAAATTAAATTTAATCTATTCAAATCATAAAGTTGAAAATTAAAGGAAATATTAAATCTGTGATATGAAATTATAATTATGAAATACTAACTTATTCAAATTAAGTTTTTGGTTCGTACAATATGTCCATATTTCTGAGATGAAGTATTGTAATTGTTTACTCTATTTACATTGTTCAGACTGTTAAACTCATCTTTGTTTTTTTTGTAGCCAGGTATTAAACTCACAAATATTTGGGTCTAGTCCCTGGATTACTTCAACCAACACTATAGTTCACAGGGCTGTGGGTCCTTGAGGAGATCTGTGTATGAATTTTGGGGACTTATAAACTTAATGTCCCAGTAATCACTTTTTACCAGAGCTCATTTTGTTGTTGTTATTCTTTTACTCTAGCATTCTTTATTACTGGTTCCCATATTGTCTTCATTTCTATGTTTTGGCCAAAACGTCATGAATATGGCAACAAAGATGAGGACAATAGTCTGAACAATGTAAATAGTGTAAATAATTTCTCATTAGTTGTACCTTTTGACCTTCTGAAAGTGTTGGCTTTATTGGTAATAGTTGTGGAATTCTTAACTTGAGATCAGCCACTCTTTGATTCTGTTATTTTGTTCTTTTTGTTAATTTACCTTCTGTTCATTTTGCAGAACAAGAATATAAGGATTCTACCACCTGAGCCAGGGATTGAACTTACAAACACCACATAAACTATAATTCTTAACCAATGCTTATATTCACTGAGGAGCTGGTGCAATTTCAAGGAGTGTCATTATGGAAGGTAAGAATAGGCTTAAACTGTGTTAAAAATTTTATGTAAAAAGATGATCCTGCCAAAAATTTATAAAGGGGGACATGAGTTAAGCTTATGGCCATAATATGTTTAAGCACTGGTTTTCATCACATCATTGGTTAACCAATGTTGAGCCTGGTTAGTAGTTAGATGGATGACAGCCTGGGAATACCAGGTGCTTGTATGCTTGGATGTGCAGGTGGTGTAATAGTTAGCAGCTTTACATGAGAAATCGGTGAGTCAAGTTCCAATCCCAGTTCAATTTGTTACATTCACTTCCGGGCAAATACTCTTGGGAAAGGTATCAATCCATTTCTTCTGTTCCCAGCTATAGGTTAAATAGCAGGACAAACTCTCACATCTGTCCCTACCAACATGCACCAGGCCAACAAAATAATGGCCTATTCTCCATAGTATGATACCATAATCTAACAGTGATCATTCCTGTTGGGTTACCAGATTTAAACCAAGGCTCATCTGCATCACTTACCCTCCAATGGTGAAGATGAGTACATGATTGACAAAGATGGCGAAATCTGGGAATGCCTACATTCAACACAATACTAATAAAAAAATTACAAGTCATATGATTTCATGTGTGTGTTTTTTTTTTAAAAATAACTAATTAAAAGAGAGATAAAAATATATATTCCTGTTAAACTTTTTGGATGATTTACCAAAACCTAGCAATTTTTTCATCACAAGGTTACACATTCAAACTGCTAAAGACTTCATATTGTTTGTGATCAAGATGCTACAACTTGAACTTTTTGCAGCCTTGCTTAAAAAGTACTGAAATTTATAATCATGATCATTGCGCACATGCATGCACACGTTAAAAATAAATCATTCTCATTCAATATTCAATGCACACTTGGCTGTTGTAGTAACCTAATTTATAAAAATATAAATAAAATTGTTTGATATTTCCTCTGTTTAATTCCAAATTTATTGCTTTGTTTCTTGCCTGCTAATAAATCACAACATGACTTTTTGTAGAAATTTTATGTCAAATTCTTCTCAATGTTGCCAGTCAATTCCTTTAATATTGGTAGCTGGGTAGTTCTGTTATGCAATATCAATCCTCCTCTATGCCAGTGAATGCTTGGTAATCTCCTCACAGATGGAAAAGAGGCAACAGAAATATAGTTCTACAGAATGGTACTGAGAATACATTGGACTGAACATGTGAACAATGTGAGTTTTAGAGAATATGGAAACAAAAAAGACACTTATACTTAACATCAGAAAGAAAAAGCATATAGGGCTTAGAACATTTGACACCGACAGGACATATTAAAGGCAAGAGAGTAGATGAAAGCAGTTCATAACTTACCTAATGAGCTTGTGTAAATAACAAGCTTGGCAAAACAGGGATCAGGAGAGACAGCAAGAAAATAAAAAAATTACTAAGAGCTAGAAAGGACATGAAATTGTGGAGAGCCATGATAACCCATGCACTGAAAGGACACGGCATATGAAAGAAGAAGAAGCAGGATGGTTGTCATATATCACTTATACAAGGTTATGTGTTCACCACCGTATTAATTTTGAAATCCAATTTCTGTTCTTTTCTCTTCTTGAATGCAGTTTCAAAAGAAAGAATCTCATTTCAGTCAAGGTCAGTTCTAGTTTCTTTTCATGAGAATCAATGTTCATTTATAAATATTTTCCCATAAGCAGCAACATTTTAATATGTAGTTGTAAATAAAATTGATAAAAATGCAGAATAAAACTGAACAGAAGTTACATTAAACATTGTAATGATATCAGAATGCTGAAATGTGGGAGTTATTAGTTCAATTCAAAACCTTCTCAACAAAGACTTTACATTAAGAAAAGATGCAAACTAGAATTGCTTTGAGTTGTAGAAACATTTTATTTACTTTTTCAATAAAATTTCCTCCCCAAAAAATTCATCTGGTATAAAATAACATTTAAAAAATTTTTTTTAGAAATACGTCATTCAAACCATGACCCATTAGGGTCATGAAGACACCACATATGCAACAGTCATAGCAGCAGTGATACATTTAAGGCACAATAGCCTGATGCATCTTATCTCTTTTGAATCTGATTTTGATTTCAGATTTTTCCTTCTCCTAGACTGGTTGCCATTTCAAGGCAAAGGAGCCTAGTCTACCCTCTAGCTGGAGTGGAAGATAGAGCTATAGCTTTTCAAAGAGCATTAGTACAACACTAGGAATTGAAATTGGCATTCTGAATTAATTTTCCATACCAATTACATTATATGTGCTTCCATTTTAGAAGATAAGGATTTTCAAAATCCAACCATGTGATGCCTCTTTTTCACACAGAAATATAATTCTTTCTTCACTGGAAAAGCCATGATTGCCACTTCAGGATGTCGGCAATCATGGCTTTCCACAATTTCATGTCCTTTGTAGCTCTTAATAAATATTGTTTTTTATTATTTCTTCTAAACCCCTGATCTGCTATTCATTTACACAAGCCCACCAAGTAGGTTATCTGTTGTTTTCCTCTGTCCCTTTTGTCTTCAATCTCTCCTGTGAGTATCAAATTTTCCAAACCCTCTGTCCTCATTATGTGCCTTAGAAATTACAGCTATCTCTTCCTGATGTTACTGTTTTCTCTAAAACTTCATTGTTTCCTACATGTTTGGTTCGTGTTATCTTCAGCATCCTTCTGTAGAACCAAATTTCTGTTGCTTCAAGTCTCTTCTTTCACTGTGATGAAATTGTCCAGCATTCACTGCCATGTAGTAGGAATGATATTACATTTAACATTTTAGATGTTTTGGAAAAACCAAAATGTGGTTCTATTGACAAATATAAGCAAAGTACTTGAGAAACAATTAACTTTTAAGAAGAACAGAAATGACAAAAGTACTTCTGAAATTTGAGGGATACACAATAAAGAGAGAAGGATTGGAGAATTTAACTCTTAGAGTTTGAGTAAATGGATGGAAGAATAAGGACTAATAAAGTGGGATCATAAAGGGCTCCTACAAGGAATAAAAGACATGATGCTATCATGCCCTGATGTGATATAACATCCCCGCAGACACATATGTATATATACACATATATTTATGAAAAAAGGTTGGTAGCTTGTATCTGAGTATGCTTGTCTACTCGGGTGGCTAGTCAATCCCTGTTGCAGACACCTGCTCAGGCACATTAGTGTTTGTTCAAATAGAGAGGACCTTAGATACAGTTTGTGAGATCAGCAGTCTGAACAAGGCGAGCACAGTCAAACTCTTAGTCATGATGACTCGTAAGGATTTCTGTCTACCCAATTTCACTCACAAGGTTTCCAGGCACTTTCCAAACATGGTGCATGATGTGATCGCCTCCCCCAGATTGATAACATCAAGAAGTCACCTTCCTGACAAATCGACTATGGTGAGATTCGAACCTGGTTCCCCTGTTCAGAAAGCAAACATTCAGTCACACATAAACACTGACACACACACACATGCAAACACACACACATATATATATATATATATATATATATATATATATATATATATATATATATATGCATATATATATATATATATATATATATATATAGATAGATAGATAGATATATTCATACACACACACATCACTGAAAACATTATTTTTATTGGATATATTTGAGTAGGCACACCATTTATTTATTTATTAAACAGTATATTCAGCAGACTGAATATATGAAAAATCTTTCAAAATATGTACTCCTCAGCAGGATTTGAACCTGTGTCCCTTTAGGCAGAGAGAAACTGTTATTAGATCTGATGTGCCTTAACTAACTCAGCCATCAAAAAGTTTTACCAATCAAGCAAAGTCTGAATAGTCCCTTTAAGTGAAATCCTTCACATCATGGATTGCTCAAAATTAACGTATCTACTCAGTTTGGGATCTAATGATGGTTTCTCTCTGCCAGGGGGATGCAGGTTCAAACTGTGCTGGAGACCCACATATTTAATAAGATTTCTTGAATAATCAGACCCATAGATGAAAATAAATAAATATACTGTTTAATAAATAAATAGAGCATCTACTCAAATATAAGTATCCATTAAAATAAAGCTTAAAATGATACAAATCAGTTGGATTAATAAAAAGTCAATTACTGCTTTAGAAGATTATAGAGCAATATACAAAATACAGTATAAAAAAGGCTAACTACAGAATTGAACTTCTATCCTTACTAATCGCCAGAGGATTATGCAATTGCCAAAAATAAGCAGCATCTTTAAGTGGTTGGAAAATAGCAAAATTAAAGTATATATATATATATATATATATATATATATATATATATATATATATATATATATATACACACACAAAATGAAGGAAAGAACAGATGGGGTAAAATACACGGTTTATAGCATTTATTTTTTAAAAGTGCTCAATACAAAGCAGACCAAAATATTATTATAATATTTTTATTATAATAAATTACAATAAAAACATTTTACATCGCTACACAAAAACTTTCATGTTTCAGTATTGAGATGGTCCCTCATCAGGCAATGTTAGATAACTAATGATAAAAACAATTTATTGGGGAAATTTAAAAAACAAATCATTACTTTTTTTTCGTAAGTTACAGATGGGGGCATAAGGTCAGGATTAGAAATATACTTATTGGTATGTCTAGATTAACCAATGACCATCATGTCTATGCTAACATATAAAAATAAGGTCAGAAGCTGGAGGTGTGTGGGTTATTATTACATGTAATGAAGACCGATGCTTAGACATGTCATTCAACAATGCTAGGGAACAATTACTGCGAGAAATGTAATATTGTTGTATCCAAGTATGATTTGGCAATTTGTTGAAGTAGACATAAATATATTTTTTTTTAAATTATTTAAATTTTTTTTTTAAAATAGGAAGGTTCTTAAAGGGGACTTTGGATAAAATTAAAAATGTGGAAACAACAATATAAGTTGTTAATTATACAGACTCGATGGTAAAACATGGCAATATTATAGTTCAATAAATAAAATGTTGTAAGGACCATTATATACTAATAAAATTATGTCTAAAGAATTATAAGATGTAATTATCAAAAAATTTTTCTCTATATTTTATGGTGAAGTGTAGACAATGGTGGCATAGCAAGGTTAATTCATTTCTTTGATTTAACAGGTTTTTATTTTTAGGAAACTTTATAATATAGAATTTTTCTTGTAAACATAGGTGACAGGTTCTAGTTATTTTTAATAATTTTCATTTTACTATTTTTTATTGACTTTATTTTTATATGATAGCATAGATATGACGTTCATTGGTTAATCTAGACATACCCATAAATATATTTCTAATCCTGACTTTATGCCCCTACTTTTAACTTACAAAAATAAGTAATGATTTGTTTTTTAAATTTCCCCAATAAACTATTTTTATCATTATCTACCATCACCTGATGAGGTACCACCTCAGTACTGAAACATGAAAGTTTTTTTAAGTAGCGATGTAAAATGTTTTTATTGTAATTTATTATAATAAAAATATTATAATATTATATATATATATGTATGTATGTGTGTGTGTGTGTGTGAGAGAGAGAGAGAGATAGAGAAAGTGAAAGCAATTAAAACTTCAAAAAGATTTAATTTATATAACAACAAAATTCAGTTTCTTGAAAAAAACATGGATATTTTTTGTCAGTCTGTTTAATATTTCTCTTTGAAAATTACATTTCTACTTTCAACCTTCCATGATCTCACCTCTGTGAATATTGGATGCAGACTACTGTTTTAGCATTTACTTATTGCTGCTCCAGTTCAGAGATATTGTTAGCTACAACTTTGATCCCAGACAAATCTATTCTTATTTTCATTCCAAATTCCTTGTAGATTTTGGGTTCAATAAAAATCTTATTGATTTCTTTTTATTAACAGTAATTGTTCCATTACAATTCCTTATCTGGGAAAATCTTTGTTTAAAGAAAAGATTTTGTTGTTTTCATTTTCAAAATAAACAATTACTTTAGGAAATTTATTTTTAGAAAATTAACCTCTGTTAATGAATTAAACTGGATAACAGCTTGTGGAAGAACAATCAAAGATTTGTGCAGACAATTACAAGCAGCAAGATGGCATTCAAGATCTTCAAATTTAAAAAAAATTGCCAAATGACATAATCATGTTTAACTTTCACTTTCACTTTCACTTGGTAAAAATGTGTAATGGTGAGCTGAGAAAAAAATTAGAAGCAGCAACTCAGCAAATGGAGATGTGATTGAGATAAGTAAAAGAGTTTTATTTCCCTGTGATTTATAAGCTTTGTTTGCTCATTGCAGAGTATCTTATCTCAGTCATGAGAGATAAAGAGTTTGCTTCTGGTATAATAAAAAGTAGTAGTAGAGATATGTTGAGAAAATCAGCAAGCATATATAGTCGAGTGAGATAGACTCATTGGAGAAAACATCCCATAAAGTATTGAAATATAGTAGTAATTAGTTTCTGCTACTGCTGGCTTAATTTCTGGCCAGTGGCATCTCTGTTGATAGAAATAAAATGGTGCCACTGTAGATGGCCTGGTTGTGGTTGCCTGCTGTGGGATCTGTCACTAATACCAGCTACATGGGTGAAATCAGCATTGGTTTTATAGTCAGTCAGTGGCTCAGAAACAGCTGCTGTAAAAACATGGGCCTTTTCTGATTGGTCAGGAAAGATGTTTTATGACTTGTATTTTTGGACAGTTTTGTTTTACTCATATGAGCTGTGGATGTTGAAGCGAGCACTTCTATATAATTGAAGTTCCACCAGCATACAAGAAACATTTATAAATATATTTTTGGTATTTAAATGTGTTTGTTTGCATACTAGTTGATTTCCTCTGGATTAATCTTTTCATAATAAAATGTCTTATTATTGAAATGTTTACAAGGGTAAAGGAAACATATATTTATTGACCAAGAGAAGCTGTCATGTAGTTTTATTTGTTAGTGTGTCTTTTGATCTCTAGCCACTTTGAAGAAAGAGAGTTCTTTGATGTAGATGAGCTGGCATTTTTTAATTGACTGACTATGACCTATTGCAAATTTCTATTTCTCAGTTTTACAGGTTATAGAAATTTGAAGACTTTTTAATTTACCTAAACCAACAGTGACTGTTGAAAATCGTTTTTTCCTGTAATCTGTTTTCTAAAATTTATAATTTTCTTTTAGGTTTTATTTTTGAAGATTTTCCCTTCAACTTGACATTGATTCTGATCCTATCATTTTCACTTCTTGAAATGTCTATGAAATCTTTATACATATTATAGCTCAATTCAGTTTGTTAGCAAAGTTTACCCTAAGTTATGTTGATTGAAGTACCGTCTTCCAAATTTTCAATACACAACAGAGAATGTAATAAAATTGTTAGCACAGATTTATGTTAATTTCCAAGTATTTTGCATGCAATCATACATTCCCCCACCTCCTGTTACCAAAATAATGAGAAAAGGTAAAGTAAGAAAATGATGGAGTAATGGTAAAGTCAGTGGGTAAGTGAAAATATAATTGCAGAATGAAACCATTGTTATTATCTCATTTCTTCTTGTATTTCTTCCACAATTTGCTATTGCACAATTTTAGATACAGTAATGTAATTGATAGCAGCTCAGACTGAGGACCAAGTTCAAATTCCAGTTGAGTTTATTACATTCACTTACCTACTAATGTCCTTGGGAAAGGTATGTGTTGTGGATTCTGAGATGAAATTCAGTCTCCAATGAATGACAAATGCAAGAATTAAATATAAGTAATTAAATGTATTTACACAATAATACAATGGGTAATACTGTTAGTAAATCAAGGAATACCGTTAGTAGCAATAATAATATATATATATATTTATATACAGTCTCGAAGTAGGACTTCCTTAGAGTCTACGTGCTTGTAACTGTGACTTCTACAAGTGGTTACCTCACACTATTACTCTACCTCCAACTCAATCACAATCTCTGCTCACTCTCCCCCTATTCTGACTGACTCTGGGTATTTAACAGCAGCAGTCCAAGTAACACTCTGGTTGAGTCCACTTATATGAAAAAGGGGAGGACCCCATAACAGTATGAATCCATCTCTTCTCTCTTCAGCTATGGGTAAATACCAGGCCTGGCTGTGTCCTATAGCCTTAGAAGGAAAAACCTCTGAATTCAAACCTACCTGGAGAGGGTTGTCCTCCAGCAGGCTATCTTGCTCAGGAAACACCACTGCTATTGCAGATGCAGTACATGTTATGTGTTTTAAAAAAAATTATTGGTAATTTTTATTATTGCACTCAAGATATTACAATTTTCATAAACAGCTGTTTTTAGTTTAACAATTGTAATACTTTACAGACTTTGATTCTTAGAATCAGTCATGCCAAAACCGGCCCTGAACCCGTTTATACGGGTTCAAATGGGCTATTTTTGGCCGAGCCTAATGGCTCGGAAATGCCCACGTTAAAAAGGCCTTGTGCCACATGATGCCTTCATGGGGGGACGACTAAATATAGTCATGCCAAATTCTTCAGAAGCCAAATCAAATGCTAATCCCATAACTGAAAAGATTTTTATTACTTAGAGTTGATTACAATGACAAGGCTTTAATATAACACCTGCCCATATTTATTTATTTTTACCTTTAGAGTACACTTACCTGCTTGTTTGATATTTTATTCTAATTGCAAAGTATTCTGGTTGCTTTAGTTTAAAACTGAATTACAGTTCCTTTTAATGTCTATTGTTTTCTGAATTTAGCAATACAGCTTCAATATGGTTGTTGATTCAACTATCGCTTACCAATATTTTGAAGTCATTATTTTGAAGACCAAATCGACTAGAAATTGCTGAAAAATTATCAGCCTGAGTAGAAAGGGTTTTTTAAAAATAATTCTGATGTTTGGCTGTTTGGTTAGATTTAGAAACAGAAAAAATTCTTTAAAAACAATGAAAATAGGGCTGAATATGACAATGAAAATTGGAAATCTCCTCACAGATAAAGAGGCAACAGAAATGTGATTCTACAGAAAAATGTGATGAAATTTTAAGGAAAATGGGAGGAAAAGTGAAACTTGTATTTAAAATCAGAAAAAGATAGTTGAAATTTCTAGGAAAAATCAAGAGGGAAGAACATTTGGAGAATTTGTAACTCTTCTTTTTCTTTTTATATGCCATGTACTTTCAGGACATGGGCAATCAAGGCTTTCCACCTGCCTCTTTCCCTTGCAGCTCTCAGCAAGCTCCTTCCCTCTGCTTCCTCCCCCAGACCACATTCTCTCATCCACCTGCTCAAGCTCATCAGGTATGCCATGTGCTGCTTTCCTTTGTCTCTCTTTCCCTCTATTTGACCTGTGAGTATCAGATTCTCCAGGCCCTCCTTCCTCATTATATGTCCCAGAAACTTCAGCTGCCTCTTTCTGATGTTAAGTATAAAACTTCTCCTTGTTTGTAACCTCTCTAAGACCTCATCGTTGTTCACATGCTCGGTCCATGATATCCTTTGCATCCTTCTGTAGAACCACATTTCTGTCGCCTTGAGTCTCTTCTTCATCTTTGAGAAAATCGTCCAACATCCGCTGCCATAAAGAAGAACAGATGTCATGTAACAGCTCAGTATTTTTTTATTTGTTACCTAAGAAATCCTGCTGTCTCACAATACCCTGCTCTGCTTTTGGAATGTGTCCTTGGCCATCCCAATATGTCTACGTATCTCAGTGTTGCACTTACCATCCTCTCTCAAGACACTTCCCAGAAATTTAAACTTCTCACATTAAATATTGAAAGCAAGAGGAACACAGAGGGTAAATAACATACATAACAAGTCTGTGTAAATAGACAGCAGAACAGATTCTGGGAATGATGTTAAAAAGCAGACCTTATCAAGAACAACAACATATAGGAAATTGTGGAGGGCTAGGATCTTTCTTATCCTGAATGGTCACAGTAGATGGAAGAAGCAAATCTATTGATCATATGGAACAAGAGATTGTATATTAGGATGGTTTTCAATAATACAGTCTCTTTTTCGAACTCTGAGCTAGAGCTGAGTTCCTCACAAGATAATTGGCTGACATTGATAACAACGCAGATGTAGAATGAAATATAAAGGAAAAATCAGCTGACATGTGAAAATCAAATTCATGAAACATGAGAAAGCCATATCTATGGTTGAAGTAGAAAAGTCATATCAGAAGAGAGAATAGTTAATATTACACTCTCTGGGATAAGGCCTAAATTATTTCTCAAACATTGAGAAAATTCATGGCAGTGACGTAAATTAACTTGAGAGATATCTCTATAAACAAGATCAGTATTGACAACTCACATTGCATTTAGAGTTTCAAAGATCATCGTTGACATGAAGGCAAGAAGCCTGAAGAGAGTTCTACCAGTGAGAAGTTCCAGAGAAAAGTAACTATTAGCCTAAAACTTATGGTTACATCTAGCAATTTCAACACAAAAATGAAATGCCAACCCAGTACTTAAATTCATGAAGTCAAGATACACATGAGGAAAGGTGATCAGAACAATTAACATGAAATTTATTCATAGAAAAGTCATATAGAAAAAAATGTTGAGCAATCATATATAAGGAGTTCAATTATCCAAATAATATTTGGAATAATCACCTCTGCTTAAAGATTATAATATCAGTCATCAGCTACTATAGTTCAGATCAATTAGCTATCAAATTAATTTTCGTAGGATTTGAAATATATTTTAAAATAGCAATTTTATTTGCTCTGTATAAAGCTCCAATGACGCAAATACAATTTTTATAAGGAAACTTCTTTTTGGGATAAGATGAAAAAGATATTTAGGTTTGTTATGTACAGGGATAAATGACACTCATAAGAATTGCCTTCAGTCATTATCCAAATTTTATTCATTAAAATTATCTCAGTTCAGATCTTAACATAATGTAGATCTTTTATATTTTTCTATTTACCAGAATTTAATTAATCATTAAGAAAATATGAAAGGATTCTTTGAAACTCAAGTTAACATTTAGGCTCACAACCATATCATGTTGAAACTTTAGTTCCCATACAATCATCAAAGTTAAGCAATGTTGAGCCTGGTACCTAGATGGGTGAATGTTTTGGAATACCAGGGGCTGTAAACTTGGGTGTGTAGGTGGTGTAATAGATAACAGCTTGGAACTTGAAATCAGAGAGATGAGTTCGAATTCCTGTTGGGTTGTATTCACTTACAGTGGGGAAAATAAGTATTTCATCTCCTGATAATTTTCCGAGTTTGCCACCTTACAAAAATAGGAATGGTCTATAATTTTCAGGCTAGGTCCATCTTAAAAGTGAGAGATAGAATAAAAAAAAATTCTAAAAAATCAAATTATATTAATTTTTGAATATTTATTTCTTTTTTATTGAAAAAGTAAGTATTTCACCCCATAGCAAAACATAACTCAGTATTTGGTAAAGAAACCCTTGTTGGCAAGCACAGCAGCCAGACATTTCCTGTAGTTGGTTACCAAGTTTTTACAGATCGAGGGGAGGATTTTGGCCCACTCTTCTTTGCAGATTCACTTCAAATCCTTAAGGTTTGTAGGTTGTCATTGGGCAACTTGAAGCTTCAGTTCCCTCTACAGATTTTCTAAAGGATTAAGGTGAGAAAGACTAGGCTACTCCATTACCTTAATGTGCTTCTTCTTGTATTACTCCTTTGTTGCCTTAGCCATATGCTTTGGGTCATTGTCATGCTGGAACTGCCATCCACAAACCATCTTCAGTGTCCTGGCTGATGCAAGGAGGTTTTCACTCAAGATTTCCCTGTACTTGGCCCCATCCATCTTTCCCTTGACCCGATGTAGTCATTCTGTCCCCTTAGCAGAGAAACAGACCCAAAGCATAATGTTTCCACCACCATGCTTAATGGTTGAGATGATGTTCTTGGGGTCTAAGTCAGCTTCTTTTCCCTCCAAACAGGGTGAGTCAAGTTGATGCTAAAAAGCTCAATTTTAGTCTCATCTAACCACAACACTTTCTCCCAACCCTCCTCTGAATCATCCAGGTGCTCATTTGCAAACCTCTGAAAGGCCTTTACATGTGCCTTTCTTGAGTAGTGTGTTACTAATAGTCATCTTGGTGGCTGTTGTCCCAGCTGCCTTGAGATCATCAACAAGCTCTTGCCATGTAGTTCTTGGTTGTTTCCCCACATTTCTCACCATCAGGTTCATTCCACATTATGAAATGTTGTGTAGAGCTCTAGACCAAGATCGATTGATAGTCAATTGGTGTTTCTTCCATTTTCTTATTTTCACACCAACAGTTGACTCCTTCTCACCTAGCTGCTTGCCAATCATCTTGTAGCACATTCCAGTCTTGTGCAGGTATACAATTTTGTCCCGGATATACTTAGATAATTCTTTCATCTTGCCCATTGAAAGATTAGATTCTGATTTATTGAAGGAATCTGTGAACTAGTGTCTTTTATACAGGTAATGAGTACCTGATTAGGAGTAATAATTGAGTAATAGGAGTAGTATATATGCCTCCTGGTCACATAACCGGTCTCTGGGGCCTGAATCATTGCTGGTTGATATTTGGGTGAAATATTTATTTTTTCAGTTGTAATATCTGTTCATGAGGCTCAAAAGCTGATGGGTAAATTTTCAACTGCATACAATGCATTTAGCTTAGCAATTAATATCAAGAAAACTGAAGTAGTATGCCAATGTTTAGATCTGTATGTTATGTTCAGCAATTCACTATTGTGTGTGCGAATTACTGTTGATGATAGAGAAGGTAAATATTCAATATTATTGAAGTACCTCCAAAGCAAAAATAGAAATTAATCTTCTCTTCATAATGAAATTACTTATCACATCTCAAAAGCTACAGACTGCTTTGAAAAGTTCTACCATCAGCTGTGTAATGTCAGAGGAATTCCTTGAAAGCCTAACTTAATGTAGCTGTACTGGACCCCTTACTGGAAACATATTCACCAGTTTGATGTCTTTCATGGCAGTGCCTTTGCACAATACATGGCAATAATCTGGAAAAACAAAATATCTAATATCAATGTGTTTTCAAAGTGTGAAATTGGAGGCAAAGAGACATTTCTAAAGGGATGGATAACCAAAGATTGTAAATTGAAAAAATGGTGTTAAATGTTAGTAACTCAAATGCATTTTAAAACATTGCTACTATACTTGTAATAAATTTTGTTCAGTGTTAGTTGATTGCTTTTGAATTAGAGGGCCTTGAGAATTTGAATTTTTTGTTAATTATTTTCATGGCATTGTATATTGGTGTTGTCAACAAGTATTTTCCTGTATTGTGAAAATAAAACTAATTATATACTATACTAAATTTAACACAACCAACATAATCATGCACAATAACTCTTCTTCATCAACTACTGTTTTGGAAAAGACCAACATTATATATCAATTCAAATGCATTTTGAGAGATTGTATCTCTGACAAAAACATAAATAGACATGTTTGCTTAATGACAACAAATTATATATATATATATATATTTATACACGTTTCATTAAATAATATAGACAAGTGTTGTCTATTTATTTTATGTAAAATTTTTTCATATCTTCTGATAAGTTTGGTAACATTATCATTTACCGAAAAAATAAATTCACAATGATCCATTATTTTTAATAAAATCTAAGCTTTCGTGTCTCAAGCCATTATTTGATATGTAAATACAAACATATCAAACAATATACTTGACAGATGTAAATCTGTCATTATTATGTTTAGATTTTATCAAAAAATAATGAATAAATATTGTGAATTTTTTTTCGGTAAATGATAATGTTACCAAACTTATCAGAAGATACGAAAAATTTTACATAAAATAAATAGACAACACTTGTCTATATTATTTAATGAAATGTGTATAAATGAAAATATGCTGCCTAAATACACAAATATATATATATATATATATATATATATATATATATATATATATATATATATTTATATATATAATGTAACAATATATATAATTTTGTATAATTTTATATATCAACAAACAGTATTTTGAAAAATAGTATGACAAATTGGAAAAAAGTTTTGTGATATGTTTTATTTGATGAAACCCCAACAGATGGAATGTGCCACAAAAACATTTTCCAATTTGTCATACTATTTTTATAATAGGATGAACTGGGTAAATATATTTTTAAGCTATGCTATATTTATAGGAAAAATGCTTGGGGATAGAATGTATGCAAATATAAAAGTGAACACTGAGGTCAACATCAAGTGGAAACTGTTTGTTTCTTGCTTGAATACAATCTTATATATATATATATATATATATATATATATATATATATATATATATATAAAGAGAGAGAGCAGGTAATAAATCTGTTGGCATATAATCCAAGTGGATCCTAGTAATATTAAATATTAAAATTGATCCACAAAAAGAGCTCAATCTATTTATTATAGCAGAGCATATAAATTACATGACAGAATACAAAATTTCTTCATATGGGTGTGGGAGTATAGATCTATTTCAACCAATGAAAACCATGTCAGTCTTATTCAACCCTAGTGTATAGACTCTGTTCATGTCAGAATTAGAAATTTAACATTTCGACAGCCATGGAAAAATTGAAACAGAATTTGTCCATTTTGATGTTTCAGTCAGAAAAAATGCCTGAGATGGTGTTTAAGGGAAGGTGGAAGGTGTTAGACTTAAAGGGAAGAGGTTTACTTAAACATTCAAAATAAGTAATGAGTATTTTTAAGAAGAATGTATAACTGGCCACTTGTATTCGAGGATATCTGTCTATTAGGACGACCGGCCAATCGCTACTGCAGATGCTTACTCAAGCACCTCTTGTGTTTGTTCAACATCCACAGAGCCAACCTGTGGTTTATACTGTATCTCTGTTGAGCAGACCTTAGTTACAGTTTCTGGGAAAGGGCATGTTATCTAGTGTGATCAACAATTTGAACAAGGCCAGCACACTCAAGCCCTTGGCCACAATGACATGTGACTTCATACTAGCACAGCTATCGATGACCCCCAAGTGTTTCATCTACCCAGTTTCCCTCACAAAGCTTGGGTCAACCTATGGTATGGCTTTCAGACATTTTCCAAAAGTGCCACATGCTGGGATCGACCCCTCCAGTCCAATAACATCGTGGAAGTCTCCTTCTTGACAAATCAACCATGGTGAGATTCGAACCTGAGTCTCATGATCTGAAATGTTCTAACCACTCGGCCATGTGCCCATATTTTTAAGAATAGATAACTTGAAACACACATAATATATTGTTCTTATAGACATATCCTGACAATTTTATCAACATTATCAATGGCAATTTTGTTGAATTGCATAATAAAATCTTGCAGATATATATATATATATATATATATATATATATATATGTATAAAATATTAGACAGATGGAGAGAACAATGTGCAGCATTGTGTGAGTTAATTGCCTGGAAGCTGTGTTCATAGCGTTTTTGTGGTTAAATCTGGTAAAATTGGCACCGTGACTCTCTGCAGTGAATAATATGAATATATCAGAATAGACTGAAAAATGTAGGCAAACAATTTACTTACATACACACATGCACACACACACACATACACATACACGAATGCACACATACACACACATGTACATGACTACATGCACACAAAGTGTACTTACAACCAGATATACATAAATTGATGCAGGTTTAAAATTTGAAAATCATACCAATTAAATGACAATTCTTCTTGTGCTTTGTTCAACAGAAACCGCAAATGTCTCTTCCTGATGTTAAGTATAAGTCCCTCTTTTGTTTCCATTTTCTCTAAAACTTCATTGTTACTCGCTTCTTTGATCCATGGTATCATTCACATCCTTCTGTAGAACCACATTCTCTTCTTCATCTTTGAGGAGATTGTCCAGCACTCACTGCCATACAGGAATGCAGATACCATGTAACAGCTTAGTACTCTTTTCCTTGTTTCTAGTGAAATTTTTCTATTTCCAGTATTTGCTTAGCTTTTGGAAGGCATCTTCGGATTTCAGTGTCAGACTTTCTGTCCTTTGTTAAAACACTCCCCAGATATTTGAATTTCTGCACTTGTTTGATTTTGGTATCTCTAATTTGCAATTAGATGAGGGGCAGTGGAGTAATGGATAGCAGCTCGGATTGAGAAATTGGAATCCCAAGTTCAAATTCCAGTCAAATGCATTATATTTACTTATGAGCTAATACCCTTGGGAAAGGTATGTATCCTCTTCTTCTCCCACCAGCTATGGGTAATTAGCAAGACAGACCTAGTTCTGTAGCCTTGGATGGCAACTGGCCTACCACAGAAAGAAATGGCAACCTACTGTGGGAAAAAATCTGCCTCATCAGTCATGTATCGAAAGATACATGATCGCCTAAGCATGTATCATGTATGGCACAAAAATGACTGACTGAATTTGCAATTTGCACTTTGGGCTCACCCTTTTCCTAACAACCATGCATTCTCTTTTGTAGTTGATGTTTAATCTTTTCTTCTTGCTTTCCTTGACTATCTTCTGGAATTCTTAGAGTTTTCTTTCTGTATCTGCTATCAACAGTGTGTTATCTCCATATCTTATATTGTTAAGATTGTGTGCACCAATAATAAATCCATGTAGGGTCTTCAGCTCCTTTAAGATAGCCTTGATGTAGGGGTTGAATAACCTCGATATAGAGATGTCTCTCTTACAATTGTTTAGTCGTTTCTTCTTGCTATCTTTTACTACCTTGTTTAGAAGGTCCTGTAGTTTTCTTTCTTTGTATGCTATCAACACTGTGTCATCAGCATATCTTAAGTTGTTAAGATTGGGGCCACCAATAATGAATCCTGGTAGGGCTCAGAATAGTCTTGTTGTACAAGTTAAATAAGTTCAGTGAGAAACAAACTAACTTTCAGTTTAATGACAATTCCATTTTGCTCAAATCTAAGCTTGATACAGACTATGTTCTACTTAATAATTGTCTAGGTGCCTGTCCCAGTCTGATGTTTAGAAAGTTTGTATTGCAAGTGATTGCTTGATATGTTCTCACTGCTCTTACTTTTGTAGCCTTGTACCAAACTTTGATTTTAAATTTTTCTGCCCTAGTGTCAAGATTAGAATACTTGTCTTATCAAGGAATCTAATTCATGTTGTTTGGCAAGAAGGAAGAAATGAAAATTCAAGGAAAGAATGCATAGAAACAAATCCATTCCTGTACAGTATTTACATTAGTCGGACTATTGTCCTCATCTTTGTCGCCATACTTGTCACAACGTTTTGTTGTGCGCTCCGGCCTTCTTCAGGTGGTTGGAATTTCGAACTGAACCCTTTATTTCGATCGCTGGGGTAGACTGTTCTAATTCCACGTGCCATGTTTGATGGATGTCAGTTATCAGTTATCACCTGCTAATTTTCCCACTGTGCCATGTGTCCTCAAGGACACATGGCACAGTGGATAAAGGCGTTGGTTAGATCCAGTGACAGACCCAAAGAAGGTGAGTTCAATTCCTGGTTAAGGCAGTGGAGAACTTTCAGAGGGAAAATTAGCAGGAGATAACTGATAACTGACATCCATCAAACATGGCACGTGGAATTAGAACAGTCTACCCCAGCGATCGAAATAAAGGGTTCAGTTCGAAATTCCAACCACCTGAAGAAGGCCGGAGCGTACAACGGCCGAAACGTTGTGACAAATATGGCGACAAAGATGAGGACAATAGTCCGACTAATGTAAATACTGTACATAATACCTCATCTCAGAAATATAGACAAAATCCATTCCTGGTTAACAATCTTGTCTGTTTTAAATATTTTATTCTATTGGAGACATAAAAAGTCATTTAGTGTAAAAGATGATACGCCCATCTTCTTCTGACAACATGGTGTTAGCATTTTTTGTTGCATTTATTTACCCCTTAAATATATAATGATGTGCTGAAGCATCTCATGGTTACAAAATAATTGTGTCTGTTGATTTATCATCAGTGCACTTCTCTGATATAATTGGGATTCAATAGGATTTTCTCAACCTGACTATAAAAATGCATCTCATAAACTGAGGCAGGGGTGAAAAATATTGTAGGATAGAGAGTAGAGGATAGCAAGAGGAATGGTAAAGAGAACCAAGCATTTTTCCAGCATCCTTAGCAATGGATTGTATATACAATTTCCACTTGAGGTCTGGGGTGAATTAAAGGCCCAATAGTTTCTCAAGGCATGGGGCCTTCTTAAGGTGACAACCATTAAATGAGACTAGTGTGAGTTTGGGCTCTGATCAGCAATGATGGGATGCAACTAGTTTGATTTTCGACGCATTGAATGGAACCAGCCAGTTTTTGCCCCAACTGAGATGTTAGAGCTCGATCAGAGGAGGGATCAGCTGCCAATCTCTGGTCATCTGGAGTTTTTAAAGTTACAAAGAATAGGAAATCATGGAGAGTCATAATCACACACGTTTTGAAAGTGTTAAGTACACACAAGGAGAAACAAGAACTTTTTATGAGTCATATGTGTGTTGGATTTTTTTTATGGATGGAACAAGATGTAAAAGTAAGTAAAAGGTAAGTAAATAAGTAACTTTCATTGCAACAACAACAACAATGCAAGAACCAAAAATTGATAAAACCTCCAAGGGTATATTTCCTTTTGGAAAAATATTGCAGCATCACATGTTCTATTCTCATCTGCGAGTAAAACATAGCAAAAGTGAAGAAACAGTGTGTGATATTTTTTTTATTTGATTTTTATATTCAGCACTAAACAACATTTTTTAGGTAATACTGGGAAGCAAACATATGATAATGAATAAATAAGCTTGTCTGCCTGTGTCCACATGAACAATGAACTTGAGATTTGCTTTTGTCAGAAAGTCAACACAATAGTCAAGTACACTGCAAATAGATCAACACCTTGTCACTCAGCCAGTTCCAAGGACTTGGAATCTTCCCAAATCATTGAAAAGAATATATGAAAACCAAATGCGTTTTGATGTACGTATACAAGAATATATTTATAGAAGCTGATTTCTTTATTTTCTTACCTATTCTAAGATATTCATCTTTTCTACGTTGTTTTTTTTTTATTTGTTTTTTTTTTTTATATTTCCAAGTGAAGCCATTGTCCAGGTTTTTCTTTGGAGGCCATGGACAAAACTGACCAGCAATCAAAGGACTACTGTCCAGAGGTATTCATAAAATGATGTACTGCGCAGAACTGAACATAGTATTCGTCCACAGTTAATATAATAACTTCCATGACCATTTCTTCTTTCATTGGCCATTTCTTCTTTCATTGGCCATTTTTCTTTCATTGGCCATTTCCATCTTTGCAGCCTGATATTTTTATTTCCTCTTGTTTCATGATAAGAGAATCAGGAGAATCATCATTGTTGATAAAGGATATTTATTTGTGTGCTTATATATTTAAAACCACTTTTTTTTTCTTTGTTTGTTTTTTTGTAAAGCCACTAAGACACAAAGGGTTACAGGGTGTGGAAGAATTAGAAACAGAAACATTACTAATGAGTGGGAAGAGGAAAGAGTAATCAGGACAATAGATAGTGATTGACATTGCATTTAAATTTTTGCAGATTAAAATTGACTCAAAAGCTTGGATCCAGAGGGGAGTTCTACCAGTGAAAAATGTGGGAAAAGAAACTGTTAGCCTAGTATTTGCAGATACATCTGTCCAACTCAAATTGATGAGATCTCAATACCAGTTTAGTACAGTGCTTAAATTAAAAAAATTCTAGGTACATTATCGAAGAACTCATCTGAACAATTACCATAAAAGTATTTATAGAAAAGGTACAGAGAGGCAACCTTACAGTTGTGGGGAAGTGACTGAAGTTGAGCTGCCAGAATATGACCAATAATATTGCTGATTCTTTGAATCTTATCAAGGAGCTCAAAGTAAATAGCAGGGGCACTGAACCATATGTGGCAGCAATATTCTAAGCATGGATGAATGGTAGACTTATAAATATGTAAGATAGATTCTGGAGAGAAAAATTGTTTCACATGACACAGTGAACCAACTTTCTTAACAGCTGAGCTAGCACTGGATTCAATATTTCGACTGTTATGGTTAAAGAATTTAAAAACTGCCTTTTCAGATGGTGATTCTAGTATAACTACACTAACAAAAAATAACAAAAAGTAATTGTTGATAATTTAATTATGACTATTTATAGAGAGAATGTTAATGAACCTGATTCGATAAATAATTTTTATTTCTTCTATAAAAATATACCAAGCAGTTATAAATGGTAAATCTAACTGATAGGAAGCTGTTCAATCTGAAGAAGTTGCAGGAGACTTGGTTAGCATGTTAGAAAATAGAATCAGCAGAGACAGTTCAGAAAAGGCAGTCTTCAGTCTTCCTCAAGTTTGGGTGAAATAGCAGGGTAGACTATACTGCCAAGCCTTGACTGGGGACCAGTCAAGTAGAAAGCAAATTCTGAATTCAAAACTAGAGATTTCTGTGTGGTGCTAGCAATTCAACCTCTAAAATAAACTAATTTTTAATAAAATCATTACAGCATTTGTTTCCATGTGACCGAAAACCATACAAGTGTTCAGATACAATTTAACAGTTCATTTCTGAAACAAGGTGAGGAAAAAAGAAAAATATATTTATAGTGAATAATCTAATCTTCTTAAAGTTGACTGAAAAATGAAAATTTTCCAAGTGTGCAAATCAATTTTTCTTTTTCATGCTTTGCTTAAAATCTGAAAACCACATCTAAGAATATTTCAAATATTTTCATGCTTGACTGAACCTGAAATGAGTTTTGTTAATAAAACAAAAAATGAGAAAAATAGATTTCATGCTTATTAAAACCAGTTTACTTATATCTTTAAATGCATTCATAATTTTCTCAATATCCTCAAATTATAACGTAATAATAAAATAACACATTTCTAGAGACATTTTAAAAAAAAGAATTTAGCTTTCGAAAGAAATCAAACAGATTGACACAAATGAAAGTTTCCTAGCAATTTTGGAAAAAAAAATGAAATATCTTGATGAGAAGAATTAGAAATAATTAATGATAATTCATCTAAAATTGCATAAATATGAAGTTTTAAATTGTTGTTTATCACATGAATGTCCTTTTTAATTTTGAATAACAAAACTAAGAAACTAATGTAAAAAAAAATTTTAAATAATGACTTTTGATAGATTTAGAATTGCAGATTCAGAATTTCATGACAAGTGCCAATTCGTTAATGAAAAAAGAGAGATTTGATTACTGAAAGTAATTCTCAGTTTAGAAATTATTAATTGGACATAATTGTTTCTTTGCAGCAGATAATATTTGGAAATTTAATGTTGCATTAAAAAATTTTGATTCTTTTTCTCTTCAACAAAAGGTAAAACATCAAGTTGAAAACTAAAATTATTAAGGGACTTCTTCTTGTCTCAGTAATGGCAGAGACTTTTGGCAGTAAAACAATTCATGAAAACATGTACCTAATAAGAACCCAAGAGTACTTCTTTGGCTGGTACAGTGTGGCATATCTCTTCAAATTAACTGCTGCTCTGAATATGGCTGTTCAAAATATGCCAAATGAGGCAAAGGTCTTCAGAAGCAGGTCAAGTTACTGGTAGAGAGAGTATTATTCATAAAACGAAACTCACAATTAAACCATGTCATAACTGATGACACCATTGGTACATCATTAGGGTGGGTTTTTTTATTCAAAATGGCTGTTCAGTCTATTCAATAATGAAAGCATTAAAATCTAGTGTTAATTATTAAAAAAAATAAATTAAAAAACAGTTATTAAATATTGGTTTATTTTTTAAAAAAGTCCTGTATTATCAGTTTATAAAAGATCAAGTATAAATTAAGGTTATATAAAATATAGATTTTAGAAGCAGGTTGATTTTCTGGTGAAGTAGCTATGATGGGCAAAACCTGAAACGTGCAATGAAACCAGTCCACATCACGGATAATTCAGCTTGATACATCCTTAGGATTTATTTTTCAGTTGACATCTGTTTATTCATGCTAATTTTTAACTTTCTTTAAAATATCTACCAAGAAGTAAATATGAGTTTCTGAAATGTAGATACAAAAAAAAGTACTGAAGAAGAGAGAAATAATTATTTCAGGCATCTTTAATTAAGTTGTATTTTCTTATAATCATAAAGATTTATTGATTATTTGAAATGGATGAAGAAAATTGTTCAAGAGAGAATTTTGAAATATAGAGAATGAAAAAAAAAATTAATTTTTCCTTGACTGACATTGTGATCTGGTTCATTTCAATATTTTCCCATGAGAAAAAGATATATATTTAAACATTTTAAATATGAGCAATCATCAATTTCATATATAGACATATAGTTACATACATACATAGATGTGCATGTGAGTGCATGTGTGTGTGTGTGTGTGTGTGTATTTGTGAAGTGTTACAGAAATATTCAGGAATAAGAATAGTATGGGTGAACTCCATGTTGTATACATTCAACCTTTTGCGTGATCATTGTATACAGTGATAAGGGAACTACTTTGAAGGAGATGGTGGAAACTACATATTAGAGTAACATTTTAGCACAATATCTATCTATCTATCTATCTATCTATCTATCCCCAAAATGATATCTATCTATTTATTACACAAACATGCATACACAAAAATTATATCTATCTATCTATCTATCTATCTATCTATCTATCTATCTATCTATTGCACAAACATATGCACATAAAATGATATCACACACACACACACACACACATTTATATGGAAAAATAGGTGAAAGGATAAACTGACAAATTCCGTGAAGAATTGGCAGTACCTGATGTATATACTATCTGTCTGTTATTAGGCAAATCATAACCTTAATAACACAAATTTGTGTTTACAATTTCTTGTCAAATTTCAAACAATTAGACAAAGCTTGAGTTAAACTTGTATGCAGTTTGAACATGTTTTATTAAATGTATTGGATTTATTTTAAAAACTGCAGTCTGAATTTATTAAGCAAAACCAGAAAATCACTTTGTAAGGTAATAAAATCATCAACAATTGATCAGCACCTATAATAGAAAATATATATATATATATATATATATATATATATATATATATATATGCCTTTAAATTCCTTGAGAAACATAGGGCCACAATATATTGTTGGGATTTCTGTAACAAGCCAGTTTTTAAGTGAGTAGAGACTAAATTTAAAAAAAAAACATATATGCAAACGATCAAAAGAACTTCCAGAAGCTTTAAAAAATTGCATAGTTGAAACCTATAATGATGAAGAAGGCTACAAAAAGCTATCAAAACGATTTGGAGTGTACTTTTCCAATGTGCAACAAATTATTTATAAATGGAAGACCTTTGGTATGATGGCATCACAATCAAGAAGTTGCTGTCCATGAAAAATAACAGTAAGAGTAAGTAGACATCTAGTTTGGTAAGCCTAGGTAAATCCTGCCATGAACTTTGAGGTTCTTCAATACAGTGTGACGTTTTTTGAACAATGCTGATCCTCATGGCAGAACGCCTAGAAAAAGCCATTGCATATGAAATAGCACAAGCATGCTTGTGTCAACTATGTCAAAGATCATATTAAGATGAGCCTTGAAACAATCTGGCAAAAGTTTTTATGGTTGAATGAGACCAAACTAGAGTTTTTTTGGAAGGAACAGAAGGTGGTATATCTGATGAACTCCTAATACAGCTTTTGAAGATAAGAATTTGATACCAAAATGGTGATAGCAGTATTATGATTTGATTTATGGCAGTTTGAACAGGCAAAATTGTATGCATTGATATCACATTAGGCACTGCAAGATACCAAGCAATTTTGAACAAAAGTATTTTGTTCTTAGTTCAAAAGTTGGTTTTCGGTCAGGGCTTGGAACTTTCAACAGGATAATGATCTGAAGCATCAAAGAAAATCCACAAAAGAATGGGTTTGTAAAAATAAATTTCACATCTTGAGACAGCTTAATCAAAGTCCTGATCTAAACCCAATTGAAAATCTGTGATTCAAGTGAAAGAAGGTAGTGGATGCAAGAAACCTAGGTAAAATCAAGCAATTGTAGGAATTTTGCCACGAAGAATGGTAAAAAATCAGCACACATTACTGCAAGAAACTTCTTATAGACTATAGTAAAAGGCTGGATGACATTGTAACCTCAAAAGAAACAGTCACCTTTGTCAATGTAAGGTTCACTTACTTCTGCACATCTTGATTTTTAATTTTGAATTAATAGTTTTATTCCAGCTTGATAAGATTTTTTAAAAGTTGTTGTAATTGATTTAATAATGGTTTTTCTTAATGAATATACAGTTTAATGAAGATTTGTTAATCATCTGGAAAAAAAGAGACAATTTTTTAAAATATTATCTTAAGGTTCACATACAGCACTGTATATGTATATTTATATATATAAAAAAGCACTGTATATGTATATTTATATATATATAAAGCACTGTATATGTATATTTATATACATAAAGCACTGTATATGTATATTTATATATATAAAAAGCACTGTATATGTATATTTATATATATAAAAAAGCACTGTATATGTATATTTATATATATAAAAGCACTGTATATGTATATTTATATATATAAAAAGCATTGTATATATATTTTATATATATAAAAAGCACTGTATATGTATATTTATATATATAAAAAAACAGTATATGTATATTTATATATATATAAAAACTGTATATGTATATTTATATATATATAAAGAACTGCATATGTATATTTATATATATAAAGAACTGTATATGTATATTTATATATATAAAGAACTGTATATGTATATTTATATATATATATATATATATATAAAAGCACTGTATATGTATATTTATATATATATAAAAGCAATGTATATGTATATTTATATATATAAAGCAATGTATATATATATTTATATATATATATATATATATATATATATTTATATATATATAAAACACACGTATATGTATATTTATATATATAAAAAGCACTGTATATGTATATTTATATATATAAAGAACTGTATATATATATTATATATATATAAAAAACTGTATATGTATATTTATATATATATAAAAGCACTGTATATGTATATTTATATATATAAAGAACTGTATATGTATATTTATATATATATATATATATATATATATATATATATATATAAATATATATATTTATATATTATATATATATATATATATATATATATATATATAAAGCACTGTATATGTATATTTATATATATAAAAAGCAATGTATATGTATATTTATATATATATATAAAAGCACTGTATATATATATTTATATATATAAAAAGCACTGTATATGTATATTTATATATATATAAAACACTGTATATGTATATTTATATATATAAAAAAATGTATATGTATATTTATATATATATATATAAAGCACTGAATATGTATATTTATATATATAAAAGCACTGTATATGTATATTTATATATATAAAGCACTGTATATGTATATTTATATATATATAAAGCACTGTATATATACAGGGTATGATGGATCAATTGTTGCTATTTTATATTTTTAATTTTTGCGCATACATGTTGCTTGTTTTAGATTTTGTCGACTGCCCAGTATAGTTGGGTAAGTTAGGCACAGTCTGTGAGAAAAAGAGCACCACAATGAATTTCACTCTACTAGAAATTTGGAAACAGCATGCTGTAGTGCTTGGCACTCATGCTGGAAACTCCAGTATAAACATTTCAAAAAGTGTTTGGGTGTCAATGTGAGGACAGTGCAGAGGATTTAGAAAGAGTTGGATGAGTAATGGTGATTGGAGTGACCACAAGTGATATTGATGTTGTGCCTCCATTCATCTTCCCACCAGGCCTCAGACTCAACATGGAGGCCTACATCAAGTGCCTTGTGGAGGTAGTGTTGACTTGGGTCAAGAGGGTAGCTGCTGGAAGACTCTATATCTGAGAACAGAACTCTGCACCATACCACACAAGCAAGAGAACCCAGTCATGGCTGTCGGACAATTTCTGTGACCTCATCACCACCTACATCTAGCCACCTAACCTCCTAGACTGCCACCCACTTGTTAATTATGTGCGTGGTGCAGTTAAGTGAGAGACCAACAAAGCTCCTTGTAACACCAAAGCTAAACTGAAGGCAATGATTATGGCAGCATTCACCAATTCATACAAGAGACTGTCCAAAAGAGATGCAAGAGATTCTGAAGTCATCTGGAGGCCATGTTTGAAGCCAATGACTATTTTATTGAATAAACTTACTCTTTAGCATTTAAAGATATTTTTGTGTAATTTTAGTAAATATATCTGTTAAAATGAGATGTCAGTGTTGTTTTCATTTTTGCATAAGTTGGATGACAAATCCATCACCACTGTGTGTGCATATATATATATATATATATATATATATAAAAAGTGTACATTG
>CAHIKZ030000669.1:4015000-4105000 GCA_903632075.3 Acanthosepion pharaonis | reverse complement strand
GAATTATAACTTAAGGAGCAAATATACAAAGATAAAAATGTTTAAAATAATATTATTTAATATATTAAAACGAAAATTCTAAAACCATAAATATCAATAAAAATATATATATTATTAATCATATAAGTTGATAATAGTTTCATTATATATTTGGCAAAAGAAAAACAGGATAAAGAAATCCACAAATATATACATATATATATATATACACGGCAGCAAAAACAAATTAACACACATAAATATATACTCATACATACATATACATACAGAAATACATACAAATAAATATATAAACATAAACATATACGTACATATACATATCTATGATAACAAGTACACATGTACATACATATACATATAAACCTAAATACACATACATATATACACATAGACTTTTATGCACACATACTTAGATATATAAAAAAAAAAAAAAAAAAAAAAGCCATGATATACCAAAGTTTCCATACCCACACATACACATAAACAAACTCATACATAATAGGTGCCAATACACACACATATATATATACATACACAAACATACATAAATATATATACACACATACATACATATCTACAAATAAACATATATATATAAATAAATATATCTATCTAGGTTATTGTAGATAGATATATAACTACCCATATATACATGCATACATAAAAATACAACAACATTCAACCAAATACATATCTAAACGAACTAACATATAGATACATAAATATACCTTCAAACACCAACACACAGCAATATACATATAGTCTAACATACAAATATATAAACACATTCATACAAACAGAAATATACTTAAATATAAATACACATACACAATAAAATAGGACATACAGATATATATATATATATGCACACACGCATATATATATATATACACACATACATACACACATACACATACACATACATATATATATACAAATATATCGTGGCACAAAGCCGAAATTAGGGGGTACCTAGTGAGGAACGAACTCATTCATGAGTTTAAGACCATATTCACAAACTTTAAAATAAAAACGGAAAAGAAAGGGAAAAAGAGAAAAATATATATACATGTATTATCAAATGACCGGATGTATTATAGCGCCTTGTCTTGTCGAACGTAATTTCAATGAAGAAATGAATTGAATAAACATATATATTTTTTTTTTCTCAATAATTTTGTAGTTTTTTTTTTTTTTTAAACTTAATAGTGATTAAATTTGGATTTTAAAATTGCCAGTTTTTAATTTTAATATTAAATTTTATCATGTAAATTTATAATTATTAGTTAGTATAAATTAATTTTAATATTACACGTATTTAAAGATCTGAATAGCTATTAGAGCAGGATTTCGTTGTCAAGCTTTTGAATCTTTCTATACTTCGTTTTTTGATTGGTTATTCTAGCTTTTGTAACAATGTTTCCCCCCTAGTGTAGGATCGTTAATTAATCTGAAACTTTTAAAACCATTTATTTTCTTTTTCAACAACATCACTTGATAAGACACAGAGTGTGTTGAAACAAAATAGCTATTTTTGTAGTGATTTTATAACATACTTATGTTATAAATTTTTTATAAAATAATTATATATATATATATATATATATATATATATCCAGTTCTCTCTCTATCTCTCTCTATGTATATTATATATATATATATATATATATATATATATAGATATATATATAGAGAGAGAGATCAATAGATAGATAGATAGATAGATAGATAGAGAGAGAGAGAGAGAGAGAGCAAAACTGTTTAAATCGTGTAACAGCAAAATTGTTAGATTAGGCTCTGACACATATTTTAGAAATGATTAATTATGTCTTACTGGAATTCTCTGAGGCTTTTATAACACTCTGTTTTAAGCAATAATGATGTATAATTACTCTCGATGCTTAACAGAAGTATTGTGATGAGATCAATCATAAATGAAAATGACATGTTCATCATTAATTAATCATAGCTAAGGATTGGAAGCTCATGAAGGATTGAAATGAAGTTTATATATATATATATATATATATATATATATATATATATATATATATTATTCCAGGAATATTTTTCAACTTATTCAAGAAGATTTTAATCCTTTCTAAACTTCTAACTTTCTGTCCTGGAGTAAAAAGGTGCCTCACAAGTTTCACATACAATTTCATTTTCAAATCTTTTTTCACTGTTCTTTGGACTGTCAGAACTGTAACTCCTCTCTTATGTGCCGTCTTATGAATTGAGTTGGATCTTTTCTAATTGGTCTCTTTAGCTCTAACTTGAAATGATGAGCCCTCTTCCTTTTGTGACATCCTGATCCAGTTTTCCTCTTTACTGTTCCCACTTTTTTAAACTTATTCACCATTCTCTTGATGGTTCTTGAATGGACTTTGGGAATGGAAACCAGTGTATGAACATTGGTACCATTACTGAGGGCCTGAATGATCTTTTTCCTCCCACCATTGCTCAGTTGGGAAGACAGTGCGTTTGACACAAAATGATTTTCTCCTGTTCACTTTCCAGCTGAATAACTCAAAGGGTTTTTCAGTGATTCTTACAAAAATGGTGTCAAGATGGTTAAATGGTGTCAAGATGGTTAAATGGTGTCAAGATGGTTAAACATGAAAGCATGGAAAAAAGAAACTCAGATAGTTTAGTAGTTTTTTAGATATTGAACATTTTGTGGGATAGACAATTATCAAATGCTGTTACACAGTTTGACAATTTTGCTGTTACACCTAGTATGTATGTGGTTCCTCCCACTAAGAGGGACACAGGTTGTACTCCTGCCTATGGTCAAATTCTCTTTATTAAGTTTTCTTGACTATACAGATGAAATAATTACAATTTAAAATAAATAAAAAATGCATGATCTACTCAAATAAAGGTATCTGCTAAAATAAGGTTTGAAGTAATAATTAAATATATATATATATATGTCAACTGTCTGTTTCATGCTTTAAAGCAATCTTCAGGCCATGTGCTGAAGATTGCATTTAAACAGACTGTCGCTGTTGGATGTTGACATCAATGTCCAATTTTATATTTACATATGCCCTATCCTTGATATGGAGAACTTTAACCTATAAATATAGCATAGCTTAAAAATATATTCTCAAATTCCAGCCATGCACAACACACCATGGCTCAGAACTGCTGCTACTATAATTCACATACAATATATTCATACAGTCAAAAATAATTATACCAAAATCATAAAATTAACTACCCCAAAATCACCCTCCACCCATTGAAAATGGCTAAGAAAGTGGCTGAAAGCACTTGGGACAATGGACAATATGGACAGTTTTTGTACACCTTCACTCACACCAAATGAAAAAATGTAAGAGTGCTTGGAAAACTAAATAAAAAAATAATGAAATTTTCCTTGTCCATGATATTTAATGAAAGATGTTTAAAAAAAGTTTGCTGCCCAAATATACACTAAGCATATATATATATATATATATATATATATATATATATATATATATATATATATATATATATGTGAAAAGTATGTGTATATAAATATAAATAAATATATATATATATATAATTATATATATATAATTATTTATATATTATATCTTATGACTTATTAGAAAATATCAGAGATAGAGCTAACATATTTAGTTGGATTGATGTGAGTTTGTGACCCAGGGTTTCACACTTTTGCGATCGTCAAAACCCAGGGTCTAAACTCACCAAAAATATATATATATATATATTATAAATTAATTGATTTAAAAATATGTTATTTCGCTACACCAACCATGTTTCAAAAATATATAAAACCCTAATTTTATTTTTGCAAATAAATTAAAAAGCATTAAAATATCTATAAGAACACAGTTTTATATCTTATGTTCTTTCTTTTTTATTTATATATATATATATATATATATATATATATATATATATATATATATATATATATATATATATATATATATATATATATATATATATATATATATATATATATATATATATATATATATATATATATATATATATATATATATATATATATATATATATATATATATATATATATATATTATATTCTATTTTATTTATTTATTTATATTTTTATTTTTTTTTTAATATGTAAAATAAAATTACAATAATATATTGCTCTATTGTCTATTAAGCATTTTTTTAAATAAGTAAATGCTACAAACAGCAGAATTTAAGTTCATCTGTTCTTTCACTCATTTATGTCTATATATATATATATATATATATATATATTACATAAATCATTCATACAAAAAACAGATATCGAAGTTAATGATTTAAATGGCGAGAATACATCTTTGCAAACAAATTTAATAAAGTACATTAACTCCGAACCTGTAAATGAATGTTATTATCCCTGTTTATAAATTCCAGTTGCATAAGGTCTTTTTTAGTTTTTTACAACAAGCTTTCGTCTGTTCCTACAGACATCATCATATATGGAAATAGATTTGTTTTTGTTTTTTACTTCTCGGTAATAACAGAACAACGAAAATATAGATGTAATCGGAAAAAATGTTTTTAGAAATGTGTTATTGTTAATTGTCAGAAATTTTTTTGGAGCATGCGGTCGCAACGCTGAGGTTGAATTTTTAAATTTTAAGATTGTGCGTTTTTATACTAATATGGTAATAGGAGAATTCTTTTTTACTGGTAGGTAAAACTCAGAAGTAAAAACAAAAACAAATCTATTTCCATACCTGAAGATGTCTGTAGGAACAGACGAAAGCTTGTAAAAAACTAAAAAAAAGACCTTATGCAACTGGAATTTATAAACAGGGGTCATAACATTCATATACAGATTCGGGGTTAATGTACTTTATTTAATTTGTTTGCGATGATGTATTCTCACCATTTAAATTATTAACTTGTATATCTGTTTTTTCTATGAATGATTCATGTAATGTAAATTGAACTGCACCACATACTTGATATATATATATATATATATATATATATATATATATATATATATGTGTGTGTGTGTGTGTGTGTGTGTGTGTGTTCAAATAAGGAACAAGTATGAAAGCCCTTATAAATTTAACATGTTTCACTATTTTCATGTTAGCTTCATCAGGATTAAATTATTATTATTTTTACTATTTAGATTCTTTTTCAATTTATGAAAGTTTTGGTGAGTAATGAAAATGGGTATATTGGTGTGTTAGTATAATAAATTTAGTATAACAAACTTTGGAAGTGAATGCATGATAAATTTCAAATGTCTCTGTACTTTCTGGTTTTTATAAGCTGTAATCAAAGTGTTATTTTTGCACTATGTCGGTTTCATATTCAGAAGTTTCTTTCTTTGCAGCTTCATGTAACAGTTGTATTTACTATTTTAATGAAATATATTTAGTACTTTTGTACAAATTTGATAATATTTTATTGGTGCTGGATTGTATGATTTTTATGCTTAACCTACTAGTATTGGAAGTCATTTTTCACAGTTTATGTAACATAGTATTTTACTGGTATTGGTAAGAAATTTTTTGTGTTGATTTATGATATGTGATTTAATTAAGATTTTATCAGATAAATGCCATGTTAATAAGCATGATAATGAAGTAGTTATGAAACCAATGTCTCTATTGTTTGAATTATTATTTAAGATAAAGAAAAATTCTCCACATTGGTAAGTTAATTCATAGATACCATTGTTTTGTTGAATTTTTGCTTCTTGTTCTATTGTTGCTGGTGATCATGTTGAAGGGTTTTAGTATTTTGTAATAAGTGATGAGTTTATTGTTCTTTATTTTTGTCATTAGGTGATGTGTATCTGTGAATTAAGCTTCTTATAATAGTTTGTCTTGTTTGTGGCTACTGCCAAGTTCATTCCTGCAGAATAGTTTAATTGTTTTTTGTAGTTTTACTCTCTGTTTGTATTATTACTTGTTTTTATTTTTTCCAAGGTTGGTTTAATTTGTTTTATCAATTATGTGGTTGCAGGAATTATTATAGAAAATCTAATACTAACCTGTGTCACACAAGTGCCTTATTACGACGATTTAGGAAACATATGTACACTGATAGTATTACAAGGAAAACAAAATAATTACCTAAACCAACATTATGAATCCACTATATTGATGGCATATTTATATTAACTAAATAATTAACATTGTAATATATCTGAAAACAACCTTTGAAAATAAATCTAGCTTTAATTTCATATTATGAACTAAATATAAATAACAGAATTTCCTATTTAGGTGTACTAAATGATTCAAGGAGGCATGGTGGGGTTATGGATAGTGGCTCGGATTAAGGAATTGGAGAGCCAAGTTCAAATTCCAGTCAAATCTATTATATTGACTTATGCACTAATACTCTTGGGAAAGGTATGAATCCTCTTCTTCTCTCCTCAGCTATGGGTAAATAGCAGGAAAGACTGGGTTCTATAGTGTTGGATGGCAACTGGTCTACTGCAGAAAGAAATGGCAACCTACTGTGGGAAAAAATCTGCCTTGTCAGTCATGTATCGAAAGATACATGATTGCCTAAGTGTATATCACGCATGACACATAACTGAATTGATTCAAATAATGAACATGTTGAATCTCTTGCAGCAAAAAAATAACAACCACCTCAAACTCACAAAAGTAAATGCCCATATAGATACAAAATAGCTATCATATATAATTTAATTAATAAAGAACATATAATGCCCTATATTCAGATAATAATTCTTAATGGGCACAAAAACATAAAGCAAATATTAACAATAATTTCCTGAATGGCATAACTGATAAAGAAAATAACCTAAGCAAAAAAAGTTGAGTCGTCAGTCTAAAAAAAATCCAGCCATATATATTATATAAATACAGAAAAAGGCTAAGTAGAGAATTATACAAATACCTGAGCTCAGCAGTGCAAATACAACACATCTAAGATCTTTTTCGGTTGCACAATTGTATCTTTAATGTGTTCCTTATTTACTAGGCAAATTCATCTGGTTTTTTTTTTCTTTCCTGACTGGATGAATTCTTTATTTTATTTTTAAATGTCATGTCCCTTCATGATGTAAACATCATGACTCTCTGAATATTCCTTTTTTTATTACCTGTGAATTGCTATCATTGTGGAGTGGTTTCTCATTGCCTTCTCCCAGGTTTTGAATTCAGAGTAGTCCTTCACATAGACTGGGTGACACCCAAGCCTAGAGAGTCAAGTTTTCTCTGCTATTTAACCCATAGCTAGTGGGAGAATTAATGGATTCATACCTTTGAAATCATTAAAAGTATAAAATATCCAAAGGAATCTGACAGCAAACAAAAGAAACAAAAATAAATGTATTAGGATTCTGATCTTCACTACTTGCTAAACAAGATATTCAGTTGTTATAGTAACCAGATGTATATTTACTCATTGGTTTAGTGTAAGGCATCCTGTTACCACAATAATGGAATATCTCATTACTAAGGAGGGCACACCATGGTGCATGACTAATAAATATATAGTCCAATTGTGCTTTATTGTGTTTTATATTATACAGGCTGCCCCACGAAAAAAAAACCCCAAAAAAACAGCAAATTTGGGATTTTTGTTACCATTATTTGAAACAAAAGCAGAGAATAGAAATTTAGTAGCCTTAAAACAGAACAAAAACACAAATATTAGATATGATGTTCAAACTAAAGAACTCTGGCAAAATTTCTTGGCATCTTTTCACTCCCCAAGTTGGATGATCTTTCTTAAAGAGAACAATCACCTTGTGTTGAACATTTGATAACTGTGGCATCGTGGAACAACAAATGGTTAAAAAATTTATATTAGGTAAATTTTTTAGTTCTTTCATATAGTAAAATATATAGTTAATTTTCGTTAGTTAATTTTTTTCATCATCGAGTAAATCTAAAATTTCCTTTTTTTTTTGTGGGTACCTTGAAATACACACGCACACACATACAAATATAAAGTGTGCACACACACACACACACACACACACACACACACACACACACACACACACATATACAGGGTGTCCCATAATGATGGGACACATTTTAAATGCAAATATCTTGGATTATAAATATGACATAGAGTAACAAATATATTTATTAAATAACGAGTATACAAAAGTTCAATATATTCTCTAAGATTTGAATATTACATCCTTTAGATGGTCACCACCATGAAAAGAAAATGGGTAAGCTGGCTCTTTCTTATTTCAAACACAACTGGCATTGCCAGTCTCACGGAAGTTTGTAACAGCACACAGAATCACCTTTCAAAATGGTGCCTGTCACTTTCCAAAATATTGTGGGAATTTCATTTGGGTTGCAACGATAAATCTTTTGCTGGTGAAGTATGCTTCCATTATGTATGCAATTACTTCTGGAATTTACAACATTATGAAGGTCCACCGTCAGCAAAAAGATATCAGATACAGGTAAAAAATAGCAAAATCTTAGAGAATATCTTGAACTCTTTTATATTCAAAGCCAGTATACAGACTCTTGAATTTTATTACCTTTTACCTTATATATATATATATATATATATATATATATATATATATATATATATATATATATCTTCAGTATTCTTATGGTCCAGTGGCCTTGTCTTTTGCTAGATAAAATGATCTAATGTGGAATTTTTTTCAAGCCATTTGTTTCTCCTCGTGGTTTAAAATTTTATTAAAGCAAGTTCCCCAAGCCCACTGTTGGTGGTGGGTAGGAATGGTCGCTGATCTTCTCCCCACCCAACACTGCATTCACTGTAACTTGACACTTGGGCACTGAGATAGGGTTGACTGTACACTCACTGGCGTCCATCAGAATGCAAGCGGACAATCACTAGCTGCCTGTGTGAGTATAATTTTGTTCTACCAGAGACGCATCCAAAAGCATCTCTCTCTCTCTCTCTCTCTCTCTCTCTCTCTCTCTCTCTCTCTATATATATATATATATATATATATATATATATATATATATACATATTTTCCACCATATTCGTGTATTTATTTATGTATTTATTTTATTCATTTATCTATTTTTCTTTGTTCTTTGTCCGACTAATTTAACATTGATACTTGGTTTAACCATTCTAACCTAACTTATAACACTATATGTTTGTGTAGTTGGAAATCCCCCCCTCTAAAGAAAGGAAAAAATGTCTCTTCACCAGGCGTTAGTATGTCTTCAGTATTTTTATGGCCCAGTGGCCTTGTCTTTTGCTAGATAAAATGATCTAACGTATGGTTTCCGCTATGCCCGATCTACAGCTGATGTGCTTATGGCCATCACTGAAACTGTCTACCAAGCCCTTCAAAATAACGGTGAGGCTGGTGCCGTGGCCCTAGGTATCTCCAAAGTGTTTTGATAAGGTTTGGCATGCTGGCCTTCTTCACAAGCTCCAGGGCTATAGTATTACAGGTCAATTGTTTGACCTAATACAATCATTCCTGTCAAACCATGAATTGAAGGTCGTTCTCAACGAATTCTCCTCCAGTTCCTATCCCATGAATGCAGGTGTTCCCCAAAGCCACATACTTGGCCCCATTCTATTCCTTATTTTCATCAATGACCTTCCTGACGCCATAGATTCCCAAGTTGGCATCTACGCGAATGACAATACAATTTACTCCTGCCTCAAAACAAATCTAGTGTCGCTGACAAAACTAACCTGGCCGCTCGTCTTGAAATGGACCTCCAATCGGTTGTTAATTGGGGCAAGAATTGGATGGTCAACTTTAATGCCTCAAAAACTAAACTACTCTCTATTAATCACCATAGAGATCCTTCCCTGCCCCCATTAGAATGTCTGATAGTCAACTTCTTGAGAGCAACTCTCTGCGTCTGCTTGGTCTCACGTTGACTGCTAACCTGAGATGAAACAAATACATTGAGTCCATTGCTTCGTCCACCGTGAGGAAAGTTGGCTCTCTGTGCCATGCCAGGAAATTTTTCTCCCCGGCATTGATACTTCAAATATACAAATCAACCATTCACCCTTGCATGGAGTATTGCTGCCATATATGGTCTGGTGCACCTTCTGTTTACCTCAGAGTTCTTCACAAGATCCAGAGGCGGATATATAATATAATTGGCCCTGATCTAGCATCTCGTCTACAGTCACTCTCTCACAGACGCGCCGTCACCTCTCTCTGTCTTTTTTACAAATACTTTCATGGTAATTGCTCCGATGAGCTGCTTTCACTGGTTCCCAGACTTCATGAATTCAAGTGCCCTATGATGCTGGCATCCCGCTCTCACCCTTTCACTGTAGAAACTTTTAAATGTAGCCGTCTCTTCTACTCCAATAGCTTCATATATCGCACCTCTCGCCTGTGGAACACCCTTCCCTATTACTGTTTCCCAGAGAGCTATAATCTCTAACTATTCAAATGTAATGCCAATCGACATCTCCAGTTACCTTGATCTATCCACTATCCCTCTCCTCATCCTTTCTTCTATCACTCCTATCTGCTCTCACTCCAAATCTTTTGCAACCCCCTGCATCCTAGTGGCTTCACGCCTTGCTCGAGGCGTAATGCTTAAAAAAAAAAAAAAAAAAATATATATATATATATATATATATATATATATATATATATATATATATAATTATTCCAAGAATATTAATCCTCTCTAAACTTTTAACTTTCTGTCCTGGAGTAAAAAGGTGCCTCACAAGTTTCACATACAATAGCTATTTCATTTCTTTGATTCAGTAAATTTTTATTTTTTATAAACTTAGTAATCTATAGTTTCTCATGTATGCACAAAGGACATGGGTCATTTAATGACCTACATATTCTACCTTTTCCTATTAATTTCCATTTTACTGTAGGTGTTTTATTGGTTTCTTTTAAATGGCAGAAATATTTTGAAAGGGATGTCTGATTTCTGTATTTATTTATCTTAAATCAAGTTTGATGCTAATTGAACCTTTTTTAAAATTATGGCTTGTGCAACGTATATAGATTTTTATGTTTTTGTGCATGTGTGTGTGTGTTTATATATATGTATTTGTGAGTGTGTGTGTTTGTGTGTGTGTATATATATATATATATATATATATATATATATATATATATATTTTGTGCATGTGTGTGTTTGTAGGAAGTATAATATCTGAAAACAAAAGTGAAGATTATGAGACAAATTGCAAAATTTGTATCAGAGACATGTTTCACTAGCAGAGAAAATGCATGTTCTCTTTGGCTTTGTTAGTTTGATAATCAAAGAAGGACACAAAACATTGTGAGAAAAAATATCTTGGGATCTATGAGGACAAGTCAGCATTGTAGTGGGCATTTCATTTTTGGCCCTAGCTTATCACTTCCTGATTTAGGCTTGAAGAGAGTCTGTCTGTTGGGATTGTTTGTTTTATTCGTATCTGTATTAGAGCTGTTTATTGTTGGATTTTACATCAGATTCTTTTTTACATACATATATACATACATATATATATACACGTACAAACATACATATATCACTCAAACATATATGTCCAACATATTGTTCATGCACACACACACACACACACACGCACACATACATACACACACACGTGTGTGTGCGTGTTTTGAAAACAATAAATAATCAATATGAGGAGAGAAAGAAAGAAACACTTATCTGGTTCTAGCCGGTTTCGGCACGGTGGTGGCTCCTAGCAGTGAAACTGGATAACTCATGTTGTATCTGGATAAGGATGAAAGGAACAAAACAGAGGAGGACACACCCATTGGCTAAAACCCACTTGCTGATTAGTTGCATGTATATATATATATATATATATATATATATATATATATATATATATATATATATATATATATATATATATATATTTTTTTTTTTTCTGTCATTTACTTTTTAAACAAGAGATTGTAGGGGCCTACAGCTTTCTGGACACAGATTATTACCTGACCAGCAGTGGTCAGGTCAGCAGGGTGAGGAAGTCTGATGTTAGATGATCTGAAACATTCAATGTCAGTGCATCTAAAAGAAGCATTCTTTGAAATATACATATACATCCATACATACATACATACACACACACACACATATATATATAATAATGGACTCTCCTGTCGGTTTCGACGTATGAGGATCTGACAGCTTATTGATTCAGTTATGAAAGTGTGTGATAATCTTAAGTGGCATCTAAGACTCGCTAGTGATTTACAAAGGAGGCACATATGGAACAAGAGGATTGTGAGATGAGATCACTGTTAGATTGGTTGACTTTTTAGATCTTGCTCTTGCTTCTTGAAGATGATTCAGACAAGCATATTGAAAACTGCTGAGTCTACTAAAATACATTGATCTCCATTCTACTCGCCCCAAGGCTAAGTGCTCAAGGTTGTTATGTAGTATATTGACAGCTGACAAGTCAATTATATATATATATATAATTATTTATTTAAAAAATTGATTCATTTGCTACATTAGAGTTCTCATGTTTCAAAACAAGAGCTGAAAACTTCAATATAATTATTTGAATTAAATTGAATTAAAGTACCAAGCTCTGTTCCATCTTCAAGCAAAATCTTTGGAATATTTAGGCTCTACTTTTGTATTGAGCACTGTTTTTTAAAAACAATAACAAAAATACTAAAGAACTTTGGATTATTTACCTAACAAGTTCTTTCGTATTTTCTATATATTTTCACACACACACACACACACACACACACACACACACACACACACAAATATATATATATATATATAAATTGCATATATTTTGGCAGCATGTTTGTACACTTATTTTTAATAGGATACTCTCATAATTATGCACAAGTTTCTTAGTATCCTTATTAAAGGAAGAAAGAAAATTACCACATTGAAAAATTAATAAACTTATCACAGCTAATAATGCTGAACAAGACAGTTTAAAACTTCTTAAAATAGGGTGGGGGTTATAGGCCAGATTACATATATGGCACTATAAAAAACATACAAACAAAACTATTCTCTCCATTCTATAATATCTCAAATTCCCACTCCTATGTATCAATTAACAAAAATCATCAACCAACTTATCCCGCCATACATTCCCAGTAAATACAGCATAAAATCAACTCAAATCAAATTCAATTCTAAAAAATGAAAGCCCTAACAATGAAATCATAGCCTCATTTCATGTCAAAAATTTATTCACTAATGACCCTGTTAGTGAAACTATTGATATTATTATAAGAAACATATGTAATAATCCATCCCTACCGCCACTTAAAATTAGACTTATCATATTACAGAAACTACTGTTCACTTGCACTAATGAAGTCCCATTCTATAAACACAAAAATAATGTATACATACAATGAGATGGTGTTTCTTTGGGTTCACCTCTGACCCAAACTTTTAGTAATTTCTACATGCTTAATCTTGGAAATAATATATTTAATAAATTTTAAAAAATCCCTCATCTACTTAAGATATATCAATGATATTCTTATATTAGTTAAGAATATGAATGAAATATATCAACTCCAAAAACAATTCCTAAATAATTCTGTCCTTAAATTTACATACAAACTTAATGATATTTATAAAATTCCTTTTCTATTCATCTATTGATAAACACTAATATTAATACATTCACTATCTCCTCATATAAAAAAACCTACTAGCATAAATTCATGCACTCTTATCTATAAGAGATAATGTCCAAATTACTATAAACTGGCAATTATAAAAACCTAATAAACTGTGCAAAAATTAATTCATCCACAAAACAAAACTTCTACAGTGAACTAAAAAATATAAAACAAAATCTTATTAATTATGCTCCAGAGGTGGATATGCAATATAATTGGCCCTTTTCTGGCATCTCGTCTACAGTCACTCTCTCACAGACACGCCGTCGCCTCTCTTTGTCTTTTTTACAAATAATTTCATGGCAATTGCTCTGAGGAGGAGCTGCATTCGCTGGTTCCCAGACGTCATGAGTTCAAGCGCCCTACAAGGTTGGCATCCCGCTCTCACCCTTTCACTGTCAAAACTCCTAAATGTAGCCGTCTCTTCTACTCCAATAGCTTCATGTCTTGCACCTCTCGCTTGTGGAACTCCCTTCCCTATTCCAGTTTACCTGAGAGCTATAATCTCCAACTATTCAAATGTAATGTCAATCGACATCTCCAGTTGCCTTGATCTATCCACTATACTTATCCTCATCCTTTCTTCTATCACTCCTATCTGATCTTGCTCCAAATCTTCTGTAACCCCTTGCATCCTAGTGGCTTCTTGCCTTGCTTGGGGTGAAACGCTTAAAAAAAAAATAATAATAATAACTTCCTTAATTATATTGTTGATGAACAAATAAAATGTTCTATTAGAAATTTTAATATAAAGCAAATAGAATATAATATTCTACAATTAAACCTAAACATATTAATCTTTTATATTGCAATCAAATACATTCTAATTATAGACAAGATGAAAATATTCTAAAAAAAACTAATAAATACTAATATATCCATCACAGATCCGAGTAAAAAAATAAAATTAATTATATACAATACTAAATTCAATATATCCAGTTTAATCATTCATAATGACGTCTCCCCACCAACCAACATGTTGCAGAAAACCAACATTGTATATAAATTTAAATGTCCCTTGGGAGACTGTATCTCCAACAGAAAAAAATAACATATATTTTGGCCATACCACTACTATGTTGTCTAGAAGGTTGAATTTTCTTTTGAATGATGCATCTCACATCTCTCAACATTTACAACAGCATGCCTGTCCACATTTGCAATTTAGGAAAGTTCTTGTTGAAAATACATCTATCCTTATAATAAATAATAAAATTAAACTAAAAGTTCTTGACCTCAAATTAAACAACACAGAGAGAATTAATATATAATCCCATAAAATAAGCCCCACCCACATTTCTCAACCCCATCAGACAGACATGCTTGAAGAAGTGTTGAGGTCTCACACATATACACACACTCACACAAATATATACACATACACACACCACACACTCCCCAAAAAATAAAAGATAACATACACTTAACATGCATTCCCTTCCCAGCAACCAATAAAACTGTCAAAATGACTAAGGAGGGAATTTTGAGACTCAGGAATCTTCTAGTTTCTGTTTTTTTAAAAAAAAAAAGCTTGAAAGAGGCCATTTAACCAAAATAAGGACTGAACAAAATTAATAAAAAACAAATGAAAACTACAGATAAAGTTCACTCTCTTCAGTTCTTGTAGTTCACTGCTACTTAACAAGCAGGGAAATTTTTTCTCCTGATAATGGCTATGCTGGCTGAAACTAGTCAAGGAATCTAATTGAAAAAATAAAAAAATATTAATATACAACCCAGTGTATGTGAAAATTTTAATATTTTTAATATTTTTTATTGTTCAAAACATACATACAAACATATATATATATATATATATATATATATATATATATATATATATATATATATATATGTGTGTGTGTGTGTGTGTGTGTGAAAAATATATAGAAAATAGGAAAGAACTCGTTAGGGAAATAATCCAAAGTTCTTTAGTATTTTTTGTTATTATTTTTAAAAAATAGTGCTCGATACAAAAGTAGAGCATAAATATAATCATATTTTTAAATAAATAATTATATATATATATATATATATATATATATATATATATATATATAGATATATTTTAAGGTATGCTATATTTATGGGTTAAAGAGCTCAATATGAGGGATAGGGTGTATGCAAATATAAAAGAGTGGACATTAAGGTCAGCACCCAGCGGTGACAGTCAAACTATATAATTGTCACTAAAATCTATCATGAGCAAAATATATGAGCGAGTTAGAGGATGATTCATTTGAGGTGGAGGTCTATAATTTTGTTAACCTTTGAGACACCAAAATTTACAATCCAGCCCTCTACATGTACATATATATATATATATATATATATATATATATATATATATATATGTAGAGAGTTGGATTATAAATTTTTGGTGTCCCAAGGTTATATATATATATATATATATATATATATATATATATATATATATATATATATATATATATAAAATAAGGGAATTTTGATCTTTATACATAGTATAGCAGTGAAAAATGTACAAAAGTACATAATGTCAAAGACAATGATAAATGATCAATCTTTAGATAAATGACAAACGCAATCAAATTAAAGAAAAAGGAAATACATTTAGATCAACAAAACTCTAAACTGAAACTCATTAATTTTCAGTTGACAAGTAATTTGGTTGTTTGCTTCTTTGTTTTTAAATGGCTATACATTAAAGCAAGTATAAAAAACAGAAAGATATATTTACCGTTTCTATTTTAGCACTGATTACAGACCCCAGTTCAAATATTTGTAGCAACCTTTTTTTACTCAATTTTCATTCAGTTACAACTAAAACAAAATAAAACAAGGGCCAAACATGAATTTTCTTCTTTAAGCAAAGCCCATTTAATTAGGAAGTAGACTGGAGATTCTATTCTTTGAATTGCAGGAATTATTGATACAATTCAATATCTTTTATTGGCTTCTTGAATTTTGATGTTTATGCCTCTGAAGAAGATAACTAAATTAAAAATGATCCACTTTTATACACGTTTAATACAATTTTTGAATGACAATCATTAAAATAGAACTAAATTAAATAAAGGTTTTAAAAAGATTTTCTAATAAAAGAAGTGCAGTTGTACTATTTTCGTATCAGTAATTGATGGCTTCAAATTTTAATTTTAAAACCCTTTTTAAAAGATGGTCTCAATCATTTCTTTGGTGCAGCATAATAAAGTCCCCCTTGAGAGAATGCATTGTGCTTTTTCAGAACACGAACAGCAGCATTTCTTACAATGAAAAATTTAAAAAATAGTTTGAAGAACAGAAATAAACTTTATCATTGTTTCTTTAAACTACTTTCCTTGCTAATCAGTAGCGTAAATGAAATTGGAGAATGTTTGATTGCTTGCATTAATAAGACAAAAGAATTGCTAGCAGCCAGTTTGAATTGAACAACTTCAGACAATAAGAGAAATACTTTCTTCTGTAAAGTTGATTTTTAAGATGAAAGAAAGTTTGACAAGACTACTTTCATTAATACACTTGAAAGTTCTTAACATTGTCTCAGTTGTTCTCAGTCTAGTGCTGCTAGGAAAGTTGGTTCACCGAGTTGTTCTAGACAATTTTCTCACCAGAATCATTCCTACATATATATATAAATCTACCATTCATCTGGTCTGGTGCTCCAGCTATATATTTAGAGATTCTTGATAAAATGAAAAGAAGAATCTGCAATGTTACTAGCCCTGACCTTCAGTTCACTTTCCCTGTGTCTTTTCTATATATGTTTTCATAAATACTTTTCTATAAATACTTTCTTGGCAATTTTTTAGATGAACTTTCCTCTATGGTACCAAGACTTTATGAATTTAAGTGCAATGCTAGATTGCCAGCAAGATCGCATCATTTTAGAGTTGAAATGGCTGTAAGTTCTATGCTAACAGTTTCTTTTCATGCATGTCTCACTTCTGGCTTCTTGCTTCCCAGTCAAATTTGATTTTCAAAAATTTAAATGCAATGTCAGTCATCATCATCTGTTTTCTTAATTCTTGTTCTTTTATTGTTCTCTCTCCTTAATAGTGTTTTTTTCTCATATTCTCTAACACCCAAAAACCCCTTGCATCTTGGTAGCATCATTGCCTTTCTTGGTGGGATGAATGATTAAAATAAAGCAGAATTGTAATGAGGTTGATCATCACTGGCTGTTTGACTGCTATAAGTAAGCTAGTTCATAAGATCATTGTTACTACAGTGAGCTTGGTGCTCTCTGGTAGCATATATGGCATCCATAAGTCTTGAGAGACCATGGATCTGTGCCCAAAGACTTATGCTTCACCTGTTGATGGTGGTATAGCTATCAAAAACGCTTTTCACCAGCCACAAACCTTCGTTTCTTCTCTCCTAACTCCATCCCTTGTTGTAAATCGCATCTCCAGTGTGAGCAGTCATTAGTGACATCTTCACACCTCTCAATGTCCATGTCCATTACCCTCATGTCCCTTTTGTAGACATCCTTGAAGCGAAGATGAGGTTACTCTCATGCTTTCTTGCTGGGGAACAGTTACCTATACAGAAGGAACTAGAACCAACTGATGCCCAGAATGTGTGTCAGACAGTGAAGGTGAAAGATGCTGAGGCATCACTCCTGTCTGGAGTGGATGCTCCAAGTCTTGCTGCCATAGAGAAGCATCTTGACGATGTGTCCTCTCCAGCGAACAGGTCTGGGCAGAGATTTATGAGAATTGGTTGCAGATTTAGCTCAATAAGCTGGCTGTTGTGTTTGTCTTAAAGAAATATTTTATATATTTCTTTTATATCCTAGGATAGTAAGGCTGTGGCTCTATACACCATAGAGAAGCCTGCAGGCTTAACGACAATAACAAGTTGTCATGCTTGACTGTGTTGTTTAGTTTTCCTTTTTTTTGATTAGTCACAATTCATAATTTGTTTATGACTGCCTTCTCTCCATAGTCCATGACTCAGATAATACATGGTGCCAAACTGAAGGTAATGATCTATCTGCTCACTCTAGACCCTTGTAGTATTCTAGTGGCAAGTAATAAAGGGCACCTTGCTGTGTTGTAGTCATTATTTATGCTGGCTATTATTGTTATAATGTTTAATTCTTGCTTGATGCTTCCATTCTTCTCTGCTATTCTATGTTAAACTTAGTAAATACTGATAATAACTTATCCCCATTTGCAAATTGGGAAGGAAGCCTTTTAAAACTTGTCATTAAAATGGATAAAATACATCTGAAATTTTTAACTGTTTAGTAAATTTGAAAATATTGTTCAGTATACTTATCTATCAAATCACCCAGCATTTTTAAAAATCTTGTCTGACATTTCACACATCACCCTGAAATCATTTCACTAGAAAAATCTTTTCTTTCATGTTTCTTTTTCAATTCAGAGAAGCTATTTCATGCCTTAAATTATTTTTGATAGAACTTCCTATTTCATTTTATTTTGTGCCTTGCTTTCTTAGCATTCACATCCGGCCAACATGTAGAGTGAATCAGAAAGAGATTTAATTGCAGCGGATTATAACAGAAGTAACATAGAATATACTAGATGTAAAAGTCTGAACTGGTGATGCTAATGATTTCTTTTAATTTAAATTTCACCTGATACAATGTTTGAGAGGATTACAGCTGAATTTGTAATGATGTATGCTATGTGTGTGATATGAATGGAAAAGAAGAAGATGGTAAGATGTGAAGATTAGGAGAGGAGATAATGGCTGATATTTGACAAAGAGGTTAAGAGGATGGAGTGTTTAAGGAAGTACCAATCCAGTTGACTGTTTTACATGACATTTCTTGAGAAAAGCATCGTTGGAAATTTCTTCTTGCATTTGAAATATGGAGAAAATGAGCATGTTTCAAATCCATGGAAGTTTCATAATGAGCGTTTGGTTGTAAGGGAAGGAACAATCAAGGGTTAAAGTTTCTATAATATGCATTGATCAAGTGTGAGGAATATATACATCATCAAATTTGGCATTTCATGACATGTTGCATCCATCCATTCCTGCCTACCATTGTATTTGGAAGCTCATCCAATCTGCATCCTCTGTCTTCAATCAGATGGTCAATGTACATTTTCTTTGGTTGACCTTGTGTTCTTTTTCCGTGGGATGGAACATCTCCAGCTACTTCTTCTTGTCTATGCCAACAGTGATGAGCAAATCTTAGTCTTTGTTGGTGCATTGATTTTCTGATGGGAGGTTACCATAGAGATCTTTCTTTTTGGGCAAACTTTCCAGGATTTGTTTAGTGCTGCTCGAAGCATTCTTGTATAAGGACTATCTAACCTCTTTTCCAGATCAGCTGTTAGTGTCCAGGTTAAGGAGCCATATACAAGGATGGACCCTACTGTAGCTCTGAAAAAGTTATTTTTCAGTTTGTCAGATTTGATTTTGTTGTGGTGTCCTCACTCTAAGACTTTATGTTAGACTCTTCCACCTACTATAAGTTTAGTAGGAGAGAAGGTTCGGGGAACAGGGTACAGTGAACAGTGAATAGATTGAGCGCTAGTTCATTCGATAAACTTTCACTAGTCGTGTAATACTCTTCTGGTGTACTTACTGTTTAATATACGATATATCTGCAAACCTGGTTTTTGTTATTACTTAACCATTTACTTGGTCACAACAGATTTCCATATTTTTTTCATTTCATTATATATATAGTTGTGTGAAAAGGTAGAAAAATGTTTATATATGGTTCTTTAGCTGCCGTTGGTAAGGTAACTGATAGGGATAAGAATGTTGTTGGTAAGGTTGGGTGCTGACCGATTTATTGGGTTGGTTGGCTGAGGTGACAGTTGGTGTCAGGAGAAAGGTCTGGAGTATATCCGTGAAGACAAGTGCAGTGTGGTTGGAGTTGTGGTTGATGTATTTCTTTCTTCAAGGTTGAAATTGACACCAACAAAATGTTTGATGAGCTGGTGGTCTTGTAAAGAGGATGAGATGTTGAAACTGAACTACAGTGGGGAAAAAAGTAGTTCATCCCTTGCTGATTTTCTGAGTTTGCCACCTTACAAAAATGGAGACGGTCTATAATTTTCAGGGTAGGTCTGTCTTTGTGTTTCGCTTTTCTTAGCATTCACGGCCAACATCTAGAGTGAATCAGAAAGAGATTTAATTGCAGTAGATTATAACAGAAGTAATATAGAATATACTAGATGCAAAGGTCTAAACTGGTGATGCTAATGACTGGAGCTTATTTGAAGATTTGCTATAGAAACAGTGATAGAATAGTGATAGGCATGTGACGTTGAGTCTTTGAGAAAGAGGTTCCCTAGCAGATCATTAATATAAAGCAGAAAAAAGGTAAGAAAAAAAAGAGATATTTGCATTGATCTCATGAGCTTGACTGGCCATTAATGATGCATGAACCTACCTGATAGCAAGGACTTTATAATGGTGAAATCTCTTTCAGAGACGTCACAGCTAGAGAATTTATGCAGCAAACCCCTACGCCACACCTTATCAAAAGCCTTTGTGATATCTAAAGTGATCACTCTCATGATGAGTTTATTATTAAGTACCTTGCTGATTCTGTATTTAATGAGTGTTAAAACTTTAGCAGTGGGCCTAGATGAGCAAAATCCATACTGTTTGTCACTCAGGAGGCTTTTCTGCTGAGATGACCAACCATCTTAATAATAAATACAAAGTGTCTGCTGATGACACTAAGGTGCCTGATGGGGCAATATTATGATTGTGTATAAAAAAAAATTGAGGGAACCATTACGAATTCTCAGATATATACATCAAAATATTTTCAAATCCATTCTACCAGTTGTTGACTTCTTTCCCTCCCTTGTTCAGTATATCTAGGTTATTCCATTAACCGTTTTCTGTTATAAACGATGGAATAAGTCTATCCCAATTTTTCTTTGTATCATAGTATCAATGACATAGCCGGTGCATACTCTCAGTCTTTTTGAAGGTAAGTAGATTTCTTCTGCATACTCTGGGATGAACACTCATCCCCATTCTTGAAAACTGGATATACAATTGGCATCTTCCAGAAACCTGGAAGACATTTTCCTTCTGGCAACTTTGAAGTTAATTCTGGATTAAGGTTCTTAAGAACGATCACTGGAATTTTATCTCAACTGGTATTCTTTGTACAGTCACACTCTTTGATGAATCTGGAAAATTCATGAACTAAGAGTGAGAAATCACAAAGTTTGTTTTCTGTGAGAGGGGAGGAAATCTAATAGGGGATGTCACTTGTCATCTAATGTGATGTTAAAGGCAAAGTTCATTGCAAAGAGCTTAGCATAATCTGATGGATTATTCATGACGGTAGACAGTTTAGCTCCATGAAAGAGCAAAGGATAATAATGATAATAATAATTAGAAAAAAATATTTAAAGAATCAGATTTAAGAATTCAGAAATGCTAATTACATAAGAACTTAACAAAATAAACCATCATTTATGACAGCATCATTAAAGTACTATGAATAGATGATTCTACTGAACAAAAATTAGGGGATCATTTACATAATAAGTAACACACTTGACAGAATTATAAAATACACTGATGTAATAATTGGAAAATGTATATTTAAAGAATCACATATGAAAACCTTTCAATAAAAATAAGTACTAATGAAATAACAATTTCATACATACTGTTAATCTTTTTTATCGGTAACTGAATAAAATACATAAAAGAGAAGAAATTCATGCATGTGTGAATATACAGTATGGTGCAAAAGACTTGGCTCATTTTAAATTATTGTAAATTTCCAATATCTACCATTTTATAAGTGGATATTTTTTATTATGCTGTCTACTAATGTTATCTTTAGCCATATTGGGGTCATTTTCATGTCTAATTATCACATTTTTTAGCAAGGGTTCTGAATGAGGAGATATGATATGAGACTGTACCCCATAAAATAGCTGTGAAAAATGTTTTGTCCACTTGAGATTTTATGTTTTCTCTTTTCTAAACCAGTTCTAAAAGACAAATATTTTTTTTCAGAACAGGATTGTTTTTTTTCGTACATACAGGGTAGATTCTGATACTGAATTCCAAAATTATTTCATTACATGAAATTATAGCAAAAATTTCCAAAGAAACGAGGATGATGATAATGAAGATAGCCAAGAATGTGAACTTGGAACGTCAAGAAGCAGCATTTAAGAAATCCTCTTAAAGTCTTAAAGGAATGGAAACCTTTGAAAAATGCAGCATAAGGGTAATATGGCAACTGATCAGAATAGCAAAAAGCTCAGTGAAAGAAAACTAGTAGGCAAGTGATCAATGAGTGTGACTTGTTGAATTTGGTGTCAGTAGGTAACACTAAGTGCATCCTTGAAGAACATGGACTGAAGAGGTTTATTTCAATGAAGAAATTTTCTTTAAACAAAAAGCATTTGAAGACATGAAGTTGGTCAAAATGGTATAAACTGTGGTATGAAGATGTTTCAGATTAGAACACCTTCAGTAATGAAACAAAAATGGAGTTGCCTTCTATTGAGTGAAAATTTGACAGAAGGGCAACAGGAAAGCAAAGTATACTATGTTATACCAAAAAAAAAAAAATGTCTGCATAAAAAAGAATGGTTCAAAAAAATTGGTTAAAATTGCTTGTATATTACCAAATATATCTTGTTTTTCATAGAACTTGACTTTGAATTATGGCACATTGGGTCTTTCACATGTTTTGTTTTATTCCTGGGTATGAAGATAAACTACATCTAGCAACAAGGCCTCTGATTAGAAGATTGGAAGTTTTGAGGAGAATGGAATCATCTGTTAATTAGAGTTGTTCACTGGTCCACCCTGACCCAGAGTGGTAGCACCTGTTAGGGTCCCAGCTTTGGGCAAATAGTGACTCCTCCCCAGACAAAACACTATGAAAGTATAAAATTATATTTTTGTAGTGCTAGCAATACATTTTTATATAAAAAAAATGACCAGGAATCTATATTTACAGTCAAATAACAAACAATAAATATTTAGAGTAAAATGAACAATACATATTTAAAGAAAAATGACCAAAAATATATATCGTCTGTAGGTGAAAGCATACAATTGTATTCAAAATATGTAGATTTCAGGATTTAAAAAACCCATAGAGGTCGTGATATACTGCTAAACAAAATCAACCAACCAATAATACATATTTATAGTAAAATGACCAACAATAAATTTTATCTGTAGTTGAAGGCCTACAGTTGGATTCAAAATATTTAGATTTTGGCATTAAGTAACCTATATATGTTGATATGCCACTAAACAAAATCAACCAACAAGTTTTGATTGACCTTTCAAATACTTGATGAATATTCATGACATTCTTGCTCTTGTATATAAACATGTGCAACAAAATAAATCCTTACATTTGCCTTGATAAAATAACTGAGAGGACAATACGTGACATCTAAGAAAATTTTTTTCTCTTGTCTTTTTATTCATTTTGTTCCTTTACAGATACACTCTATCTGAAAATAATGTACATATGTATATATACATACATATATATATGGAGAGAGAGATAGCGAGTGAAAGAGTGAGAGGGAAGTATATTTCTAAATAGATCTATATATTTTTCGTCAATGAATATTGCCTATTTTTTACTGAATGCCTACAAAAATGTATTTGCATATGTAACACAACAGATGGAGTGACAGATAGGCAGGTAAACCTAAGTAAAAACTAATGCACTAATTATTTTGTGAGTGCTTTTCATATGCCTTCCATAATCACATATCAATATGAAGGTAGGAATTAGGTATTTATTGGCCATCTTCAAAGAAAGGCTAACTCAAATAATGAGTCACATTCATGTAAGCAAGAAAGACAAACTGTAATCTAAATGTAAAAATATATTTTGTAGAAGCGTGAGAGGGGAAGATAAACTCTAAACATGTTTAGTGGCATCTGTTGGAGAATTTGTTATTGATCTTTGCTTTGAGGAAGGGTTAGGGTCCAAACAGGAAATGCTTCCCTGTCCCATTTATATCCATAATTAGTTCCACACGATCTTTATCGATTGGTGTAACTCATTAGCAGCTGCAGGCAACAGTGCCACACATAATTTTTGTTTCCATTGCTGCTCATGCCAACAGCTACTTGAAGGAATTTCACGTTTTAAATGTTTGTTTCTTCTGTAGAGATTTTAATGGATTCTATTATGAATTGTTTTGCCTGAAGAAGAATCAGATTTGATTTTCTCTTATTTTTTCTTTCCAGAATTAATAGTTTTTCTTAAATATAGAAAAAAAAATGATAATTCTATCAATAATATTATTAGAGGTAAGAATCAAAATTGGTAAATGTCCATATTAAATGTAATTCTAAAAATGTATTCTTCTTTTTAATTCCAAAAAGGTTTTGATATCTCTTACTTTGGTGTCCAAAAAGAGATGAATTATAACAAGGAAGTTTTAACAAAAAAATAGAAACAAAAAGGACACTTAAATTTGGAAAGAAACAATTGACATTTCTAGTTTGATTGATGGATGTGTTTTTTTATGGCTTATCAACCTTTTGAAGGTTGTTTAACATGTTGGCTCCTAAGCCTCATTTCCCTTCTTGCCCCAGGATCCCAACACTATATCTTAATTAATTTTGGTACAAGTGACTTTGTATTAACATCATTTCGTATATGAGGCCTGGATATCACAGGTAGTATTTATTACTCACTAGCAGCATGCTTGATTCAAAAATCGTACGACTCATACAGCAATCGCTATCACTTGACTTAAAATATTTTTGCCCTTCCTTTCCTTTAAAGGAGTGCCCTTTGCCGTGCTGATGTTGCTACATGCCTTACTTCTTGCCTATCTCACACTGCAAATTTTTTCTAAGCTCTATACTAAACATTAAATCTGTTAGGAAAAAAGAACTAAACAAAATGAACACAAAATGATCAGCATTAAAAAAAGACTCATAACTGGAAAAACCGAATGAAAAATGAATGTTAACAACAAATACTTTTTCACACCCAACCCAGTTCTGCGGAATCAGAATCAACATTGAGTTTAAGCAAGCGAATGAGCCAACTGGAGTAAAGTGCCATGCAGATTTAAATTTTTCCAACTTGTGACAAATGCAGCTATCAATTTTTTTTGCATGCTAGTTAACATTCGTGTCAGTCAGATGTTGGCTCTCATGCTGGCCAATAGAATCTACCTGCCTATTTGTGGCAGCCAGCTATAGGCTCTCACTCAGGCCAGTAGAAAATGGCCGCAAACTACATGAAAACTGCCGTAGAAGCATGAAAAAAATCGATTATTTTCACTATCAATGGGAGCTGGGAAATGCAAAGTTGGTCTTGGCCTTCCCACTAACTTGGAGCATGTGCATGTAAATTTTGGTGCAAATCCATCAAAAATTTTGGCCGTGCATTCGTTACACACACACACACACATACATCCTGCCTTTTATAGATAGAGATGATCCACCAGTGTGTCAATCGGTACCTGAGTCCATTTTACAACCCAGTATCTCACATGGCCCACACAAATGCATGGTGCAGCTCTCTGTATATAAAATTAAAAAAAAATGATCCCCAAAACAACATTAGAATTTCCAAAAGAAAAACATAATAAAAGATAAAAATATCAAAAATATTTAAATTTAAAAAAAAAAATGTTGTTCTGGTGTGCCATGATGTCATAAACAATTAATCATAACATCCCATCTCCAATAATCTTCATAGAAAAGAAACTGGAAAACACCCCACGGGATGGTCATGTGGGCCTTGCAAACATATCACTCCCTGATGGGTCCTGCAGGAACTAATGTGTTAAAGCCAGAATTTTTAAATTGTAAGAATTTTAAGGAGATGGTAATGGTTTACTGACACAAGACCTACTAATTAACCCATAGCTGGTGGAAAAACGAGTTCATGCCTTTCTCAGTGATAGTTCTAAATAAGTGAACATAATGAACTTGACTGGAATTGGAATTACACTTCTGCACATCAAAGATTAAAGAAACTGGTATTCCCAAATGGGCAACAATCTAGGTACTGAACAAGTTAGGCATTGTTTAACTTTGGTGATTATACAAGAACTGGTGTTTCAATGTGATATGGCTGTAAGCTGAAATTTCATTACTATGCAAATGGTCCCTTTAGGCTTTCCTTTTCGATTATTTCATTGAAAATTCTTTGAAACCCAGCCACTCCATTTGTGATCCCAAACTGTATTCTTTTAAAATTATACAATTACCACTGGTTTCAAAAACTATGTAAGGGCAGTCTGCTTTACGCGGAAGAAGTTGATGATACTCACTTTTTAGGTCTAGTTTAGTGTACTATGCTATTTCTGAAACCATCATTGTAATCTTAGATAAAGGATAGGCATCTTTTAAGGTAAAATGATTTACCGTTTGTGAATAATCTATGACTAACCTTTTTTTGGTTTCTCATCCTTAGTTACCACTACTTGCACTCTCCATGGAGATCTACTGGGTTCAATGATATCTAAATCCAGTAGCCTTTTTCCTTCCTTATAAATGTCTCATCTTCTTTAGAGTATCTTTGGGATTTCACAGATATAGATCAACAGTCCGGTGACAGATTTTCAGAGGTGAAGGAGGTGAAATCCTCATGCTATCATAGTTTGGGAGTTGGTTTTTGGTCCTCATATAACAGTTCTTTTTTTTGTGCAGACCTTGAGAGTCTTGCCTGAGAATCACATCAGTACATAAATTATCAATTAAGGATAAATTAAATATTTTGTAAATTTTTGTACCCACAGTATATTTGCTTTACATTTCCCTACAGTTTTTAAAAACAAGTGAGACAAAGCCATGCTGATAGTAGAGTTATTAAGGCTAATGTCCAAAAAAATAGACTGAGCTATATTGGTGTTGATAAAACTATGACTAATATAATATATACATATAATATAATATATATAAACTATCACTAATATGACTATGTTGATAAAACTATAACTGAATCTACTAGTGCTGTAAGTTTTTTTTGTTCATGAGGCATTTTACCATGACTTCTAAAACTCCCTCTAGCCCAGTAGTTAAAATGGCTATGACAGGTAATGCAGCAGAAAATTTATTAGCTTTCAAATGACAGACTTTAGCAAATTGGCTTTCATTCTTGTAATTGTAGCAACCCTCTCCTTGAGCCAGACACTTACTTCCATGATGACTGGTGCCTCCACAGAAAAACGTCTTTCTTTTAAAAAGGATTTAGTAGCAGCAGATGTCCGAGAGCTTTCTTCCTTTTGATTATCCTTTTGCTGAGAAGTTAAAGCATTAGCCTGAAGTTTAGATACCAATGCTGCTTGATATCTTGTTTGGGTATCAGCAAGATAGGCTTCAGAATTTAGGTTAGCCCTTTCCACACTTCACATTTGATTTCCTGCTCCTGTGGGGGTGAGTGTTTTGTTTTCAAGAAGTCTCTGCTGAATAGGAGGTTCAGATAACCCAGAAATAAAGTCATCTCTAATAGATTTCTCTTTGTAAACTAGAGTGGTAATATCTTTGAAATTACACTTTATAGTCCTTTTCCAGAATACTTGGAGATATTGATCCAATGTTTCTTCAGCCTGTTGAGTTCTGGTTGCAAGTACATGCCTGGTGTATATCTCACTTTTTTCTTGGACGAAAGCTCTCTTTAGAATGTTAATAGCTTCTTCAAAGTTTGTACATTTGCTGAACATTTTGTATACATCAGATGACATGTAGTTTATAAGAATATCCAACTTCTTACTCACAATATGCTTGAGGAAGTTAAAAATGTTTGGCACCAATAATTCCATATTTTCTCTGCCCCAAGGGTCTTACAATCTAGATCCAGAATGTAAAGTTTTAGGACCTTGTCCATGTTGATATCTGACCTGAAAATAGTAGTGAATAGAATATTGCAAACTATAATTAGTTAAAAGTATTTACTACTATTTCTCTAGTAGTTTTGTCTTCAAGGTCAGAATTCATTTTAGCCACCAGCTGCATCTACTGCTATTTATATAGTGGGGATTTGCATGTGAATACAACAGAATATTTTATAAGTGCTTACACATTCTTACTTACCATTCTTACTACAGCCACTATAATACCTCAGAGTCTATATATAACTAGTTATCATATGTGCAATTTGTCTGTGGAGGAGGGGGAATAAAAATAACAACTGCTAATATATTTGAGTCTTAAAGATATTTAGTCCAATTATTATATGAATATGTAATAATTCTATGGCAGATTGGTTTATAATTTAATAACAATAGAAAAACTAATCCCCATTTATGTCCAGTTGGTTCTTGTATAAATACTATGTTACACATAGCAAAAAATATACTATTATTAGAATGTTTTCAGATTGGAATCATTAAGTATTGTTTTCCAATTATTATATTACTACTTACTTGTTGTATATAATATATATATATATATATATATATATATATATATATATATATATATATATATATATATATATATATATATATATATATATATATATATATATATATATATATATGTAAGGGGGCTCTGGATAGAGGTAGTAATTTTGATGTCTGGTATGGGCATCATTGGTCCTCAATCATCTCCTAATTCTCTCATGGGATGGCCTCAAGTTGCAATGCCTCAGTAAACTGCTTCAGCTGGTGGGCTAAAATTATGTAAGAGGGTGGTGTTAATTATACAAGAGGGTGGTGAAGGACCTCCTCAATGTGGGTCACTGACCAGGGCTGAAGCTTTCCTCAGATGATCTACAACGGCCACATGGTCACTACCAAGGCAAGCCACCTAGTTGGTGGACATCAGCTGTGGACTAACCTAGAGCAGGATGGGCTCTCCCAGGTTGAAACATCCAAAACACACTATATGATGAGCACACCAATTAACCATTTGTGGAGACCTGGGCTATGGCATATGACTGTGACAGATGGAAGAGAATGGGGAACAGTTCAGCATGTCAGCAACCCAGTGACTCCTTCAGGGATTAAGGGTAAAAGAAGAAGAATTTACTAATTCAGGATGGGGAATCATTTTATTAATTAGTAATAATAGAGAATTGATCCCTCACTTTACGTCTAGTAGACACTAGTTGTAATGCTAGTCTGTCCATACGGTCTATCAAAAATACCTACAAATTTTGGTAAGTCTTTACCATTAATAGGTTTTCCCATGTGAGTCTTTAAATATATGTTTTTCAATTATTATAGTAATATGTACTAACAATTACAGTAATACAGTGGGAAAAATAAGTATTTCATACCCTGTTGATTTTCTGAGTTTGCTACCTTACAAAAATGGAATGGTCTATAATTTTCAGGGTAGGCCCTTCTTGAAAGTGAGAGCTAGAATATAAAAAAAAAATTCTAGAAAATCACATTATATTAATTTTTGAACATTTATTTCTTTTTTATTTAAAAAAATAAATATTTCACCCCCCTACCAACCAGCAATGATTCAGGCCCCACAGACCGGTTATGTGACCAGGAGGTATATAGACTCGTCATATTACTCAATTATTACTCCTAATCAAGTACTCATTACCTGTATAAAAGACACTAGTTCACAGATTCCTTCAATGAATCAGAATCTAATCTCTACACAATAGGCAAGACAAAGGGATTGTCTAAGGACATCTGGGACAAAATTGTATGCCTGCAAAAAACTGGAATGGGTTACAAGACAATTGGCAAGCAACTAGGTGAGAAGGAATCAACTGTTGGTGCGCTAATAAGAAAATGGAAGAAACACCAATTGACTATCAATCTATCTTGGTCTGGAGCTCCATGCAAGATTTCCCAATGTGGAGTGAACCTGATGATGAGAAACGTCAGGAAACAACCCAGAACTATGCGGCAAGAGTTTGTTGATGATCTCAAGGCAGCTGGGACCACAGTCAACAAGATGACCATTAGTAACACACTACATCATAGTGAACTCAAGAAGTCACATGTACAGCCCTGTCAGAAGTTTGCAAATGAGCACCTGGATGATTCAGAGGAGGGTTGGGAGAAAGTGCTGTGGTCAGACAAGATTAAAAATGAGCTTTTTGACACCAACTGACTTGAACCCCAAGAACACATCCCAAATATTAAGCATGGTGGTGGAAACATTATGCTTTGGGGTAGTTTCTCTACTAAGGGGACAGGATGACTACACCGGGTTGAGGGAAAGATGAATGGGGTCAGGTACAGGGAAATCTTGAGTGAAAACCTCCTTGCATCAGCCAGGACACTGAAGATGGTTTGTGGATGGCAGTTCCAGCATGACAATGACCCAAAGCATACGGCTAAGGCAACAAAGGAGTAATACAAGAAGAAGCACATTAAGGTAATGTAGTGGCCTAGTCTGTCTCAGGACCTTAATCCTTTAGAGAATCTGTGGAGGGAACTGAAGCTTCAAGTTGCCCAATGACAACCTACAAACCTTAAGGATTTGAAGAGGATCTGCAAAGAGGAGTGGGCCAAAATCCCCCCCCCCGGGATCTGTAAAAACTTGGTAACCAACTACAGGAAACATCTGGCTGCTGTGCTTGCCAACAAGGGTTTCTTCACCAAATACTGAGTTATGTTTTGCTATGGGGTGAAATATTTATTTTTTCAATAAAAAAGAAATAAATGTTCAAAAATTAATATAATGTGATTTTCTAGAATTTTTTTTATGTTCTATCTCTCACTTTCAAGATGGACCTATCCTAAAATTATAGGCTGTTTTTAATTTTGTAAGGTGGCAAACTCAGAAAATCACCAGGGGACGAAATACTTATTTTCCCCACTGTATGTACTAACAATGAAAAACAGATCCCCTACTTTATGTTCAATAGAATTTTATATTAATATTAGTATGCCATTTCCATAAAAAAACTTCTTTTTCTATGAGTCATGTCCCTTCTGGACGTGGATAAATATGGCTATCCACAACTTCCTATCCTTTGTAAATCTTAGCTTTGTCTTTTCACTATAAACTTGCAGCCATATCACTGATTCTTGCATGATGATCAAAGTTAAACATCATCAGGCTATGTCAGATGGGTGACTGCTTGGAAATACCATGTGGTGTAAGATTGGATGTATGGATGGTGTAATGGATAATGGCTCAGAATCAAAAATCAGAGAGCCAAGTTTCAATTCTAGTTGAGTTTGTTATAGTGACTGATGTGTAAAAATACCCTTGAGTAAGATATGAATCTACCTCTTCTTCCCCCTCAGCTATGGGTTAATTAGAAGAACATGTATCAGTAAATCATTAATATCTTCAAAATGTTCTTACAATCAAAAAATATTTTCTGGCTTTAAATAATTTGAAAATGGTTGATAAGCCATAAAAAACAAATCAGTCAATCTTTTCATGCTCACTTCCAGTCCCTGTACTGCCATTCATTTCCACAAGCAGGTTAGGTAGGTTAATCACTGCTTTCTTCTGTAACGTCTAACTTGAGTATGTCCTGTGAACATCAGATTCCCCAAGCCCTCTTTTCTCATTATGTGTCCTTGAAATTTTAACTGTCGCTTTCTGATTCTAATATAAGCATCCTTTTTGTTTCCATTTTCCTTATAACTTCTTCATTACTAACATGTTCAGTCCATGGTATTCTCAGTATCCTCCTGTAGAACCACATATCTATTGTCTATGTAAAACATTGCATAAAAGTTAGGAACAAAAAAACAAATTTATTTCCATTTACTTTCATCCTTTATTTAAATAGTAGCAAAATGATTTTTCTTCTATGTGCCATGTCCCTTCAGGTGGTAGCTGTTGATAACTCTCCACAACTTCCTGCCCTTCGTAACTCTAAACATTTATCGTTCCCCGCACCATCTCTTTTGATTATGAACCTCTTCAAGTAAGGGGTTTATCATTATCTATTCTCCTTAAGATAATCTTAATTTCCTACCTTCTCTTCTTCCCCTTATATTGCTCTTTATTCATCATAAATGTTTTAAAGTAACCATCTACATTGAGTAGCTCTCGAGCCTTGTATTAAATGAACTACAGTATAAAAATAAAAGATTCCATATTTGTAAATGAGGCTTTTGGTGATTGTGCAAAAACTTAAAATTTCATTCTGATTAAATTTATCTGAGATCATTTTGATTTCTGACAAGATTTTGAAAATAAGAACAAAATTATCCATGTGTTTGCAATTATACAGATAATTAATACCTTCTAAATGTTTGTAAAATACTTGTAAAATACTACTAATAACGCTGTTTTGAAGACATGCTGCAATTTTCTCTTCACCTGCAGAAAGCAGTATATGTTTGCTCCTGATGAGACCCTCCCCCACACTGATGATTAAGCATAGAGCTTCCTTATGACAATAATATGTAAAGCAACAGAAGAAGAAGAAGAAGACAACTTCCTAACGTGAGCTGGATCTGATCCATATTCCCCAAGGCCGTTGCATGAGGAGAATATAAGTTATTGCCCAATAAATCGGATTAAGTAAAAGCCAAGTAAAACAGAAAGAAATCTGTTTCTTTATGCCACATGAATTATTCTTTTGATTAGAAAAAAAAAAAAATCACAATCATTTAACAAACTAAAGTAAAGCACTTTCTGTCTTGATCGGTATTTAGGAAATAAGTTTTTCTTTCTGAAAATAAGAAAAACAAATAAAAGATACTTGTAAATAAATCAACATTTATTTGTAAGCATTTAATTGCTATTGGCAACAGATTACAATACACATAAATATCCATACTGATATTCTGAAAAAAAAAAAAATATATATATATATATATATATATATATATATATATATTTAAGCAGCAACCTTCCTTTTATCTATGTTTTATTGAATGTGACAGACAAGAAAAATCTAACAAGTTTTATGCTTTTTGTTAGGTTTTTATAATGTTCTTAATGTTTTATTTTTTTTGGTGAGTGCTAAGGGAGTGTAGAAACTGCCCATAGTGATTATTATCTAATGCAGTGTCAATTAATTTATTAGCTATTTATTAATTATTATTATTATTATTATTAATTAATTAATTATTATTAATTAATAAATTTATTAGCTATTTTCAAGGGGTTCATTGTTAATGTTCACAGACAGATTCTCATACCCCACCCGCAACCAAAAAATCAAATCTATAAGAACATTCAGTCAGTTAAGTACCATATGTGATACATGTTAGGGTGATCTTTTGTATTCGTGACTGACTAGGAAGGAAATTCCGTACAGTAGGTTGCTGTACCTTTATGCAGTAAACTGGCTGCCAACAAAGACTATAGAACCTAGTCTGTCCTGCCATTCAACCCATAGCTGGGAGGGGAGACGAAATGGATTCATATCTTTCCCTAGGATATTTGTATGCAACTGAATGCAATGAACTCAAGTGGAATTCAAAATGGATTCTCAATTCAAGTCGTTATCCATTACTCAACACTTCACATCCTTACATCACACTGCACACCCTTTATCTAATGAAATCTTCTTCTATATCCCTTCATGATCATGGCATGATTTCCTGTCCTTTGTAGCTCTTAGTAAATTTTGTCTTTTTTATCTCTCGTGATCTGCCAACCATTTACACAAGTTTGTTAAGCAGATTATGTGTTGCTTTCCTCTGTTCCTCTTGCCTTCAATATGTTCTGTGCGTGTCAGACAACTGAAACTGAATGGTGAGATGAGATTTCAACCCTCACTAGTAACTAGAGAATGTCAAGATAAGAAGTTATTTTGAATTTAAAAAAAAAATAATTATATTGTTTAAAACTTTAAGTAATTTATATATATATATATATTAAGCTTCAAGATAGGACATCTAACGTAGACCTGTTTAACAGGTGTAATATTGGAGAAATTGAGACTTTTATCATACAGTCGCCATTACGGTGGACTGGTCATGTCTTGAGAATGTCTGATGACAGGATACCCAAGATCCTAATGTACAATGAGTTAGATCAGGGCTACAGGAATGTAGGATGCCTATAGCTAAGATACAAAGACAAGCTGAAAAGCAACTTGTCAGCAGTCAATATACCACATAACACCCTTGACCGATTAGCCTTGGAGCAGGTAGAATGTAGATCAACGTGTTTTAGTGGACTCAGCAATTTTCAATCTGCTTGTCTGAATCATCTTCAAGAAGCGAGAGCAAGATCTAAAAGGTCAGCCAATCTAACAGTGATCTCATCTCAAAATCCTCACTCTTGTTCCATATGTGGCCTCCTTTATAAATCACTAGCAGGTCTTAAATGCCACTTAAGATAATCACACAAACTTTCATAACTGTATCAATAAGCTGTCAGACCCTCATACTTCGAAACCGACGGAAGTGTCCATTATTATTATATATATAATATATATATATATATATATATAAATCTTATACAGGAAAATAACCAATGCCAAATTTCATTGAGCACTTTTCACTCTTCAGAACTGCTACCTCCTACTTGCATCAGTTATAAGACCTGCTGTTAACATATGAGCACCAGATCACAGAGGAAACTGTTTAAGGTTCATGCCTTATTGGGGAAGAGTTGTTTTGCAGGACCAACAAGGCAGGTGGTCATAATGTTTTATCTAATCAGTGTATGAGTTAGTTTCATAGGACTATTCTTTATTTACCGTTACTGTATCTATTTTTGTTAGAAACAAAGAAAAGAATCCTGAACAGTTATATAATATCAGTCCTTCTATATGGTAGTGAATGCTGGTCAATCTCCTCACAGATGAAGAAGAGACTTGAAGTAACAAAAATATGGTTCTACAGAAGGATGCTGAGAATACCATGGACCAAACTTGTGAGCAACAAAGAAATTTTAGAAAAAATTGAAACGAAAAGGACACTTATACTTAACTCATACTTAACATCGAGAAAAGGTAGCTGAAATTTCTAGGTTACATCACGAGGAAAGAGGGCTTCAGAAGTTTGATATTCACAAGGCATATGGAACAGAGGAAAACAATGTATAACCTACATAGTGAGTAAATTGATGGTAGAACCAGATTAAGGAGAGCTAACAGGAAAACAAAATTTATTAAGAGCTCCAAAAGACTGAAAATTGTGGAGAGCCATGATCGCTAACATCCTGAAAGGACATGGCACATTGAGGAAGAAGATTGATTAGTAGCGCTAACCAGATTATTCCTCTTCCTCTTTCTTTTAATTCCATTGTGCTATGAATTGAATAAACTTGAGATAATTCTTGAAGATATTTCTTATTGTTTATCTGCAATCAAAAGTATTATAAAACTGTTCAGGTGACATTATCATAGCTTAGAAAGATTAGAGAAATTCATTTCCTTCATCAGATAATGTATTGAGTTGGCCAAAAGATTCGTTCAGTTTATTAGGTAAATTTTCTACTTAATAACTGAACAATTTTTTGGGGGGTGGGGGGCATTTCAATATATAAAATCTTTATCTAATGAAGTCTACTTCTATATCCCACCATGATCATGGTTTTCCATAATTTCCTGTCTTTTGTAGCTCTTAGTAAATTTATCTTTTTTATCTCTCGTGTTCTGCCAACCATTTACACAAGTTTGTTAGGCAGATTATGTGCTGCTTTCCTCTGTTCCTCTTGCCTTCAATATGTTCTGTGTGTCAGACGACTGAAACTGAATGGTCAGGTGAGATTTCAACCCTCACTAGTAACTAGAGAATGTCAAGAAAAGAAGTTATTTTGAATTTAAAAAAAAACAATTATATTCTTTAAAACTTTAAGTAATTTAAAACTTATATATATATATATATATATATATATATATATATATATATATATATATATATATATATATATATATATATATATATATATATATATATATATATATATATATATATATATATATATATATATATATATATATATATATATATATGTGTGTGTGTGTGTGTGTGTGTGTGTGTAACCCAAGGTCAAAAACTCACATCAATCTATCTAAATATGTTAGCTCTATCACTAATATTGAGTGCTTTCCAATAAGTACCAAACATATATATATATATATATAATATATAAATAATATATAAAAAATTGCATATACATACATATATATATATATATATATATATATATATATATATATATATATATATATATATATATATATATATATATATATATATATATATATATATATATATATATATATATATATATATATATATATATATATATATATATACATATTATTTCATACATATATATATAGAGATATATGTGATATATGTGTGTGTGTGTGTGCGTGTGTGTGTGTGTGTGTGTGTGTCATTCGCAGACAGTACTGTTTCCCTGTATCACAGCTCTTCAGTGTAACTAGATGTCCAAAAGCCTCAACTCAGGATCAAAACCCAACCGATTTGGTGTCAGTCAAAGTTTCTGCCCCTAAGCCATCAGCACCCGGCTAAGAGAAACTGCTAATTCTAGCGTTTTGTTTTTATGAATGTACACAAACACCAGTCAGCCTAAATGCTTGTATTAATTTTACTGAAGAACTCTGTGTGTGTGTGTGTGTGTGTGTGTGTGTGTGTGTGTGTGTGTGTGTGTGTGTGTGTGTGTGAAATCTATTGTCATATAGGTGGTGACTAAACCAGTACTCATCACTTTCTTCTGAGTGAGGTGGATTATTAGCAACCCTGTAGGATACAAAGTAGGTCCTATCAAAAGCTGGAAGAACCCTTGATTAGTCAATGACTAGCTTACTAGAGGTGGAGTCTCAGAATAGAACAGCATAGTAAAGACAACTGGAAACCACTCAACTATCAGTCCCCACCAAAATAATAATTCTCTAATGAAGTAATCAACCATTATCAGATTAAGAACAGGACCTTCAACAGATGATATACAAAACCTTTTATCTGATAAAAAGTGTTATAGTGAAATACATGATATCCAATGAAGAACAGATCTTTTATCAGATGAAGTATGGAAGCATCATCTTTTGCAGTTCATAATCATTTTCCAATGAAGTGCAAGTCCTTTATTAGATAAAAAAGATGAGCCTTATCCTATGAAGTACATAATGTTTATCATTTGAAATAGAAAAATATTATCTGAGTACGTTCATAAACTTTATCTGATGATGGTTGTAAGTTCCTCACTCATTCAATCGAGGACAATAAAATTTGATGTCACTGTTGGGAATTTAACAGTAGTTGCCAAACAGATATTGAAATTTCAACCGTGGAAATATAAATCATCATACATTCTGGCAATGGCTGTAACTACACGCTGGTTTCAAGAAATGAGGTCCATGCTTTTATATCAATGATAACTTTTTATTTATGAAAGACACTATTAAAATTAGAAACAAATAAATATATCTCTCCAAAGGGAAATGGAAAAGCAAACTACATTCAAAGAAAAAGACAAACAAGGAAAACATTTTTCAACCAGAAACAATAAAAATTTGGAACAAACTCAAAGAAATGATAAAAGGACACATTGTGTCTTAGAGGAGAATTTCAAACCTAGTTCTTAGCAGATATTTATCATGTTACCTCATAGACCAGCAGTAGCTAAAAGAAACACATGCTATTTTCTTTATCCCTTAAAGGGTCACTGGGTTACTACTAAACACATGTATGTATAGTGATTTTCCAAGCATAGCTTAGATGTGGCACAAAGCCGAAAGTACGGGGCACCCAGTGAGGATTGAATTCACTACTCAAACGTAATTGTTCTAGCAAGACAAGCTTGCTAACCATCACACCGTCTTGAAGTGCCCAACATATGTCTGTATATATGTAATAAATGTCTATTTTTATATTTTATGTAATATTAAAAAATTATTTTCATAATTTAAGAATATTACTACTTCTACCATACAATTACTTAGAAAGATCTTGTCTAGAAACAGGGGCATTTGGTGTCTGTTACAATATCACCTGTAATATCACAGGTAGGATTTATTAAACAAATATATAGAAACTGGTGTTGTGAGTATAAAGATGGATTGAATTGATGTGCAGAGATCAAACATCTCATGGATTAATCAATAAAAGTGTAGATTTGAAAATGAAATGAAATTTCCAAAAGCACTTGAATTTGGCAGCACAAAGGTCATCTTCTTTTAATTATTCAAAAAGCATTGCTAAAACATATTATTATGGAATTTAATCAATGACACCCTCCACCTCAATACTTATACAAAATTTTTCAATTTAATGACAATTATCATTGCAGATTAAGCTCAGGAATTGCTGCAAGTTTGGAATTTATGTTATTAAATGAACATACTGCACATTGCAGTCAGTGATATCCTAGATAGGATTTATTGAACAAATAGTTCAGACCTTTCATTCAGTTCTACCAGAGTGCCCATGTCACTACCGAATGTAACACAAAGTTGAGATTTAAAGTAGTCTTAACAGCAATACTGTGGAAAAATTGTCCAAGCCCCCTTGTCACTTTCTCTTTTTAGGAACCAGAAATAAACCCAGTCCTCTCCTGAAGAAGAGGTATTGTCTGGAATAAGACCCCTTGGAGTTTCACTTAAATGCTTTTTGAAACTCATTTACACAGGCTTTTGTCTATAAACCATTCATTCACTCCTATGATTAAAAACATTTAATTCACTCCCATGATTAATGACTAGGATTTGTTAAACAAATCTACGAAATCTTTCACTTTAATGATTATTATTAGTCAAACCTTTCATTCATTCTTATTATTACTGTTATGGTAATTTACCCATGCATGCATGAACTCTCCCAGCTTTAAATAGGAGCAGGTACTGCCTTTTAGAGAGGGAAGTTTCCAGCAGTCAGCTCTGACAGTCGAACCAAACATTCTTGCAGTAACACTCTTGTTTTATATGTTTGTATGGCTGTTTCTGTTGATATATTTGTTTAACTCAATTCCTCTCTTATGTCTTTATTTCTGGCCCTAACAAGGCCACAACAATTACATTTATAGGAACAAAGCGAATACTATATGCTTGATAAGAAGTGAGCACATGTAAATATTTGCACAGTATGTTTTTTCAAAATCTCTTCTTCATTGAACTGAAAACTTTTGAGCACCAAAAGTACATCTGATGCAATGTATATATATATATATATATGATCAGTAACAGTTTTCATGGCATATACATATACTTCACTCTGATCCTAACAGGAGTGTTGGAAATTCCACTTTAATCTTAGGGAGAAGTGCTAGTCTATATATAAATAATCCCATTGGACACCTCCACATGTTGTAATGGTTAGCAAGCTTGTCTTGCTAGATCAATTATGACCTAATTGTGAGTTCGATCCTCACTGGGTGCCCCATAATTTTGCTCTTGTGCTACATCTATGCAACACTTGAAAAAGCATTATAATTAATCCCGTAATTTTTGACAGGTCTTCTTCTTTGTGCTATGTCATTTCATTATGTAGGAAATCATGTCTCTCCACAATTTCCTTTTTCTTGTAGCTCTCAGCGATGTTTAACTCTTTAGTGTCTTTCATTAAGTCCATTCTGCAATCCATTCATACAAACTCCTGACGTATGTCATTTGCTGTTCCCCTACTTCTCCTTCTGCTTTCAATATATCCTGACTATTTTGGCCTTAATTGTAACGGATAAGAGTGTTTTAAAATTGGTTTTAATATTATTTTAATGTGTCACTGTAAAATTATTCTCCTTAAATCTAGTCTCTGTCTTTGCAACTTATTAACCTATAATTGCATGTTGTTAGCAGCGGCGACATCACAGTTTTGAAAAACCATTGATTTTCCATGTTTGAGAGTCAAACTCTCATATGACTTAAGTCCAATGTGCGAGAGGCAATCACAACCACAGATGTTGCATGTCCCAATGATGTTGATAAAATGTTAGTGTCCTCTCACTTTTTGTAATTTCTCCTTTTTCTTTTGGGCTCTCTGTGATGATTCAAGATGGTCTTATACATCAACAGCATAGCAGGGACGATTGCTGCCACTGAAGATGAGGTTTTTACCTATGCTACATTGGTATTAAACATTATTTACAAACGTCCTTAAAGCATACAGCTTTTCACCTGGCTGGAAGTTTTGCATAGAGATAGTCTTTTAAAATTTTTCCATCATCCATTTTCTTGACACTGTTAAACCAGCAGAGATGTTGTGCTCTCAGATGAGAGTAAACTGCTTGGAAGCTGTGATCTTTTGAGGGATGTGTGATTTTACACCCCCTCTAGGGATGGTGAGTATATATCACAGACAGTAAAAGCTATTCAGCCTGTGCCCTTGATGTGTATAAGGGATCCAGGTGTTACTATTTTATACAAATATGTTTATGACAAAAGAACTGTATACTTGCATTATTATATGAACTGAGAATTTGACATTGTTCTAGATTCTTGCTGTAAGTCTTCCAAAGATAGTAGCTGCTTTCACTGATTCACTCACTACTGAACTTTGAATTGTATCATTCTAATTTATCTATTTTAATTAATCTATATTATTTTAATTAATCAACTCTTGAAAGAAAGAAAATTTCTATTATAACATGATTATATTCTTTCCTGACAGCAATTTGCAAAAGTTATTCACAGGGCTATAGATAAATTAATAAAAATCACCATAGTAACAGCAGGGCTAAAAAGTGGAGTTTCATTATTTAATCAATGAACTTTTCAATTTTTCATCTGGAGTTAATTTTTGCAAGTTTTACTACTCAGTCTATATTTTCTGGATTGAAAATCGGGAAGAAAGGGGTCAAGGAGAGCATTACTGATCAAATAGTGTTATTACATGCATACTGTAAGTGTACAGATATTGATTTTAATAATGGAAAGCATCGCAAATATGTTTACAATATGTATTATCAGTAGTGATAAATTAATGCAAGCTATACGTATAATTGGTTAAGGCAGTATATTTTTAATTTCCTTGCTTAAACTTCTTATGTGCAGTTTCCACATTCAGAGTTTCAAAGCTATTCAGCTATTAGCAAAAATAAATAGCCTACCTAGGGAAATGGCATATTAGATCACTTATAATCTTTTTGGAACATCAAACACTTATCCCAGCATTTATTTTACTTTTAAAAGCAGGCTACAATATCCTCTTTAGGGATTACCATCTGCTGCCTCAATGTATTCTCCTTAATATCGTCCCTGATATTTCAACTGGGACTTTGCTTTGCGGATCACAAGGAGCAAAATTAATACTGCAAGACTGACAGACTTGGGTGATGCAAGAAACTTTTCCCATGACATGAAAATGTGGTTTAATGGTTAACAAATTTGTCTTGCTAGATCAATTATAACTGAGTATCCTAACTGGGTACTCCCTACCTTCGGCCTTGTTCCACATCTAAACTATTCTTTCTTTTATTTTTTAAATGCAAATTCTTTCAATGTCATGAAGAGTATTCCAGTAATGATTCACAGTAATTTACTTGAATTGATCTTGACTCAAGCCTTATTTAATCTTTTCAAATTAGTTTTCTTTTGTTGTAAAACAACAATAAACAAAGTATATAGGATACTTTTTTTTTGGAGTAACATATATTTGATAATAGAAAATGTTGGTAAAAAAGATGTACCCATTGACTTTTATGAGAAGAAATGTATAAATTGCTAGAAAATCTGAAAAAGAAATGACTTGTATAGAATCATATATAGATAGAAATTCTGATAAAAAAAAACAGTAAAAATATCTATTTTAAAATGTATTGTTGAAACAAAAAACTTGCCCCCCAAATTATGGTAATTTATAAGGTAAAATACCTTTTTGGAACACGTAAGACAGGCTGTCACTATGTGATGTAATGAATATGCATACACCTGGGTTCCCTGAAACAGTAATATGATTGAATGGTGTCAGCCATAAATACAGACTGATGTGGAGGTACAGGATGTTGCCTATTGATGGCGGCTATTGACTTTGCCTATTACCTATGCCTTTTGCCTACCCCTACGATGAGGACAAGTCCATTATGGTTACCTGCAAGATTGTCCTACCCAGTTACAGTAATGAAAAACCACTTTGCTACTTCGAACAAATATATCTCTTTCTGGGATATATCACCATGTCATCTCTATTACAGTAGAATTTGTGGTAAAATGATAAAGTTCAAAAGTGTGACAAAGTTTGAAAATCATTAGTAACAAGTATGAAAACAGGTTTTATTAAAGAAGACAAATACAGATTGATTTCTTTTGAAAAAATAGCATTCCATCATGATAATGTGCATCCCATACAACAAAAATGAAGGCCTTGGCTGAGAAAAAATTCCACAAGCCTTTTTCCTTCTCCAGATCTGATTACCACCTATTCCAGAATTTATAGAACCATCTTGATGGAATGATCATCATAATTATCGCCAATCCCATTATTGGGTGTGGTCATAGCAACTGACCAGTTCACTCCACATAACTGAGGTGAAAGATAGGAGAAATATTTCTTCAGTCCTAGCATGACATAGGCAAGTAGACTTCATGGAGCCCATTCCTCGTCAGGTCAAACCAGAGCTAATGTTCTCCAGCTTGAAGCTTACAGACATAGAGCTGCTGATTGCAATGAGAGAACCTACTGCCCTAGCCATTGACTTCAGTCTAGGGAGGACTTCCCCCAACAATGTTGTCATTACACTTGATGCATCCTTAGTTATAGAACTGATTCTACTACAGTGTACTAGATAGCCATTGACCCTACAAGAATGTTCATCCAAATTTTGTAAGATCTTATATTTAACCCTGCTAACTATCCCTCAATACAAAATCTTCATGGAGGAACTGGTTTAGATGCAAATGATGGAAGCTTGCAGCAGGTTGTACTGTGTTACATGTTGCTAGTAGCAGACATAGAGTGACTGGACAAAATGATAGAATAATACTTAAAAATCTAGAAACCACACTCATTATATTCTTTTATTGAAATGAAGACTCTTATAAAAATGGTATAATTTGCAATGCACCATATATAATCTCTTTAAAAGGGTGAAATTAATTGAAGAGATAAGGCATAGTCTATAATTTGCCATATACCATATATAATCTATTTAAAAGAGTGAAATTAAAAGGAAATAAGTCCTTGTCTATAATTTGCATGCACCATATATTCACTCTATATAATCACTATGAAAAGGTATAATTAACTGGAGAGATAAGGCATAGTCTATAATTTGCTATGCACCATATATAATCTCTTTAAAAGGAAGCAATTAATTGGAGACATAAGGCATAGTCTATAATTTGCTATGCACCATATATAATCTCTTTAAAAGGAAGCAATTAATTGGAGAGATAAGGCATAGTCTATAATTTGCTATGCACCATATATAATCTCATTAAAAGGATGCAATTAATTGGAGAGATAAGGCATAGTCTATAATTTGCCATGCAACATATATAATCTCTTTAAAAGGATGCAATTAATTGGAAACATAAGGCATAGTCTATAATTTGCTATGCACCATATATAATCTCTTTAAAAGGATGCAATTAATTGGAGAGATAAGGCATAGTCTATAATTTGCCATGCACCATATATAATCTCTTTAAAAGGATGCAATTAATTGGAGAGATACGCCATTGTCTATAATTTGCAGTGTACCATATATACACTAGATACAATCTCTGAAAAGGTGAAAGTATATATATATATATATATATATATATATATATATACTTTCACCTTTTCAGGTATACACACACACACATATATATATATATATATATATATATATATATATATATATATATATATATATGTTGTTTCTCCTCTTCAGGGAAAGTGTAGTAAATTTTTTTGCAATAGATGTTTTTTCTGAAAATTCAAAATTCTTGCAATCAATATTTTCAAATGATTACAAACAGAATTTCTAATTTTAAACAACAAAGTGATTCATTGTCTGAAAGTTTTCATTCAAATTCATGTTTTTGTTTTTGTGGTTAAAAGAAAGTCAAATTTATGCTATTTGTTACAAGAAAATCAATTCCTTTTCCAAGTATAAGAAAGTGTTTTCTTTTTAAAACTGTTTTAATTTTTCTAAATAAACACTGAAAAGAGAAGAAATAAACATTGTTTCTTTAATTTTGTGCACTTGTTATAATTACAAAAATCTGCCAGAACATTATGTGACTTATTTTTCTAATTTTGAATCCAAATTTATAAAGATGAATGCTAAATGAAAAAGTGTTCAAATGATTTTCCCATGAGAATTGGCAAACATACACAAAATATAAAAGATCTTGTGTATTCAATAAATATATAAAAAGTTATAAAGGATTACTGTAGATCTATAGTTTAGCCCTTTTCATGTTCAAAAGTTATTTGTCATAGCATAAGGACTGTGAGACAAATAACTATAAGAGATCAGGAAGACCTTTCATGTGGAACCTGTATGTTCACTCATATCATAACAGCAGACATAGCCTCATGTTCCCAGGAATAATAACATACAAAGAAATAACGCCAAAAGCATGTTAAATTATAAATTAAAATCATAATTTTATTCATTTTTGTGTACTGGTGTGTGTATTTTGATTATATGTGATTTAAATTTGCAAGTAATAGAGGAAGAAAGTCACTTCGTCTTATGACAAGCATTGTGCGGAAGAGAGGAAATGAGCATCTTGACACTCTCTGAAGGTCAGTAGTGAAGGGAGATAGTTTGTTGTTTTTTTGATGCAAAGTATATATTTTTAGGCAGGGAAATTTTCTGTTGCATGCTGAGATAACTATTATTATTTTGGTATTACTTATTTTGTTTTAAACAAATTTTGAATGAAATTTATTTTATTTTATTTATGATATTAGTATTTTATATTTTTATTTATTGATAATAATGTCCCAACAAACTGCTATTGATAACAGAGATTTAATGAAGGTGAGAGACATTCAAATAATGGCACAAAATTATTGTTGAAATAGAACAGGATTTAGTTTTGTTTGTGAAATATTGTCAGTTAAACATTTACAACAATCATTTACTGCAATGACGTAAAATGTTTGGAAAACTTGTTAAAGTTCAATAAAGCATTTTATAAACTGTTTTCACTTTAATGATAGCAAATTTAAATGGTCTCAAAAAGGTCTTGAAAAGGACCTCCAATCTGTGGCTGACTGGGGCAGGAAATGGCAAGTTTTTAATGATAACAAGTTTAAATGGTCTCAAAATCGTCTTGAGAAGGACCTCCAATCTGTGGTTGACTGGGGCAGGAAATGGCTTGTAAACTTTAATGCCTCCAAAACAAAACTGCTCTTATTTACCCATCACAGAGAACCCTCCCTGCCTCCCATCAGAATGGTTGATACCCAACTGCATGAGAGTGCCTCTCTGTATCTGCTTGCTCTCACACTGTCCAATGAATTGAGGTGGAACAAATGCATTGAATCAATAGCTTTATCTAACACAAGAAAATTTGGTTCTTTGTGTTGCACCAAAATGTTTTCTCACCTGAGTCCATCCTTCAAATCTATAAATCAACCATTCATCCTTACATGGAATACTACTGCCATATATGGTCTGGTGCCCCTGCTGTTCATCTCAAGGTCCTCAACAAAATCCAGAAATGGATATGCAATGTGATGGATCCTGATCGGGCATCTCATCTACAGTCACTTTCTCACAGACGTGCCGTTGTTTCATTCTGTCTTTTCTACAAATACTTTCACATTAACAGCTCTGATGAGCTACTTTCAGTGGTTCCCAAACTGCATGAATTTAAGCCTGCTACTAGGTTTGCATCTCATTCCCACCCTTTCATTGTTGAAACTGCTAAATGTAACTGTTTCTTCTACTCCAATAGCTTCTTATATCACACTTCCTGTCTGTGGAACTCCCTTCCTCTTACTTGCTTTGCTGATAGATATAATGTTTAAATATTTCAATGTAATGTCAATCGACATCTTTTGATACCTTGATCTTGTTCTACGTCCTTCTCTTTATCCTTTCCTCAAACAAGTCTCTTTAATCTTGCTCTCACTCTCTTGCATGCAAGTGACACTCCCACCTTGCTTGGAGTGAAATGCTTAAAAAAGTGATATGGGAAGGAATGAAGAAGTAGAATCTTATACTTTTATGTGCTGTGACCTTTCAGGGTTATGGCAATAGCAATATTTGTTTTTTTTTTTACTATTCTTCACTTTCTCTGTTCTAGCATGCATTGAGACAAGCTTTTTAAGGAGGTTACTTGCTGTTTTCATATCTGTCTTTCTTGCCTTTAATATGTCTTATGATGTTACATTCTCCAAGCACACTTTTCTCATAATGTACCCTAGAACTTCCTGTTTCTAATTATAGTTCTTTCTATTTTCATTTTCCTTAAAACTTCCTTGTTTCTCACATGCACTGTCCATGGCTTTCTCAGTATTTGTCTGCAGAATCAAAATTCAGTTGCCTCAAGTCTCATTCCCTGCTAGAGAAGAACTGATATTAAATGACCATTCAGCATCGTTTTCTTTGTATCTAATTAAATTTTTCTGTTTCTTAATAATTTACTTATCTTTTGGAAAGCATCTTTAGCTAATCAAATGTACCTTCAGATTTTTGTTTCATATAATCCATTGTCCATTAAAATACTTCTCAGATGTCTAAGTTTTGTATCTGATTAATTTTGATGACTCCAACTTGTGGATCACACCTTGAACTATTCCTCTTGATGACAACCATACATTGTTTTCTTACAATTGATGTTTAGTGCTTTCTTCTCTCTTTCCTTTACTACTTTCTAGAAGAGTTCTTGCAGTTTTCTTTGTGTTTTCCATCAACACTGTGTCATATACATATTTTATGTTGTTAAGATGAACACCAATAATAAATCCTGGTAAGACATCTAGTTCTATTAGGATTTTCTCACTGTCAAGGTATCAGAATAGGTATTGAATTTCAGAGAGAAAACTGATGTGATCTGTGTAGCAGTTGAAGAAAATCTTTTGATAAGACAATTTTCTATGTACTCATAAGTCTCCTAAAGTCAGTAATTAATTTAAGCTCAAGTTTCATAATGATTTTTTGAAAGTACAAAGACTGAACTGAATGTTAAAACCAAAGATCAAGTAATCACAAAATTATTTTAATTGCTAATATTTCTTTATAAAAGGCAAGGCACATGTGGAATGAATCAAAGAATGTATTCTGCTTTTTTATTCTTCTATCTGCTATATCCTTTCAGGGCTTGGGTGATTATGACTCTCCACAACTTTCTATCCTTTGTAGCTCTTTGTAAGGCTTGTATTTTGACTATCAATTCCACTTCCAGTCTTGTCATCCATCGACACAAGCTCATTAAGTAGGTTACTTTTGGTTGATCTCTGTCCCTCTTGCTTTCAGCTGGTCCTGTGAGTGTCAGATTCTCCAAGCTTACTTTCATAATTATGCATTCAAGAAATTTTGTCTTCCTCTTTCTGATTCTAACTAGAAGTGTCCTTTCTGTATCCATTTTCCCTAAAATTTCTTCACCTTTTCAGTCCATAGCTTTCTTAGTATCCTTCTGCAGAACTCTGACTCTGTTGCTTCAACTTGTATCTTCATCTGTGAGAAGATAACCAAATAGTGAAACAAATTCTATATCTTATAACTTGTATAAGTTCAAGGATTTTGAGGACCGTCTGATAAATTGCAGAAAATTGAAACCATTTATCAAAATTCCTTGTGGTAGGAGAAATAATTTAAGCAAACTTTTTTCAGATTAAGATGGTTGAAAAAGACAATTTTTTAGATTAAGAGGGTTGAAAAAGACAATTTTTCTTTTAAAACTTTACTTTATATTTACCCTTATAATTTTCTTTACATTTTCCTTTTAAATACTTCCTTTATATTTTCCCCTTGTAATTTCCTTTACATTTTTCTTTAAAATATTTCCTTTATATTTTCCGCTTATAATTTCTTTTACATTTCCTTTTAAAAATTTCCTCTGTATTTTTCCCATATAATTTCCTTTACATTTTCCTTTTAAATACTTCCTTTATATTTAGCGGATATAATTTTCTTTACATTTTCCTTTTAAAAATTTCCTTTATATTTTCCCTTATAATTGTCTTTACATTTTCCTTTTAAATTTTTGTTTTATATTTTCCCCTTATAATTTTCTTTACATTTTTCTATTAAAAATTTCCTTTATATTTTCTGCTTATAATTTCCTTTACATTTTCCTTTTAAATACTTCCTTTATATTTAGCACTTATGATTTTCTTTACATTTTCCTTTTAAAAATTTCCTTTATATTTTCCCTTATAATTTTCTTTACATTTTCCTATTAAAAATTTCCTTTATATTTTCCCCTTATAATTATCTTTACATTTTCCTTTTAAATTTTTGTTTTATATTTTCCCCTTATAATTTTCTTTACATTTTTCTATTAAAAATTTCCTTTATATTTTCTGCTTATAATTTCCTTTACATTTTCCTTTTAAATACTTCCTTTATATTTAGCGCTTATGATTTTCTTTACATTTTCCTTTTAAAAATTTCCTTTATATTTTCCCTTATAATTTTCTTTATATTTTCCTATTAAAAATTTCCTTTATATTTTTCCCTTTTAATTTTCTTTACATTTTCCTTTGAAATTTTCTTTTATATTTCCTTCCACAGAAAGTGCTTGGACAAACAACATTCCCTGACCCCACCAAATCAAACCTTCACTCAAGAACATGCCATACAATTTACATAGTAGCAAACCACTTACATTTCATCCATCTTCCATTGGTGAGAAGTAAGTCCCACTCAAGCAGCTTCTTTCCGTGAACCTCTGCCCTATGGAGCTGACTTCCAACAGGATGTTTCTCCATCCACTACAATCTTAACCTGTTCAAGGCTTATGTTAATAGTAGACTTATGAATATGTAAGATTCTGTCAAGAAAAATTGTTTAGCCTGACAACATTTCAGCTGAAAATGTTAGCCCAAGAAGAGACATTGTGTCCCTCTGCTGGAGGTTAGCACCAGCCATATGCTGATAGGCAGTAAAAATGGTTCTTTCAGATGAATTGAAGTGAGCAGTTCTAATTTTGAGATGTTAAAATTAACAAGTCATTTAACATTTAACAACAGATTGTTGGTCATTTTTTAGATCAGTTACCAGTTTTCCTTCATTGGACTTAGTATTAAGACAGTATTTTTTATTTTTTAGCATAGTCTCTCATTTGTGCCATTTGCTTGCATTCATTTGAATCATTCCCAGTATATAACTGTTCCTACATTAACATGTATACTTTTGTATTCCATTTAAGCCATCCTACTGTATTCACTTCTAACATTGTCCATTCTTATGATTATATAGTAATCTAAATAATTATTAAAGATTATTATTATTATTAAATTCTTATTTTATAAAGTTATTCATATTATTATTATTAATATTATTATTGTTATTTCATATTTTTATTGAAGTAACTTTAAAATTGCTGTGAAAAGAAAAGTCCAGATTTATAAATATTTTAAGCATGACTTTTTAGTTTAAATCCCAAAGGAAATCATTGTTGGAAATCAAGTTTGAAGAAAAGATTTTACAAAGAATAATATTATTTTATGTTGTCTTTGGTTATAAAAACACTTTGACATCTCCCCCTTTCTCTTCACTTACACACATTTTCTCCTTCTTCCTCCCAAAGTCCCCAGGTGTTGCATCAAGTTGTTTTCATCCCCTATTGATTACCGGATCTTCAGGTCAGTCATTTTCATAGAATATAGTTCAATCGAGTTGTTTGATGTGATGTGTGTAGGGCTTATTTTGAGACTAAAGCCAAAAAGCTCCCATTAGAAAACAACAAATACATCAAATGAGTTTACCTGTCACTTAAGTGTTTTTTCAACAGTTTTTCTTTCTCAAGTCCCTCTTTTACAAGAGTTTTTCTATAATGTAAATTTAATCAGCAGTCATTATTTTTTACTATAATTTTTACTGTCTATGTATCTAGAACCAAATATGTACAATAATGATCCAGTTTCTGTTTGAAGGTATGTTATAGCAATATTATAGATTTATTATAGAAATGTTATAGAAATAAAGAAAAAAAGGTACAGAGTGAAATATTTATTTATACTTTTCTTTTATGTACTCTTTCCCTTTTAGAGGTGGACGATCATGGTTCTCCACTACTTCCTATCCTTTCTATCTCTAAGCAATTTTTGTCCCCTTACTATACCTCCCAGTTCCTATTTTGCTATCTTTTTACTTTTTACATAAGCTCAGTAGGTTGGTTATTTGATATTTCCTTCTGCTTGTTTTTCCTTTAATATCACCTGTCAGTGACAAATTCGACAAGTATTCTATCCCCGTTTTGTGACTCAGGAATTTCATTTGTGCTCTAAAATGAATAAAGTAAATTCCAGACCAATTTGTAAGTTAATAATAAGTTGTCTACATTCATACTCACTTCTATATTAATGATCCAATTTTTATGTTTTGTTTTTTTTTCTTTTTACAAAAACCCAAAAAAATCATATCAACATAGAATTAAGAAATGAATTAAAATATTAATAATAGCTACCTAAATTAATGATGCTCATCAAATAATGTTATCTGTATTTCTAAAAGAAAGTATTTTTTTACATATTTTAACATAGAAGTAAGAATTTTTGTAAAATAAATGTATCATTTTTTTCTTGTAAAATGTTTATCCTTTCATTTCTTTACCTTCTCCACTCAAGGATTTTTTCTCATTTAAAAAATAATTAATTTGACTTCTGTTGATTAACGATGAGTAGAAGCACAAGATAACTTTACATTCTAAATACAGTTGAAGTTTGCTGAAGAATTAATCACCGGTCCATTAGAAAAGTAAAAATACAATGTGAGCCAAAATGTTTTGAAGTAAAGTTGATGTTTTTTAAGCAAAATAATTATACGCCTTATAAATAGGAAATGACTTGACAATGTGGGTAAAAACTGTCTTTTAAAGTATTTAAGCAATTATTTATCAAATTAAACCTTAGTAACAGGCCCTGCAGTGTCAGGATATCTGCTGTTGTGAATAAGAATAAGGCCAAACAGGATGGTGCTCTCAATGCAGCCAACAGAAGAATCACTATTGAAAATCTTTGAAAGCCTTCAATTGAACCATAGCTGTGCCAGCAACTTAGTACAGTCTCATGGTTACTCTAAGGTCTGTGCAAAATGGATTTCAAGAAGAAGCAGAGTGTATTGAAGGTGTAAACAGAGATAGAGCAATGGTGGTTCTCCAATGATGAAGTGAAAGAGGTGATTGGCATTTAGCTAAGAAAGCTTGTATGGATTTAATAATTAGTTATTTTCATACTTTGGTTGCATTAACTAGTAGTAAACTAGGATGCTGACACTATTTGGCCCATATGGCATCCAATTATTTAGAGTAGAGATTACCAAAATTTTAAAATCTGCCAGCCATTAGCCAGCAAAGTAGATTAGTCAAAAAGAACTAAAACTCTAAGTAAACTTTATGCAGTAATGGGTTAATTTCATTGTTGTTATTATTATTATTGAAGATAGGCGTAATGATAAAAGTAGAAGATATAGGATTTAAGAACACTTTATTCAAATGTGAATACAAGGTTCATATATAGTGTCCTTTTATAGTCCCAGTAAACAGAAATAGCTCTCCCAAAGAGGATAGGAACAAAACAAGGAGAGACCACTCTTGATTATTCATAACAATAGGATGAAACCCTTAAAGAATGGCCTTCTGGCCTGAAATGGGCTAGTCAATTAATTTTGAAAAATTCACACAACCTTTAGGTGATTTTGCTAAATCCAGAGAGTGGCCCCAAATTTTTGACCTCATTCAAAAGTGGAATGCACTGATCAAGAAGGAAGATTAGATTTAGAATTGTGAGACTTTTGAGTTTATTTTACTGAGCTTCTAACATTAAATCTGTTGTCATGAATAGAAGAATAGGTATTACTTTTTGACAAAACCTCATAGATGACTGACCATTATGAAGCAGCTTGAATTTTTGATGCTTGGATTCACTGTAATAGAGGACATGATTAACTTTTTGTAAGAAACAAAAAGAAAGACATCTTAGACAGAAGATTTGAGTATTACAAAACGCATTGTCTAATTCAATTGCCTGACACATAGATAGCAGCTGAGTTTTGATCTGAAATTTTCACTGTATAATGTTTGAGCTATAGGATTCATATTTTCTAGGAAATTGTGTGCATTCACAAAGAAGAAAGAAGATTGCATTATTTGTTATGTAATATAAATTCTGGAGCATGCGGTCGCAACACTAAGGTTGAATTTTTTTTTTTGTATGAATGATTCATGTAATATAAATTTAAAAAGAACTGATCCGATGTGCAACTTCTGCGACATTGCTCTATTTATTGAACAATTTATTTCACGACACATTGACTGAAAAAACTACTACAACAAAAGAATTCTCCAATTACCATATTAGTAAAAAAACACACTCTCTTTTAAATTTAAAAAAATTCAATCTTAGCGTTGCAACCACACGCTCCAGAATTTCTTACAGTTAACAATAACACATTTCTAAAAAACATATTTTGATTCACATCTAATCTTTCGTGTCCCATTATTACCTGGATGTATTTAAAAAAAACAAATCAATTTTCATGCCTGATGATGTCTGTATGAACAGATGAAAGTACTAGCAAAAAAAGACCTTATACAAGTTGAATTTATTAAAAACAGGGATCACAACATTCATCTAGAGGTTTGTGGGTTAATGTAATTTTAATAAATTTGTTTGCAAAGATGTATTCTCACCATTTATATCATTAACTTCACTAATCTGTTTTTTTTTGCATGAATGATTCATGTAATAAAATTGAACTGCACCATATATTATATATATATATATATATATATATATATATATATATATATATATATATATAAAGACAAAAGGAAAATTTATCTTAGCCAACATGTTTTGACCACTGATGGACTTTAACAAGGCAAATGTAAGGATTTCATTTTGTAACAAGTATTTATAAACTTTTGTGATCTGTATTGGGTGGCTGTTAATGATAAAGTACAACTCAAGACCTAAATGTTAAAGAAACAGTATTTAATTTCACTGCAAATAAATACATAACACAAACAAAAGAAGTAAGAATCAATGAGGCTTGTTAAAAAAAATTCTGTGAATACCTTTGTAGTATAGCAGCTTGCTTAATGTTCAGTAATCACTCAACAATCAACCAGTAATCAAACAATAGTCAACTTGTAGTCCACTGCTACCAGTAACTTGACACTGCTAGTTATACACCTGGCAGAAATATATACATAAGACCAGACTGTTGTACTCGAACCTTGGTGTTGGCAGCTACCATTTTCTTCCTATATGACATAAACAAAAATATTGTTAGTTTTTCAAATGTTTTAAATTTAAGAGACACTCATAAATATTCATCAGGCTAACAGAAATGTTGAGGTAAATTATGGAAGATGCTAAGTGAAGTAATTTAATGTCTAATAAACAAAACTCATTAAATGATGTTTGTTGTCAAATTTTTTATGCAATTAATATTTAAATTATTTCAGTATTTTATGTAGTATATATACTAAATAACAGGAGGTTATGAATTTAATTGTTTAGAGTAATTCTTTCAGGAATAATGATACTAGAAAAATCTGGAGCATAGATTTATTTTTTTTGAGAATTTAATAGTGAATTTTATCCCATAAAAAATAATTTAAATTTATAATTTTAATCATACCTCTCCATAACTCTATCTTTTGTAGCAATATTTGTCTTTTTACCATCTCTCCCGTTCCCTGTTCTTGCCATCTCCTTATACAAGCTCATTATGTAGGTTAATTGCTGCTTTCGCTCTGTCCCTCTTGCCTTCAATATGTCCACTGAGTGTCGAATTCTCCAAAACCTTTTCACAGTTTTGGATTCAGTGTAGTCATTATAGATCAACTATCACCTAGCTTACTATGTTATATAACCCATAACCATAAGAAATGGATTCATTCCTTTCCCAAAGGCATTAGTGTGAAGTGAATACAAAAGACAAGGCTGGAACTTGAACTTGGCTTGCTGATACCATTTTCAAAATGAGTAACCATTATATTTTTTTGAACATGATTTTGGTCCTGTCTCAGAAACAAAATAGAGGAACATATCAGGATTCCTTCCCAAGCCACAAAATCTCATTTGAAGACAACAGAATATTATCTTTAAATTGCATTATATAAACTCCTAAGTTAGGCGTCTTGAAGAAATCTGATAACTTAGAGAATGAAAATACCAGCAAGATTTATACCACAAATCTTTAAATAAAACTCTCTTATGATAACAGAATTCTGCTTGCTTGATTTGTGCTTTTAAATCTCCACTGTTTGGTAACATTCTCTTGGAGGTTTGCAATGCAAATAAAAGTAGAATCATAAAAACAGAAGATAGAAAACATTAGACATGTTCTGGCTGGAAATTCCATAAAACCAATATATGTATCTAAAGCACCCAACTATGGATTAAATAGCTCCCAGACATGGTACTGATTATAAGAGATAAAAGAATATCCTGGAGGTTACCCTAAATGTCTACAGTCTGGAGAGCAACACACTTCACCTCACAATTTCAACTGACTTGAAGTGGAGCAACAAATCAAATCAATAGTTGCATCTATTACGAAGAAAGGTGGGTCACTGTGTCTTACCAGAAAATTTTAATCATCACTGTTTATCTTGTACATTTAAAAACCTACTATTCACCTGTACATTGAATACTGCTGCCATATCTAATTTACTACTCCTGCTATTCATCTTGAAGTTCTTGACAAAATCCAGAGAAGGTTCTTTAATGTAAGTGATCCTGATTTCGCATCTCAACTTTAGTCACTTTCTCACCGATGTGATGTGGCTTCCTTCTGTCTTTTCTACAAATATTTTCATGGCAACTGCTCTGACGCTATTTTATCCCTGGTACCCTGACTACATGAATTTAAACATGCTACTAAATTGATATCTAGGTCCCACCCTTTTACTGTTGAAATAGCTAAATGCAACCACCACTTCTACTTTAACAGTTTCTTTTCTCACACTTTCCACCTGTGGAACTCCCTACTACTTACTTGCTTCTCTGGTAAATACAATCTCCAAAAAATAAAATGCAACATCAATCGTCAGCTTCTATCTTCTGTTCATCTTTTGTTATTTACTCAATCTTTCTATACCCAATCATTTCTCTCACTTTCACTCCTTGTAATCCCCTGCATACTAGTTGCATTCCAACCTTGTTTAGGGTGAAATGATTAAAAAAAATATTGCCAGAGCACAAGGAACTCAGGGTAACAAACAGGACTTATTGACAGAAAATCTTTCTTTGGCCTTGAGCACTTCAAGAGTTATCAGATTGAGTGAAAAGAAAGAGCAATAATGTACACATTAAAACACTGCACAAGATCAGCCATTACTTGGAAAATATCTCACAGAATTGGTGTCATTCACATGTCAGCCTTGATAGTCACTGTCAGTTCAGAGAGTACACTAAGGTAGCCACTGAAAGTATAATCATCCACATCATCAATACATCTGAAAGGATAATTTGGTTCATCAAGGTAATGTGTATTTGGCCTTTGACATGAAAGAGGTTGACATGTGCAGAAAGCAGACATGTTGTTTGAGAGCAGCCATTTGTAAAGATATAGTTTTGCTGAACAAAGAACTTTATTTCTATTAGCCTTCAATGCATACTTAACAATAATAAAACTTTAAATGTGTTGTTTAGTAATGAGGACCAATCTATTAACTGTCAATTCACAAAGTACTATAAGATCTCCATATATGAATGGGTTGCTAAACAAACAAATTGAATCTAAAGAAGATGAAATTCACCTAATGAGCTGAAATTTGAACAACAAACTGCAAGTAGTCTACACATGCATATCACTGGTTGGAAGCATCCTCATTTTATTGCCTTTTCTCTTCACTATTTTTCTCATTCTCTCTCACTCCCAGTAACCTCTTGTGACTTAGTAGCATTATTGCCTTCCTTGGGGTGAAATGATTAAAAACAATATATATCATGTGGAGATCTGCTCATAATTTCAATTTTTTAAAATATATTAATAATAATTTGATTTTGCAATTTCAGGTTTTAAAATGCATGAAACAAATTGTAACATACCGTTTTTATCCCAAAGAAAAATTCATTTGACTAGCACAATATACCATACATGTGAATAAATTATTATTTAATTGATTTACTAGTCACTTAAAACCTTTATCTTTCAAATAGTGAGTTTGTTAACTTTTTTACAATTATGACTTTAACATTACATGTTTAGTATATTGGTTACTTCTATAATTAATGTGTAAGTTTTCTATGAGAATATTTTACCTGAAATAATGCTAGTGAAAAGGTACATGCACAAAATAACAGAGATCGATTGATTTACAATGCAAGATAACATTTATTAAACAAAATAACAAAAAGAAAGTTTAAGATAAGAGTTTATTTTCCTCAAAGTAAATTACATACACAACAAAAATTGTTAATGAATGTATTTGAGTGTGATTTGGCTGTGTAGATGTGTTTGTGTGTGAAGTGTCCACACCTCTTTTGGCTTCAGTGTGAAAAACTCCTGGAACACACTTTAAAAAGAGGAAAAACAGGAAGAGAGAGTTACTTCAAGGATTCGTGTTGTTTTTATACCCACTTCTGGGGCTGCTGCTGCTGATACTATATTTATTAAGGCATTACACATGCCACAGCTTTTATTACTTCCCTAACATCTTCTCTGTTTAAATTTTGTTTTCTGTTCTCATATACATGAATGAACCTTGCTCTCTAGTTCAGCCTTTAAGCCCATTTAAACAATGTAGCTCTCCAATCATCATTAAGGATTACTTCTGAGAAATCACTTTCCATGTAATTTATAGTGAATAGTATATTTTTATATGTCAGTGGTCACCAAATGATGTGGGGTCATTCAAATCATTACAGCAGAAATCACCTTGTGTTCATGGGAAATAAAAACTCACTTCACATGAAATAAAACATACACGGAGATAACAGTAAAGGTATGTTAAATTGTACACTAATATCATACAATTTATTTATTGCTTGTGTACTGGTGTGTGTATATTTGGTTACAAATGTTTCATGGTTGCATGTAATAAAAGGACAAAGTTAATTCATATTATTACACGATGTATCCAGAGAGAAAAGTTGGACATGTTGACTGTCCAAAGTTTCATAGCAAAGAGATTGAATTCAATATCTTTTGGTGGGATGTCCATTTTCTGGCAGGAACAGTTTTTTTTTGCATGCTGGGAGAAATTTTATTATTTTTATTCATTTATTTAATTTATTTTGAACAACATTTTCATGTTATTTGTTTCATTTTATTTTATTTATAATATTCTTTATTATTATTATTTTATATTTTATTTTTATTCATATTAATACAAAATTATTCACCTAACGTACATCATTTTAATATTAATTCTGCTTTATGGTTTAATATTTTTAAATTCATCAGGGATCCTCTTTGATGAGGGCTGATCAAAAGCTGGGTGTTTAAAACTAATGATACTGTATCTCTTGACAGTTAATTTCAACATATCTCCGCTTCTTCAAGCTATATTTAAGTTTTTTCTTTCCATTAAGGAATGGTGTATATTACAACTGCAATGAGTTGTTTGTATGTGTAGCAGAAAATAATGAAGGAATTACTTAAAAGATGGAAAGAGAACAGTTTTTCACAATTTAATTGAATTTCATTTACAGGTTAATAAGTCAGAAAATTGAATTTTATATTGTTTGGGAAGAAGAAGATATGAAAATACAAATTAGTTGCTTGATCTGCTGCCAACAGAAACATGTGCTTGTGAAATGAAACAAAAATGCTTGATTTTTGCATTGCATTGCATTGCATTATTTACAAAGTCATTTTAATTTTGTTTTATGAACATAATGTCTGTTGTCAAGAATTTCATGAAATATATCAAAACTTTTTAGCTTTATTTATATTTTTCTCTTTTGTTTGTTGATTGGAACATCATTTGAGTTTTTTGTTGCATATAGATATTATTTATTTCTTTTAATTACTTTCCAAAATGAATTTAAATAATATATTTATTTTATTTTAAGCAACATTGTATATTTCCTCATGAAGATATAAAACTGGAAGACAAATAGACTTTGCTTCTCAGAACATAGTTTGCAAAATGGTTTTCTAAGATTTAGTGATATTGAATTTGGATCAGAGTGTAGTATCTGTCTTATCTATAGTCTTTTGAACAAGAATCAGTTCTGTTTTCTAGTCACCAAACCTAGATAATAATATTAAGTAGGAAGGAATTGGGAAAATTAAAGAAGCAGAGGAGGTGGAGGAAAGAGGATGTGAAGGAGGAGAGCTAGGATCTAAGGAAGAAATGAGTGAGAGAGTTAAAGAAATATGAAAGTGAAGTTAGAATAGAAAAAAATTTAATATTATTTATTCCTTTATTTATATATAAAACTAATTTATGTTTAGATGAAAATATGAATAGGCAATGAAGATTTATAAAAAATATGTATCCTATGCCCCTTACCGCTACCTAAGAGTGAAGATGTTAATAACCAATGAGGACCTTTTTTGATAATTCTTGATTTTGAGCTTGTTTATGGTGATGCTCTGTCTTCTTCTTCTTCTTCTTCTTCTTGTGCTTCAGGATGTAGGCGATCATGGCTCTCCACAATTTCCTGTCCTTTGTAGCTCTTAATAAATTTGGTCCATTTGTTATTTCTCCTAAATCTTTTTCTGCAATCAATTTACTCAAGCTCATTCTTCTTCTTCTTCTATGTGATGTGTCCCTTCAGATCGTGGCTCTCCACAATTTCCTGTCCCTCATAGCTCTTAATAATTTTTCTTTTTGTTATTTCGCCTTCCATTATTTCCACCATCCATTTATTCAAGATCAGTAAGTATGTCACGCATTGTTTTCTTCTGTCCATCTTACTTTCAGTATGTCCTGTGAGCATTGGATTTTCCAAGCCCTCTTTCCTCATTATGTTTCTTTGAAATTTCAACTGTTTCTTCTTGAGGTGGCATTTAAATGTGTCTTTCTATACAACTTGTGTGTGGATTGTGAATTGTAAATGTTCTTAGGTTCTGGCTTAAAGTATTAACATTTGAATGTTCTGGAAAAAAAAGGACTGAGAAGGAAAGCTCAGCCTTCGGATTATCTTCCACCAATCAGAAGAACAGATTTTGGGATCAGTGATAATTTGAAAAGAAGCCTTTGTGAGCCTGCTGGTCTAAATATAAAGAAAGTCGGCAGCTGGTGAAGATCACTATTCATTCATGACTTGTCAATGGATAGTCACACAGATGTCAGTCAAGCACATCAATTAACATTTTCAGCTGAGAACAAGAACAGTTTTAGACTTCAAAGCACCAGATATCCAACTCCAGACAACATAACCGAAACTAAAATCTGACAAATTATTTTTCAAGCAGACACAGAAGAAGTCTTCTTTGAAGTCACATTGCTGCTACAGTAATTCTTTATTCAGCACTCCTCATCAAAAACAGATGCTTTGCTCAACTCCTAACATGTCAGAACATAATGTGAACATTTGCTGTATTCTTCTAGCAAGGACATCTCTTAGATTTATCAGCTAATATAAGTCCTTACTTTCGCATTGTCATTTCTCACTATCTACCTTAATTTTTATTAGACAGTCAAAAGAATATTTTGAGTATGACTTTATTCTTTTCTTTTCAAACAAATTTATGGAGTATTGCTGCCATATATGGTCTGGGACACCTTCTGTTTACCTCGGAGTTCCTGACAAGATCCAGAGACGGATATGTAATATAATTGGCCCTGATCTGGCACCTCGTCTACAGTCACTCTCTCACAGACGCGCCATCGCCTCTCTCTGTCTTTTCTACAAATACTTTCATGGTAATTGCTCCGATGAGCTGCTTTCACTGGTTCCCAGACTCCATGAATTCAAGCGCCCTACGAGGCTGGCATCCCTCTCTCACCCTTACACTGTAGAAACTTTTAAATGTAGCTGTCTCTTCTACTCCAATAGCTTCATATATCGCACCTCTCGCCTGTGGAACACCCTTCCCAATTACTGTTTCCCTGAGAGATATAATCTCCAACTATTCAAATGTAATGTCAATCGACACCTCCAGTTACCTTGATCTACCCACTATCCCTCTCCTCATCCTTTCTTCTATCACTCCTATCTGCTCTCGCTCCAAATCTTCTGCAACCCCCTGCATCCTAGTGGCTTCACGCCTTGCTCGGGGCGTAATGCTTAAAAAAAATAAAAAATAAAATATATATATATATATATATATAGTTCAACATTACACTGTCTAATTTCTTGTATGCCTAGAAACAACTAATCTGCTAATTTTACATTTTTCTTTATGATAAGACCATCACATACAAATACAGGAAAAAGATGAAAAAAGTCTAGAGTCATGAGATAATAGATGATTTTAGCCGTATTGGAATGGGTAAGTGTTGGGGCCACCCACCTTCTCATCAGAATGGACTGATCTCTCTACTACTAATAGGACAGTTCTATAGAGTTCTGGGAAGATCAGGTGACCATTACACTTTCGTCTCTCTACCGGAAGATACAGTTGGACTTTATACTCTTTCTGATTGTTACTGACTATCCTGCGTTCGTTTGACTACTAATCTCTCTGTTGTAAATACCTCTTCAGATATACCAGTATTTTTCCCTACGTATGTGTTTGTCCTTATTTCAATACACGCACGGAGAAACACTCAACATCTCAACAATAAGAGAGTGAATGAGAAAATACAGAGAAAAAGAAGACCAGATGTGGACACTCTTAGTTTTCAATCCTCATGGAACATCTATAGGTTCAGTTGTGTGATAAAAGTAAGGTTTGGTTTGGTATATCAAACTGAATTTGTTATGAGTGACAATAGTGAAGGACAAATTCAAGGAGACAGACAATTTACTTTATTGCAGTAGCAAAAGTTATCTTTCAAAAGCTAAACAAATTATTAAGATACCGGAAGAAAACTTTCTAGAAACAAGGAAACAAGTTTTTTGTGATGTCAACGAACAGTCATTGCCACTTTGGTAATGTCAACGAATACTCATTGTCCCTTTCGTAATGCTCATTATAGTAGAGACTTTGTAATCATAGATACAACTATAATGCCGTTGAACAATACTAGTGTCAGATACCTTTGAATAACACTTGCACTAATAGTACTTGCTCGAAAACGTCAATAGTCTGCAACATTTTGGTTATGATCACTTAGATGCCATGCAATTCCCAATTTTTCCTCCAAATGATCTACTTATTCAAAATGAAACGTTTTGGTCTCTGGGATCTGTGTTCAAACCAGCAGCGACACTTTATTCCGATATGGCGAAAAATGTCAATCCTCTTATATGGTAGTGAAAACAGTTCCTCGGATGAAAGTTGAGGCAGAATAATTGTGTATCTAAAGAAGGATGCAGAGAATATCATGGATGGAAAGAAATCAAAAATTTTAAGAAAAATACAAAGAAAATGGATAGTTATACTTTCAAAAGAGATGGTTAAGATTTTTTTCGTAAGGAAGAAAGATGACTTAAACGGCAAGATATACTAAAGGCAAACAAAGTCAAAAAGCGGTCACACTGAACAAAGGAAAGAATTGGAAATAGGACTTGTCGAAATTGTTGGGACATTAAAGAAAATTCAAATCAAATATGTTCGAATAATTTGTATCTAGAATGGATCATTGCAAATAATATTTTATTTTTTATTTGCAATAAATAATCATTAACTTTTGCAATTAGAACGTCCTTTTCTGGTAAAATTAAATTTAACCATTGCTGTATTTCAACCTTCATTAGCATCTAATTCTTTTATTTACAGAAAATTGTTCAACTTTGTGCTCATCAACATTTTTTCGTCGTATTTGCTCTGGGCTTCTTCAGGAGATACAAACACTTTATTTAGTCAACAAACTGGTTACCTGACGATAAAAAAAATCTTAGATCAGACTTTTGATTATCCAGAAGCACTGTCGAACACACAAAGGTTCGTTTGGTTCGAAATATATCATTACAACAATTGAAATAAATATGAAGGCAAATGACAACAGTCCGAACAATTTCAGCAAAAGGTTATAGACAGATTTTCTTTTTTTTTAAAGAAGGCCTCATTAGATGGAAGGTATTTTCTCAACCCGAAAACGTCTTTGGTATGCCTGTCCATCAAAAATACATGTAGAAAATGCTATATGTATTTAATTGAAATCGAAGATGATGATTTCCCAGACGGTTCCGAATGGCAGGGTCTCGTTCGGGGAAACGATGATTGTGAACGAAAATTAAATTCGAAAGTTCAAATTGGGGCAGAATTAAGTCCAAATTCATTTTAAATGCTTCATATCTTAACTACTACCCTACGCGACGCTGGCAACATATGAAGTTATCAACAAAAGATGCCGAAAATATTTTGGACGAAGGATTTTAAAAAATAAATTTTGAAAACGAAAATACAACAATTTAACGTTGCAAAACCTAGCAGAAGATTGTCAAGAAATTTAAATGTTCGTCGAGATGCCAAAAATATTGAGATAAGCGGCGTGTCGGACATTAAAAAGGGCGTCAAAAAAATAATTGGAAGAAGGAAAAAACTCCGAATAGTTCTAATCTGAAGACCCTGTTACGCTTGTGGAGAATTATATTGGTATATAGATACAAATTGCCCGACGATTATCGAAAAGAAATATATATTACAATGTGACTTTTTAAGTGTGTTTGCTTTTGGGAGGACACAAGAAAACCTATGAATTTAATGAAATCAAAATTTAAACGAAACGAGTTCAAATTGAGTCCAATTATTTTAAATTAATTACAATGTTGATAATTCTCCTTTTAAATAAATTGAAAAACGAACCCAATTTAACGTTGCAAAACCCTAGCAGAAGATTGTCAGGTAAAAATTGAGATCCTGAACAAAAAACATCAGACTGCCCACTCTCCCCTGTTACGCTTGTGGGACCGGTTCCCTTATGAAAAGAAACAATGCTTTCGGTTTGAATATAATTAAATGTTTATAAATCTCCTTTAAGGGGGGTAAAAATCCTGAACAAAAACATCAGACTGCAACTCTCCATTTGAATATAATAAATGTTTATAAATGGGGGAAATGATTACCAAAAAAGTCGCTCGGAGTTTTACAGGACAGAAAATAAAATTCAAAGGCGAATTTATGACGTATGTGACGTTAAAAGATAAAACCGCGAAGTTCAGACTTTTTGTCATGAAAAACGCGAATAACCCGTTTGGAACAGATTGGATGGAACAATTAAGTTTATGAAACAGTCCGATCAATTCTTTCTGCCAAAAAGTGAAAGGTTTTACTAACGAAGAAGAATGTCTAAAGAAGAATTAAAAAATAAATTTCCAGATGTATTTTCTGGTGGGTTAAGCAGGTGCAAGAAAATGAAAACTAAATTCGCGCTAAAAGAAAACTTACAACCAGTTTTCAAAAAGAAATGTACCGTTTGCTTCGCTAAAACAAATTGATGACGAGTTTGACAGATTCGGAAAATTGGGTGTTTTATCGAAGGTGGAATATAGCGATTGGGTTTTACCAACCATTTATATAAAGAAAAAGTCGAAAGAGATACGTGTCTGCGCGTATTTTTCCACGGGCTTAAACGATGCCCTCAAAACTTATCGGAAGATGTTTCTGCGCAGCTCAGTGGGGGGTAGATATTTTCCAAAATCGACCTAAGTGACGCGTACTTCAGATTCCAGCAGACGACGAATGTTCAAGATTACTCACCATAAATACACATCGTGGGATGTACAAATTTAATCGTTTGCCTTTCGGCATAAAGATCACTCCAGTGATTTTTCAGCCAAGTAATGGACACAATGCTGAGTGGAGTGAACTTTGCAGTTGCGTATCTTAACAATATTTTCCTGAAAAGTGAAAACCCTGAGAGAACACAAGAAAAATATTTTCGAAGTTTTTGTATTCAGACGAAAGGAAGAAAAATTCTTTATGGATAAAATTAAATGTTTAGGTCAGATAATTGACAAGAAGGGCAGGAGACCAGATCCAGCATGTTCCCGGGCTATAAAGGATATGCCTGCTCCTGTAAATATCAGTACCCTACGAAGTTTCCTGGGGTTAGAAAGTTGCTATAATGTATTTGTACTAAATATGCATTGCTTGAGAGATCCGTTGAATGAGCTTTTGAAGAAAGACCCTAAATGATCCTGGACAACGGAATGCCAGGAAGCATTTGAGAAGATTAAAAAATACTAACGTCAGATTTGTTCTTGACAAACTACGATTCCAAAAAAGAAATAATTGTAGCAAGTGACGCTAGTGTGTACGATTTAAGAGCCTGAATTATGCATAAACAAGAAGACAGTTGGAATAAACCGACTGCACACGAATCCCGGACGCTTCTTACAGTTAAGAAAAATTACTCCGTGATTAAAATGGAAAGTTTAGAGATTGTCTTTGCTCTGAAAAAATTTCATAGATTCATTCACGGGAGAAGGTTAATCTACAAACAAATCACAAACCGTTTCTACTGATTTATGGGTCCAAAAAAGGATTACCGATTCATACGGCTAATAGGTTACAACGATGGGGAACCATTTAACTAAATTACGACTTTAAAATGGAATTCTTACTCTCATGTAAATTAAGTCATGCGGACGGGTTGTCCAGACTTATTCCAAGGAATAATGAGCTTTTAGAAGACACGGTCATTGCTTCTCTACAATCGGAAATAAAGCGAAAAAATGTACTATTCAATACTGTGTGGGAACTACCTGTGACGTTGGAAGATATAAAAAGTAAAGCGTTCAAGAATAAATTTATTACTGAAATGAAGAAAAAACTTAGACAAGACTAAAGCAGATTCGGGAGTATACTCAATGTGCGATGACGTTCTTATATACATCGAAAAAGAAGTGGTAGATTTGGCACTAAAAAAGAGAATCCTGAAAGAATTTCATGCAGGACTTCCTGGTTAATCCAGAATGAAAAGCTTGATGAGAAGTTACGTATAGTGGCGGAGCATGGATAGAAACTTTAAATGTCTTGTGAAGTCATGCAAAGCTGTGTTTTGGCAGCTAAAGCGCCACCATTTAAGTTCAACCCATAACCAGAAACTGACCGCCCATGGTCACGTCTGCATGTTAACTTTGCTGGTCCACTTAATGGGACATATTATCTAATTGTCATAGACAGTTTTTCAAAGTGGCCAGAGATATTCAGATGTAACAAACCAGCCACACAAGTAGTAATTCAGTTTTTATACGAACTGTTCACGAGGTTCGGAGTTCCAGATTCGATTATTTCGGATAACGGCACTCAAGGGATTTTGCAAAATGTTTGTGGTGAGCATAACAACAATCCTTTAAGTCCCTTACCATCCTTTAATAACAAAGCCAGAATATCCACATATGAAAATTTTTAATAGAAATTCGCCTTCAGCCACGACTCCGACAGAGATTATGTTTGCGCGAAAAAATACGATCATTTTTTGACAAACCAAAAACCTGAAAAAAAAAATTATAAAATTGGTTAAAAGGTTTTTTTTACCGTATGTACCAGTCAAATAAAACCTATTGGTAAGTCGGAACTGTCGTCCGAAGAATTGGCACGATGGTGTATCTAGTAAAAGGTCCTAAAATGGTGCACAAGAGGGACAATAATCAAATTAAAAGTTAACTGAAGAGAACACTAATCTAGATGAGGTTGAACTTATGAAGGTTCTTTTTGATATTTTTGATTTGCCCATCCCTCAGAAAACTCCGGAGATAGAAATCTGAAAGAGACGGAGTAAAAGAAAAAGAAGGGAGACGGAAAGGATTCAAGTCAATCCAAAAATTTAAAAAAATATTGACTCGGTACAAAGTGAATCCAAAATAGGGTGTGTGAAATAACTATGGACGATAATAGGTATTCCACCATTCCCATAAATACAGTAGTGTGATTCAGTTGGATTTGGAGAATTCATTGTGGAATTCACTTGACTCACTTCTAGAACACTATTTACATTATTGTCCTCATCTTTGTCGCCATATCTATTACAACGTTTCGGGCGTTGTACGCTCCGACTTTCTTCAGGTGGTTGGAATGTCAAACTGAAACCTTTATTTCGCTCACTGGAGTAGACAGTTCTAGTTCCACGTGCCATGTCTCCTGCTAATTCCCCTCTGTAAGAAGAAGGCCAGAGCGTACAACGGCCAAATCGTTGTAATAAATATGGCGACAAAGATGAGGACAATAGTCCGAATAATGTAAATAGTGTACATAATACCTCATCTCAGAAATATAGACACTTCTAGCAGTTGATTATTTCTTCTACGTGCCGCTGGCGAATCTTATATATGTTGTTCTTGTCCTAAGCATTATCGTTCATTACCAACCTTCATATGATTATTCTATTCAGTAATATTCCCTAGGTTACAACAATAAGGTTGATACAAAGTGAGTCAACACCAAAGCATATTTTATTTATTATTATTTATTTATATGTCTAAAATTTTTGTTTTTGTTTTGAATACTGCTGCTACATGTAGTCTGATGTATCAGCTATATATTTAGAGATTCTTGATAAAATCCCAAGAAAGACATGCAATGTTATTGGTCCTGGCCTGGCATCTTGGCTTCAGTCACTTTATCACCCATGTAATGCAGCTTCCCTGTGCCTTTTCTATAAATACTTTTATGGTAATTGTTCTGATGAACTATCATTTTATATCTAGATTGGCAGCAAGGTCATATGATTTTACATTTGAAATGGCAAGATACAACCGTAAATTCTATGCTAACAGTTTCTTCTCTCACACGTCTCACATATGGAACTCTATTCCGGCTTTGTACTTTCCAGTCCACTCTGATTTTCTCAAAATGTAAATGTAATGTAAATTGTTATCTTCTGTCTTCTTAATTCCTGTTTGTTTATTGTTCTCTCTCTCCTTAATAATGTTTTCATTTTCCCATATTCTCGCACACTCAGTAACCCCTTACATCTTAATGGCTTTGTTACCTTACTTGGGGTGAAATGATTAAAAACAAAACCCCCATTTATTATCATGGTTAAGTATTTTATTTATGTGTACTGTCTTTTTGAATGATTTGTTCTTTTCGTCATTTCATTTTACAACATCGGACATTCACACTGCATTAAATATACACTTTATATAGAATTTTGTATATTTTTTTATAAGCACTGCCACTTTTAACACATTTATTCAAAGATTCTATTTTTGCTTTGTTTTTTTTTCACCTTACTTTGCTATATTTATTGCATGGCCACCATTTACATTCTTGTTTTTCAAAGTCATTCTTTTTTTCTCACTGTCTTTGCCTTGTTAATGTATTGATTACTCATTCTTCTTACATTGCCCTTGTCCTAACAGACAAATACAAAACTATTCATTCCAATCATCCCAATCTTTTCCTGGTTTTTCTTTTGTGCCAAACTTCCTTTTCCTCTTCTGGTCTTCAAAACAAACACAGTAAGGTCAGAGAAAAGATTTCTCTTCAGTTCATTTGTGAAACAAAAGCCAGAAAGTTACAAATTCTCTGCATAATTAATTTTTCTGTTAACACTTGAGTGATAAAGTAAGTAATTTACAAACTAAAGAAAATCATTGGTACCAGAATTCGTTATTCCAATGGCAAGTTGCCCTTGAATATTCTTTGCTAGTCAAGAATTTTAACACTCTTTCAAGTTAGAAGATTTTTGAATTTCCAAACAACCCCTTTTTTTTGTTTTACCATCAACAACATTAGTTTTAATGTAATGCAATTTGTATCAATACATAAAATTATAAGAAATTAATTCAAATTCTGGTTTCATTAAATAGGATCTTTGAATGCTAAAGCTGAACATGACAAAAACATGTATTCAACATTTAAGAATAATTTCAATTTGATAAATGAAATTTAATTCAGAATTTATATTTACTTTAAAATATTTAGTTATAATGTGTGTAATTTCCATTTAATCAAACATTTTGTCGCCATAAGAAAAATTATTAACTTGGATTGGCTGAAAATGTTCATTTGGTTTATTAAGCAAAAATAAGATAAACAAATATATTTGAAATTAACTTTATTGAACACATTTAGCATTTTGATTAGTCTTTTCAGTCTGCCATTTTTCAACCAACTTCATAATTTTATTCCCCAGAATTTATATCTTTCTCGGTGTAGGGTTTTTGATAGAACTCGTTGTCTGCTAAGCAGATAACTGAGATGAGTTAGTGCTCTTGGCACAGTGGATAACTAAAGTGAACTAGTGCCCTTGATGCAATTAGAGAAGTAGTCTGGACCTAAGAATGAGTTGGAACAAGACATACCATGACCAACATCCAGACTTATGCTAATGGAGGACAAAAAATATTCCTTGATGGTAACCTACGACTTCTCTTTTACTTAAAAGTAGTAACCTTTTTAGAGTAAATCCATCATCAATTGTAAGTACTATGTTTATGCAATGTTTTATTGTCATTTTGCATTGTTATAGTTAAAATCTGTAAACATATTTTGGCACCCCTCTTTTTGTTTCCCTTCGTACCTCATATCTATATATTTTGGGGGAGCTCTTTGAGGTAGTGAACTATTATAAAATAACACTACACCATCAGTAAAGAAATGTTTTAATTTTCTTTAACAATTTTGAAAAGAAAACTTTGTAAAAAAACAAAATAAATAATAATAACCTGAAACTGGTGGAACATGGTGAATGAGTAAAAACCTTTTTAGTTAAGCCATAACAATTTTTCATTGGCAAACAACAGCGAAGCATTATTCTTACAAATACTATGTTTTCTTTTAACTAATTCTGTACTCTTTTCATTCCTATCTATGTAGCTCTAAGCAATGTTTGTCTTTTTCATTATCCTTCCTACTCCTTGCTCTGGCATCAATTTACACAAGCCTGTTACTCAATGATTCTCTGTGTTTCTATTGCATTCAGTATGTCATGTGACAGGCAAATTTTCCATAATCACTTTCCTCATTATATGTCCCAGAAATTTCAACTTTCAAAGTGTCATTTTTGCTACCATTTTCCTTAAACATTCCATGTTGTTCCTGTATTCCAATCATAGTAGTGTCTGTTATAAGATTTCCAAGATAGTTAAGTTCCTTTCGTTGCTTGATTCTGATCTCTCCAGTTCATAGCTCACATCTTAACCCGTCTCACTGGTTGATGACCATACTGGGAGCAGTATGTATTTCAATCAGTTTTTTTTCTCTAGAAAAAGCTTATAATAGAGTATTCCTTTCCAATTCCACCATATATGCAATATCATCTTCTTAGGATGTTGACTTTTGTTAATGATGTTTTTTTTTTGCTTGCACAATAATCTTTTGCATTCTATTTTGTTGTAAAGTATCCACTTTTCATCATATGTTGTATTTTATTTTAAAAAGAGAACATTTGTTATGGGTAAATAATAAAATACAGGTAGAAATATAATTTATCAGAGTTTTTTTGCTTAATTTATGTGTAAGTCACACCTTAAATGGACTAACATAATTATACTTGGCAGATAATTTTCAATGTTTGATTTGAATATTTATAACATGTTGCTGTCTTTTATAGTTTTCACTATTTTCAAGTAATTTTTTCTTATGACCAATATAAACTTTAACTGGTTTATTTGATTATGGAGCATTTTTCATTATTTATCATAATAAATCTCCAGCATAAAATTCTAGAAACAACTTTTGTCATACTTGATCTTTCACATGACCTTCTAATAATGAGAAAATATTTGTCACACTTTTACCTTGCATTAAAAAGAATAAAATTTGAGGAATAATAATATTTGTTTGTTTTCTTCCATCCTCATTGTAGAAAATAATATAAAAATATACACCAACTTAAACAAGTAAGAAATATACATACTGATATGATGGCTATTACAATGCAATGAAAATAATTTAAGCATCATAAATTTTACAAATGGGTGAATCCTTCCAAAGATTTATTCCATCTCCAAACAGAATTTATTCCATTTCCAAACAGAATCAAACTGAAAAACTTTAAGGCAATGAAAAATTACATTTATGGATAAAGTTAGTTAAAACTATACACTTTAAATGACATTGAATAACAAGAACATTGAATTTAGCATTGAAATTTCTAGTGATATTTTCTGTTGCTAAATTTATAATAAATAAAAATAACCATTTTAATTCTAGAAAGAAAATAAGAAATTTTAACCTAACATGACAAATGAATAAACACTGTAAAATGCCTTAACGGTATTTAGTTTGATTCTGTTCGAAGATGGAATAAATCTTTGAAATTGTTCACCCATTTGTAAAATTTGTGATACTTAAATTACTCATATCTTTTCACAAAATAGACAGATATCAATAGTAGTAGTAGTAATGTGAATAGATCACATAGGGCCACACTTTCGTAAGTTTCAAGAAAAAACAATGTTTTTTTTAAAAATATTATTAAGACAGATCAAATTGTTTTTTGTTTTTTTATTTATCTAATTTCTTTTATTTTCTTGAAAACAGTTTCTTTAACTTGATATCTGATCTGTAAACAACTGTTATTGATTGTTATAATATATTCCTTATTTACCCACTGGTAAATTTTCCATATCAGAAAAAAAAAAAAAAAGAGAATATGTTGAAATCTGATTTTTGAATGCTTAGGGCAAAAGGAGACTTTTTACAATGATTTTAATCCAGTTTATTTTAAAAGAATCAATAAGCCATTAAAATTTAAACCAACTATTTAGTTCAATTGTGATGTTGTAAAACAAATGCCATCAAGTAAATCTCTTGATTAGATTGGCCATTCACTGAGATCTTCAAGTAGTGATGAGGATAATGTCACACACACAAAATGACTGAAGTTATTATTCCATTATTTCTCAAGCAAAGCATTATCATCACATTGGCCTATTCAAAGTTATGATTTAAATAAAATATTGTTTGAAGTTTAAGAATTCAACAATATTTGAAAAGGCAATGCTTCAAACAACAATGATGAAGATAATAATGTATATAATTCACAAAACAGTAGCAATATTTAATCTCAAATCTTCAGAAAACACATAATCACTGTTTGTTTAGACTAGTACTTCAAAGATATAACAATTACTAATTCTTCCAAAACGGAGAAAAAAAGAGAAAGAGAAATAATAATTTCTTTGTATTTTGCTGCAAGCTATATTCTTGATAGAATTATTAGATGAATGATACAAGCATCAAAGATGTCTAGCTGGAATTATGAGGCAGGCTTTCAGGTGTTTGGGAAAAAAATTTTATAGATTTTTCATCTAATGCTAATACTGAAAATAAAAATAAATACCAACTGTGTGGCCCTATGTGATCTATACACATTACTACTACTATTGATATCTGTCTATTTTTGAGATGAAGTATTTTAACTATTTACACTATTCAGACTGTTGTCCTCATCTTTATTGCCATATTCACAACATTTTGGTTGTGGTAAGCTTCGACCTTCTTCAGAGTATAAAGAGTGTACAATGCCCAAAACATTGTGAATGTGAAAATAACATTGAGGACAACAGTTTGACCAATGTAAATAGGGTAAATAACCATTGTTATATATATATATATATATATATATATATATAAGGATATATGTAAAATTTCAAATACAACTAAAAATATAACTGTAAAATGACAATACATATAAAGATAAAAGATCTTGGCCATCAGAGGACAAAATGCATTGGCTAAGATAAGTTTTCTTTTTGTCTTTATTCATATATATTTTTTCATTTTATATGTTATTTTTAGTAGATACTAGTTTATTATACTCAAGTACATATTTTATTTAATAAGATTTATTGAATATTCAGATTGGTAGATAAAGATAAATAAATATACTGTTTAATAAATAAATGAAGCATCTACTCAAATATCAGTAACACTAATAATAATATTTAAATTGAGAAAAATATCTGTCAAATTGATAAATAAATTATTTACATTGTTTAGACAGTTGTCCTCATCTTTGTTATGATATTCACTGCAAAGTGTTTTAACAGAGGATGGGAAAGTATGACATTGAAATCCAAAGGTATATTGGGATAGCTAAAGATGCATTTCAAAAGCTAAGCAAAGTATTAAGAGAGAGAAAAATTTCACCAGAAACAAAGAAAAGATTACTAAACTGTTACATTATATCTGTCTTCCAGTAAAGCAATGCATGCTGGACAATCTCCTCAACGATGAAGAAGAGACTTGAAGCAACAGAAATGTAGTTCTACAGAAAGATGCTGAGGATACCATGGGCAATGTCAAAGTTTTAGAGAAAATGGAAACAAAAAAGAATCTTATACTCAACATCAGGCAGAGAGAGTTGAGGTTTCTAGGGCACACGATGAAGAAGGAAAGCTTGGAGAACCTGACACTCACAGGAGAGATTGAAGGTAAGAGAGACAGAGGAAAACAATGGAGGCTTAGTGAACTTGAGTGAATTGATGGTGGAACAGGGGTTAGTAGAAATAACAGAAAGACAAAATTTATTAAGAGCTACAATGGATAGGAAGTTGTGGAGAGTCATGAACGCTTATGTCCTGAGGAAACATGTTGCATAAAGAAGACAACTTCCTGTATTTCATTGATCTAAATAACTTTTAACGTATTACCATCCCTGCTTTGTCCTTTTTCTGCGATTTATTCAATCAAAATCATTATGTAGGTTACTCATTTTTCCTACTGCTTGCCTTTCATTATGTCTTGAGAACAGTCAGATTTCCACTTTCTCATAGTTTCTATAAAGTATCTATCTCTCTATATCTCTATCTAACTATCTATCTATTTATCTATCTATCTTTATATATATATATATATATATATATATATATATATATATATATATATATATATATATATATGTATGTATATACCCAAGTAATAGGAAAGAACAGTTAGATTTTCACTTTCTCACTCATAGTTTCTATAAAGTATCTACCTTCTCTCTCTCTCTCTCTCTCTCTATATATATATATATATATATATATATATATATATATATATATATATATATATGTATATATCCAAGTAATAGGAAAAGAAGTTACATTTATAATCCAAAGTTCTTTAGTATTTTTGCTTCATTTTTAGAAAAGAGTGCTTGATACAAAGTAGAGCATAATATTATAATTATTTTTTAAAAAAATATGTCTCCATCACAACACCGAAATTATTATGTTATTCTTAACATCACTTGAGGTCTCTAAATTGAAATTGAACTTTAGAACTTGAGTTTTGATTTTGAAATATAGTAATTTCTGTGTCGTGATGGAGACATATTTTTTTTTAAATAATTATAATATATATATATATATATATATATATATATATATAAAATAAAAAGTAATAAAAAATCCAAGAGTCTATATACTGGCTTTGAATATAAAAGAGTTCAAGATATTCTCTAAGATTAAGAGATCCCAACAATTTTGTCTTTCATTCTGAAGAAGTCAGATACCGTATATGCTCTTTTGTTGAAATGTGTTGTTTATAGTTTTTGCACTTTGTCATTATTAAGAGGAGAGACCAAAGGATTTTTTGATTACTAAATTATAGATTTTATCCCTTCTTAGAAAGTTTGAAAAAATATTGTTTTTCTTGAGTCAGTGGGTGGACTTTTATTGTCTTTTTTTGTGATGAGAAAACACTGATTTGGAAATTCTTGTAAAAATAAAATTATTGTCAGATTTTAATGAAACTTTCAGGATTTATTCAAAAATGAATGAAATTATTTTAGAAATGTTTCCTTTTTAGAAAATTCTGGTAAAAAGATTTTTTTTTTACATCTGTTGCCACCCACTTATTTAATTTTAAGAAATTTCAAGAAAATTCTTTTTTGTAGTATTTAATGTTTATATTAGTTATAAGCAGAAGTACTTGGAGAATTTAAATCATCAATTTCTTTTGGAAAACACAACTCCCACTTACTAAAAATATGCTCTGAATTGTAAAATAAAAAATTCAATAAAAGTATTTAATTAAAAGATCTTTTAATTTCTTTTATGAATAAGATATATTATGAACAATATTGTCATAATGAAAACATTTTTTCAATAATTAATTTTTACAAAAATTGTTTTCATTTTTAAAATTTTTTAATTAGAACAATTTTAAACTGGTAAAAATGGTTGCTGAAGACATTAGGTTTATAATACCAGAAATTCATACACAAATGTCCACAAGGACAGGACCCAAAGTGTGTGAGTTCAATACCCGGTTAAGGTAGTGGAGATTAACAAGCGATAACTGATAACTGACATCCATTAAACATGGCATATGGGACTAGAACATTCTACCCCAGTGAGCAAAATAAAGGGTTCTGTTCAACATTCCAATCACCTGAAGAAGGCTGGAGACTACAACTGCTAAAATTTTGTAATAAATATGGTGACAAAGATGAGGACAATAGTCTGAATAATGTAAATAGTGTACAATTTATAAAGTTTTAAATCTTTTCAAATTCTGTATTAATTTGTACCATGTAGGTGATATTGTTATTAAAAACTATATTTACTAATCATAAATGGAAAATATACTACAATTGAGTGAGCTGCAGTATTTTAAAAGAATTTTTAAATTTTTGTATACATATAAACATGCTGATTTTTGTAAATACAAACGTCCATACACAACATTATCAGAAAATAAGAGCAGTAACTATAATAAATTTAAAGCCAAAGTACCAAAAATTCAATAAAACATTGAATTACTTAGAATATTTTTTATAAATTCTTAAGATTACTGAGTAGTTAAAAAATTATATAAAAATGGTGCTTATGATATAGTTGTCAGGAAATATATATACAGATATATATTTCCTGTGTAAAAATTTCCAAACATAAGTCTATAGAGATAGTTGTCAGCACCTCATAAAAACACCCACCTCCATGTTAAAAAATGCTTTTTTGTGATGTTTCAAACTAAAAGTAAGTAATATTGGTTTCAGATAAGATTAAGTAATATCTTATTACTAAGATTAAGTAAGTAATATTAGTTTCAAATGAGATTAATTAAATTTTAAATCTGCTAATCTTCCTCAAATAAAGTTTCAGAAAAGTATTTTTTTTATTTTTGAAAGATTTTTTAATGAAGATAATTACATTGTGTTGAGAGATTAGTAAATATTTAATCCATTAGTTTGAAATTAAAACTAAAAACTGGACAATACGTGAAACATACTCTGTACTAATTGTTATGGGACCTTACTCATAATAACATAATGGACTATTCCATACGTAATAAATACTGCGCCTCAAGAGGAAGCAGGGAGTTCCGTCTGAAGTCTGAGTTCAGTCTAAAGTCTGAGTTCAGTCTGAAGTCTGGAGTGAAGTCCGTTAGGAGTCTGTCAGTCAGTCAGAGTGAATGAGTCAGTCAGTCGAGTCAGAGGCAGTCTGAACAGAGTCGCGTTCAGACAATTACTACTAAACCTAATTGTTCGTACTAACACTTTCTACCTCTTGGTATATATTCCTGTTTGTAATATATCTGTGTTATTTCATATCAGCCTTCGAGTTCTTCTTTATTGGTTCTACCTTGGACTATCACTGTGGTACAAGGAACCGGACCATAACACTAATGGAATATGAAGTGAATGAGGGTATGTAATGAGGTGGGTCTTAGTTGTAAAGGTTAGAATTGGTGGAATTAAGGAATGTAACTCATCTGAACATTTATCATGGAAATAGCAATAGAGTATCTGGTAATAAAATAAACACAGCCCATCTCCCCTCTCACTTTATTATTACAATAAATATAATGTCTTTCATTTAAAGCTAAATTAAGTCTAATGAAGCTTCCTAAGCTTCTATTTGGTGTTGTTACTACTTTATTATAGAGTATTCATTAATTATTTAAGACAAATTTTTCATCAATTTATTCATTAACCTTTCTTTGACATTTTTCTTTACTTGAATCTCTATACAAATTTTTATCTCAGTTGACATTTCTTTAAAGGGACTTATTTTTTCATGCAATATCTTTTTTTAGAATCTCTTCTCATGTTCCTGGCAAACCCAATATTTTATATTAAAAATATGTTTTTAAATAATTATTTTATCATAAATACTTAATTCTCCAGAATAATTTTTCATATTAAACTATTATGTTTTTAATTAGTACTTATATTCCAGAACACACACACACGCACACACACACACACACACAGATATATAATACTTAATATTATCACAATACTTTCTTGCTATAAAATCTACAAAATATAAGCACACCATTTGTGAATAAAGGGTTATTATTGCTAATGTCTTTAACCAAAAGACAAACTATGAAGACTCAGATAACATCTAAAGAAAATGCATGATTTTATTGATTGATTTCCATATTGCATTGTTTAAAATTCTATTTGTATCCAAATAAAACAATAGGAACATTTATGCCACTAATAAACCTTGAATTGATTCAATTTACTTTTTATTTTCCTAAAATATCAATCTCTAGCCAATACTGGTTTCATATTGATTCTTGTTAAAGATTTCAATGTTTGAAGAAAGAAACTTCAATAATCAGTTGGCCTCTTTGTTTTGGAACTGGAACCATTTTTGTCTTCTTTGCATGTGCCTTCCTTTGATCCTAATGCCAAGGTTGATGAATATTTTCTGAGATGAAAGCCAGAGACGAAGAAGAGAAATTTGGTTCCTCAGTATTATTAGAAGAATTTAGAAAGAAAATACAGCATTAAAAACTAAAAGGAAATAAAAGAAAATGTCAATAAATAAAAGAAAATTGGGGGAAGGGATTTGGTTTAGGAAGCCATCAGTTAACCGCCTCTTCCTGCTCAACTTGTAAATCATTCTCAATGGTGATTATGTCTGTGGATCCAATGCATTATTAAAAAGTCATAAACAGAATCAACAAATTGGATACAACTGTGCCACTAATCAGGATTTATCACCTTCCTCTCTCATTTATGGCTCAAGTAATGTCTCATCTTTTACAAATTAAATAATCCACACTTCTTCTCAAATTTTAAATAACATTCATCATCTGTTTTTTAATGTTTCTTGATTTTTACAAATACATGTTCTTTCATTTCATTCAATCAACAAAACAATTTAAGTGCTATAAAAGCATTTCTAAAGGTGAAGCATTTAGTCTCTATAAGAAGTTATAGTCATTTTTTATATTATTTCTTAATTCTTGCTTTTTGAGTAAGATAAAATTTGTCTAATATTTATAGAATCAATATAAGTTCTTTATTGCTTTTTATATAATTTCAGACTCTTTGTAATTAGACAAGACATTTACCATAATTCTCCATGTATAATACCCCTTTATCCTTAATACGCACACTTAAAATTATGCTGAAAGAGTGGGAAAATGCTTCTACTTATGTATAATACACACCCTTTGTTGGGTAATCAAACCCTATCAATTGTACCTCTCCAATTTCATTACCACCAGCGTTTCTCTTATCTAAAAAAATATGGTTTTAAATATAGAATAATATTATTTTAATTTAGTTTTATAATAATTCTTATTTTATTTTACAACAATTTTTTAAAGATTTTTTTGTAGCTGTGCATAATACACACCCTGATTTTGCTCATTATATTTTAGAAAAAAATGCATATTTTAAATAAGGAATTACAATATATATTTTACCTCATTTTCATCCATCCATCCATTTAATTTCCATTGAAAGTATTTCTTCAATATTAATTCCTTTTGTCAACATTTTTCTTTGTATTTTTAAGCACTAATTCCTGCCTTTTGCAATTCCTTGTCCATTCACTAAACATCTAAAAACATTTATAAGAAGCCTGTAAAATATCATATTTCAGTTGCTGTGAAGACATCAGCCTCATGTACATTGAACATTTTTATTCTGACAAAGATATCACTTAAGAATATCAGAATAAAAGAGACAGTTATAAAAGAGGAAACTATTAAGTATTGGCCAGCAGCATTTCGATATCAAAGCCTTTTCCAACAATAAAGAAAACTGGATTCAATTTGAAAGGCGTTTTACTTATAATCTTCACTTGGCAACACATTTTCTTTATTGGCCAAAAAAGAATAAAATCAAAAAGGATCAGTAAACAAGCTGTGGACACACATAAAAGAAGAAAAGAAATAGTTAAGAATGAGAGGAAAATGGCAGATATTTTTTTGATAAAATTTTCTCTTTAGTAGAAACATTAAAAGATAAAAAATTAAAATAATCTCATAAAAAAGATGCTTTTAGCTTTGGAGAAAGATGCAAAAAAAAAAGCAAGTAGAACATCATTTATCTTGCTATCAATATTATGTCCTTAAATAATTTTAACATCCAAACAAAACCAAATAGAATATTTCACAAGCTAAATTTGTTTTAGCTTCACAGTTTTATGAAGTAAAAACACACTTAGTTATAAAACTAACATAAAAAAGACTATATCAAATGTCTAGATGCATTTCATGAAAAAATATTCCTTCAATAATTAATAAAAAAACAATGTTTATAAAAACTTACTTTTGTTTACAAAATTCATGCATTTATATTCTTTAATCAATTTATGACCTTAATGCAAGTCATTTTTATATAAAGTGTATTATCACCATTAGGATTTATTAAAGAAATATATCAAAACATTTATAAACTACATTTCTTGCCATAATGAAAAAGTCTGCAAACCTTGCTTTCTAAGCCAAAACTCTGGGTCCTTTTTATTATACCCCATTTCACAGCATAGCTTTTTCTCCTTTTTTTTCTAATTACCCACACAAGGTGAGTAAGCTGCATGTTATATATATGATATAATGAAAATGAACCCCAGTTTTGATTAAGGAAGCAAGGTTCACAGACTATGCCCAGAGGAAAAGTTAGCAATGGTAATTTAACCAAAACAAGGTAAATGGAATATCTGAAGTTATGACAGGATATAAACATGAAAGAAAATTCCTCATGGCAAATTATGATATGAGGTAGATCTTATTTTATTATTCTAATATGAAAATTTATTTTTCCTTGTTACTGATGGCAGATATATATATATATATATATATATATATATATATATATATATATATATATATATATATATATAAGAACAACAAAAAAAAAAAATGTGTCATATCTGATCAAACACAGGTGTAACTACAGTAGTGTTAAAAGATTTGATATGTTTTATTAAATATATTTTGGACACACACACTTGTATATATGTGCGTGTGCTTAAGTGTGGATATATAAGGAGCATGCTCTACTTTTGTATCGAGCACTATTTTTTAAAAAATAACAAAAATACTAAAGAACTCTGGATTATTTACCTAACAAGTTCTTTCCTATTTTCTATATATTTTACACACACACACACACACACACACACACACACACACACACACACACACACATATATATATATATATATATATATATATATATATATATATATATAATAGTTGTATGTATGTATGTATGTATGTATGTGTACAAGTATACAATGAAAAAGGACTTATAATTTGTATAAGTATGTGTACACAGATAGAAATGAGTGATTAGGTATAAATGTACATGTGTGTACATGTATACATAAAAATTTCTAATATAAGTATATGCCTGGGTGGGTGTGTACATATGCCTAATGGTTAAAATGTAGAAAATAGAACTGGCAAACCCATTTCAAATTCTGGATGAGAGAAGATTCTTTGCATTTTACCCTATTACCCATGGGAAAGGCATGAAATCATCACTTCTTCTGTGTATAATAGTCTTGACTTGCAAACAGTCTAATAGATGATCAGCTCTGGGTTTTGATGAATAAATCCCAGTAAATTTTCAAGCCAAAGAGTGAAACCCCTTTATAGGCAACAAGTAACACTTTGTAGAGTGTGACATAAATGGTATGATACATACAGCTCTCTGGCCATCCCTATGCATCTCTGTCTACTGATATTGTGATGGTGTCCTGCCATTGGATCCATGTTGGCAAGAACTGAATCTTGAGGTTAATGATATGTACATAACTCTTCCTTCAATATCAAATGCAAGACATGACTTCATTGAACCAATGATTATGTAAGGAAATGAGTTGGCCACTTTTGATCTGGTCATTTTCTCTGGTCATTAATAGTTAGTTTACAATATAAACACAAATATATTTCTATAGTTTATATATGACAATTTTCTTTTCTTCCATGAATAGAAAGAGAAAGTGTTTTAGGAAATATCATTAAAGTTGATAAACATTTAAATGTTGAGTGCCAGGTGAAGACAATATTTCCCAGCAGGAAAATATTTACTCTCAATAAATCATAATTTGTCAAATTTTGTGTAGTTTTTCATATTTTATAAGTGAAAATACTGGTCTTTGGGGATACTGTCATTATAACATTTCTATCTTTGTGACCAATGAGAGGAGACTTATTTAATTTGATTTTTGTCTGCTATAATGTTGTACACCTGATAGAAAGTTCCATCATCTGATTTATGTATCCGTTACATAATAAGAATTTGAATGAGTCATTACCTAAACATAATAGACAGTCTTCAGTATTAAAACCTATTCTCTACTATACTGTTAATCTCTCAGTTTTAGATGCTTGATGGCAGTGCTGGATTTAGCTATAGGCTTAACAGGCTGTAGCCTAAGGCCTCAAAATCTAGGAGACCCTCCATCAAAGGTATATAATACTTTTGATGCTGCCATAGGCTTTTCTTGCACATGCTTTCATAATTCATTGTAGGCTCTAAATAACCTTTTAGTAATTTTAAACACCTGTCATCATCCTTAGCTTTACTTAAATTGTTTAATTTAACATTATTCCATATTCCTCTACTTATGAGAATATATGATTTGAAGGGGCCTTGCAAGTGGAATAGCCTAGGGCTTCTCATCATCTAAATTTGGCCCTGGTTTATAGTTAAATAAGAGATTATGGCTTTTGGTTTTACTTTCTTATCTCACCTTGTGATATTCTGTTGGGTTGAAATGTTTTACTATAACTGCTAGAATTTTGTATGTTTTTTTTAATTTTTTTTAGAAATGGTAACATTCTAGAGTTTGGTTAATAAATCCTAATAAATGATGCCTGCATTTGTTTTAATAATGGAAAAATATAATTTATTGCTTGACTTTCATGAGCTTCCATTAAAAAATTGTATGGATGTATTCTATTTCTTTCTTTCATAATTCTCTTAATATTTATATAATGAATCAATGTTAAGTTTTGAAAGCAAAGAAATCTACTTTGACTGAGAAATGGTTATTTTTACTTTTGCTTTCTTCAACATGGTGATGATTTTTTTTTGATTTTTTTTTTTCCCATATATTTTGTTCAGGTAGGAATTTAATTGCATTACTAATTTTAAAATCTAGCAAAGTTTCAAAAGGTTATAACTCCAGTGTAAAAATATAATTGGCCTTTTATTAGATGAAGATGGATCATTTTCCAAAAGTAATTATTTCTTTGCCTGATATTTCCCAACATTTTTTACATCAATTTATTGAAGAAATTATTCTTCAAATTGGGACAAGAGCTACAGCTTTGAAATTCAGTTTTACAATCAGTCCCTAGAAATTTCCTTATTAACAGCTCTTTTATTGATATCTCTTACATTTGTCTTAAATCTGTGAAAAGCCTATGTTATGTTATATCAGGTGCCAAAAGAAGGTTGGTAAATAAATCATGGTGACTTATGAATAAAACGCACCAATTTCCAACCAATTACCAAAGACCTTGCTACATGGCAAAAACACATTCTGTGCATTAATGATGAAGTGAGTCCTGTTAAAAATAAATATAAAAAAAATATAAAAATATAGAATACAAACAAAAACAAAAAAAATTAAAATTAAAATAAGGCATTTGCACTTTCCTTTAAAACCCTTATCTCTCTTTTTCTTTCTTTCTTTCTTTCTTTCTTTCTTTCTTTCTCACTCTCTCTCTCTAAAGTTCTCTATATAGATAAAATAAAATAAAACAAAATATAAAAAAATGTATAAACAAAAATAAAAATAATAAACTTAAAATGAGGTATTTACACTTTCCTTTAAAACCCTTATCACTATCTCTCTCTCTCTCTCGCTATCTCTAAAATTCTCCCTATATAAATAAAATAAAATAAAATATAAAAATAAAATATATAAACAAAAATAACTGAAATTAAAATAAGGCATTTTCACTTTCCTTTATAACACTTATCTTGTTCCTTTTCACTCCCCAAAATTCTCTATATATAAATAAAACAAAATATAAAAATAAAGTATATAAACAAAAATAAAAATAATTAAAATTAAAAAAAGGCATTTACATTTCTTTTTAAAACACTTCTCTCTTTCTTCCTCTTTCTCTCTAAAATTCTCTCTATATGAATAAAATAAAATAAAATATGAAAATAAAATATATAAACAAAAATAAAAATAATTAAAATTAGGCATTTGCACTTTCCTTTAAAACACTTATGACTTTCTCTCTCTCAAAAATTCTCTATATAAATAAAATAAAATAAAATAAAATATAAAAATAAAGTATATACTTCATTTTTATGTTTTATTTTATTTTATTTGAAAAAATAAAAATAATTGAAATTATAATAAGGCATTTGCATTTTCCTTCAAAAATCCTTATCTCTTTCTTTCTCTCTCTCTAAAAAATTCTCTCTATATAAATAAAATAAAATAAAATATAAAAATAAAATATATAAAAAATTAAAATAATAAAATTAAAATAAGGCCTTTGCCCTTTCCTTTGAAACCCTTATCTCTTTCTTTCCCTATCACTAAAATTCTCCCTATATAAATGAAATAAAATAAAATATAAAAATAAAATATATAAACAAAAATAAAAATAATTGAAATTAAAATAAGGCATTTGAACTTTCCTTTAAAACCTTTGTTTTTCTTCTCTCTCTTTCTTGCTCTCTCTCACTCTCTAAAATTCTCTCTATATAAATAAAATAAAATATAAAAATAAAATATATAAACAAAAATATAAATAATAAAATTAAAATGAGGCATTTGCACTTTCCTTTAAAACCCTTATCTCTTTCTCTCTTTCATTCTTTCACTCTCTAAAATTCTCTCCATATAAATAAACTACCGCACACACCTTCTGCTTTCCTCACCCTCCACCAAAAACATACAATCCATTTTTTTACCCAATGGCACCCACTCCCGCCTAAAGAAGTTGAAATAAGAACTGGAACCAATCTGATCCTACAAAAGGACTTAAAAACCCATCAAAGAGACATCTTCGGCAGTTGGCACAACAGCCAGTGTTCACACGCTCATCAGAACGCCATATCCACACCCAAAGACAACTGGCCTTCCATCTCCAAGGACAACTCACCAAAGCCTGTTGCCGAAGTAAGTCAAAACTCACCCTTCCTCTACTACTGTAAGCCACTGTGGATGGCTTTACTTATCTCTTTCTTTCAATGAAAATCTTTCACAACACTTCACCATTTGTCGTATTTTTTGTTAATACAATTATTTATTTCTTAAACCTCTGTCATTTCTTGTTTCTGTCACCATACGCTTAATATAACAGTTCCCAATGAAAAGCAACACTGTAGGGAAAAAGTCAAACAGAAAATGGTGAGATAACATGGTTGGGTGTGTTGATAAAATATACTTCAGTCATAGTAGTCATGAAAGGATTTGGGAAACTCCTTTGACCAGCAGTGAACATGCAATGGCTTATAATGAACATATACAAACTTAAGATACTGCTTACTTCACTTTTTTATGCCATTCATATTTTTAATAATTTCACTGAACGCAAGGCAATAAAGCCACTAAAATGAAAGGAGATACTGAGTTTGGAATAATATGAGAAAAGAAAACATTATTAAGGAGAGTGAGCAATAAAAAAAAAGGAATAATATGACAGAAGATAACGATTGACATTGTATCTAAATTTTTGAAAATCAAAGCTAGAAGAGAGATCTGTGAGTGAAAAGTAGAAGTGAAGAAACTGTTAGCATAGAACTTATGGTTCCATCTTGCCATTTCAACTGTAAAATGATGAGACCTGTCAATCTAGTACTGAACTTAAATAAATAAAGTTTAGGTACCAAAGAGGAAAGCTCATCAGAATAATTACTATGAAAATATTTACAGAAAAGGCACAGGGAAGTCACATGTTAAATTTTACCATTATTATGAACTTATTTACTCGACTGTTGCATTTATCTCGATTATTATAGTCACAATGTTTCAAGATTGTACCCTCTTTTTATTTAACCCATGGCTACTGATGATATTTAATCACTGTGTAACTAACAACTGGATCAATTGACAAACACGGTTTTTATAAAAGATGAAAATAAGCATAAAGTCAGAAGCTGAATTTAGAATAAATAAAGAAAGAAAGAATAAAACTAAAATCTTTTTTTTTATTTGACATTTAATCATTATCTCTTGTCTGTTGTAAAGCTGAAGAGCTTTAAAAGATTATAGTATTTTGTTTCCTTCATAAAAATTCAGGTAATGAAAACAAACATTGCAGCAAATTTAAATGATTTCAACTGTTGAAAATCTAGAAATGTATTTCTTGCATCTCAAGGCTATAAGCATTGAGGAAATTTTTTTTATTATTTTGAGCATGAATAGAGCTTTGAATGTGTTTGTAACCAATTGAGTCAGCATTCACAACAGAACAATGGCTTATTATTTGACTCATACCAGGTTCTGATGTTTTTCATGTTCTATTGAGACAAATTTTGAGGAATAAAATTTAACTGAGCACATTGTAAATTATAAAGAAAAGAATAAAACAAAATAATACCACAGCCAGTAACAATAATAATAATAATAATAATATTGCAATACTCACAAACAGAACAATCAAATCTAATCGCCCAGACATTGTCATTAAAGACCACAAAAACAGAATGGGCTTTTTTATTGATATGGCAGTTCCTGCAGACTAATGTATCTTTGAAAATCTTCAAAAAACTATGAAAATACAAGGATCAACAAATGGAAATTTAAAAAATGTGAAGCATGGGGACATCAATAATTTAAGTTGTAGTTGGAGCCCTTGGATAGATAGTAAAAGGTTCTGATAGACTATTCGAAGAGATTCCTGTCAGCCAATGTCTTAAAAAATACAAAAATTGTGCTTACAAATATGACTCACACATTACAAAGAACTTTATATCTATGTAAAATTTGTATGACCTTAGTTTGTTTTTTTTTTTTTACAAAAATGATCAGTGGAAAATATCATGAAGCTATTCTTGAACTCGGTATCTGGTTGGAATATGGAAGGAAATGTGTATGCAAAAGAAATCAAAGAAAATAATAAAATAATAATAATAATCTTGTTAAAAGGCCAAAACAAAAGTGTTGCATGTACAAGTCACTTCTGTGGAAACTAAATAACTGATTATAACATTGAATGTTTCACAAATGGGAAAAATATTTAAAATGTATTCAAGAGAGGAATCAGAGATACACACTAAGCTATTGAATTAATTTAAAATCAATTTTCTTAGAAGAAAGATTGCTCATTAAATTAAAATTTTAATTGGTCATTTTTCACTCTCTGAATTTTCATACCAGCTGGCATTATTTTGTTAGAGATGAAGTGACAAGAAATATTTTTAGTGCTCCAGCACCATCCTCAGTATTTCGGCTGCTTTTTGTAATAAGTACATCTGAAAGTTTCAAGTTTTGTATATTTAATTTATACAATTGATTTTTTAAAGCATCTTTAGGACGGATCTGCATAAAATACTATTTTAATAGCATAGTACCCATAAAAAATAATAGGATTATTTATATATCAATTAGCAATTCTACAAAAGAAAAGAGCTTAAAAGCTCACTGCTAAGGAAGTACAATCAGTTTGGCTGTTCACTAAACCCCCTCACCATGTCCAACCTGATGGAAAACGATGTGAATATTCATTTTATCAAGTTCTAATGTGACTACAACTAAACACAGAAAAAACTTTTCACCCCAAATCGATTCAAGTAGCTTCTTTTGTTTAATGTTAGCAAAATCTTAGAAGTGTATTTGAAGTTGGTAATATATGAAATTATTTATGAAAACAACACAGCGATGCTATATTATATTGGTGGCAAAGTGACTGATGCTGAGATACGAGGTTAGGATCAATAATATTTCTGATTCTTCTTTGGATTATATAAAAAGTATTTCTAAATATATAGTCGGAGATACGTAAGATGGATTATTGCAGGGCATAGTGAACCAACTTTCTTAGAAACAGACCTAGCAATTGATTCAATATAATCTTTCCACTTCATGCCAGCAGAGAATGTTAACCCAAGAAGTCACAAGTCAATCTCCAGGAGGTTAACCTCGTATCTCAGCATCAGTCACTTTGCCACCAATGTAATATAGCATCGCTGTGTCGTTTTCATAAATAATTTCATATATTACCAACTTCAAATACACTTCTAAGATTTTGCTAACATTAAACAAAAGATGCTACTTGAATCGATTTGGGGTGAAAAGTTTTTTCTGTGTTTAGTTGTAGTCACATAATAAATTTTTACTGAACAAAGAAAAATGTTTCTCCCCAAATTGATTCAGTTCAGGTTAAAACATTATTGGCTGTTTTAGATTGAAGCAAGAATCTTTTGGGTACGCATAATAAATAATATATTCATTTTTCAACACCAATCACTATTTTATACGTATATGACTTTTTTCTTTGTTGAGCAAAAAGAGAAAGTTAAATATTTAATCACTTCTGTGAATTCATGAGGAACACGTTTTCTTCACATCTAACTTAATTCCAAGGCCGAAAATGAAGCATTATCCCCTAATTGAATTCCAGTGAATATAAATTTAAAATACATTTCTAAGATTTCCCTATCATTGAACAAAAGATGCTGCTGGTAATGCTTTCAGAAGCTTAATATTTAGTACATAGTTAGCTGAAGAGATTTTGGTAATGGTTCATATCTGTTAGAATGTGATGGTGAATTAGCCAAGAAAGCAACTGCTAGTGAATATGACCCATTTTAGCAGCATTGACTAAACCATGTCTAACATACTACAAATCTATACAAATAAATAACAGTTGGGATATTTGTGACAAAGAAATGGTTTAAGTCTAGGGTTAGCTATTATCTTCTCCACATATCGCCATAAATTGTTCCTCTTATTTTGTAGTCCTCTACCTCGAGTGGCTCCTGGGCCTTATACAGAGTGAACATTATTATATTTAAAAAAAAAAAAGCCTTTCAAAAGTGAAACAAAAAATAGAAAAATTTTATTAGAATGATGATTCTGAATGCTGAACAATTTCTGTATATATATATTTTTTTTTACAGCAATGTTCACTTTTTACAAGTCCTGGGGACCACTTGAGCTAGACGGTTACATTTAGAGGCCATTTGTATGTATAGGTGTGGAAGATAATGATTAACCTTAGCCTTGAACAGATTAAGACTGCAGTGATCAGGGAAACATCCTGCTGGGAGTCTGTTCAACATGGCAGTGGTTCACAGGAAGAAGCTGTTCGAATGGAACTTACTTCTCACTGATGGGATACAAAAGGAATGTGGGTGGTTTGTAAGTATGTAAGTGGCATGGAGTATTTTTGCTGTGAAGGTTTGCCTCGGTGGGACCAGGGAATTTAGTTCATCTGAGCACTTTCTGTGGAAGTAGCATTAGAACAATGAGAGGCTTGCCACATCCCACCTGTGGGAGAAAGGTTGTAGGGTGGAGAATAGTTTGTCACCACAAGGGCTTGAAGACTCTATCAATGCTGGAGAGTGAGGTCTTGGCAGCTCCCAGAAATTAAATGTTTTAAGGAAAATAGGAATTAAATAGACTCTTGTATTTAGAATTGAAATGCATTAAAATTTCTGAGACATATAATGAAGAAAATGGACTTGAAGAATTTGGCACTGACAGAAAAAGGGCAGAAGGAAATCTCTCTAAGAAACTTGTGTGAATGAATGACAGATCGGGGTCTGGAAAGGGTAATGATGAAATAAATATTATTAAGAGCTATAAAGAATAGGAAGCCACGATTGCCCACATCCTGGAGGATCCACATTGCTGTAAACAGGCCACTAGTCTGGACTCTTCTGTTTTTCAGGCAGTAAGTCTCCATTGGCCTAAAAGTAATATGGGCAGTGGATATTTTCATACTAAGGTACAACCAAAACAAGGCTCAAGAGCCACTCAAGATAGTAGGTACTGTTAAAAAGGTTATAATGAATGAGATGGGATACGTGTGAAAGAAGAGTTGCTAGGAAGAGAAGATTATGAGGATAGGGAGGGTAGATAATAATTGACCTTTGACTTGAAGGTGTTAAAATTGTAGTGTTAAGCAAAACATCTACATAGATGTCTGCACTACAAAGAAGCCATCCATCCATCCAGCCATCCTTCCAGGAGCTTAATCCCCATTGGTGTCAACAATATTTTGGATTATCACTCTCCAATGAGATCATGCCTACTTTTTTAAATCTATTGTGTTTTCCTTCAGGTAACTGGGTTTTTAATTCATCTAAACTGGTTGCAAACTGTGACAAGAGAACCCAGTATACACTACTCTTTAACCCATAGTTTAATGGGTGAAGAGACGCATTCATAATTTTCCTAAGGGTATTTCTGTAAAAGTGTACTTAACAGACTTCATCAGAATTTGACTTGGCTTGTTAACCATTACACTGCCTGCACATCCAGAAAATAGTGATTCCTGGAAAAAATTTGCGAACTTTCTTCTTACATTTGGAATAGAGACGGAATTAGGGTGATGTGACTGTGTACATAGCATGGTGTGTAATTGCTGTAAAGTTCTGAACTGGTGGAACTAAAGAATGTAACACCCATATGAACATTTGCCATGGAAATAGCAACAGACTAGGGATAGGCTTATGCCACTGTATCTGTGGGAAAGAGATTGCACGGTGGAAAATAAGTCTTTCTCTACGAGATTCTATAAAAGATTTTTTATTCTATCAAGGCTGGAACGTGATGATTGGGCAGCTTCAACTCAAATATGACCTGAATATTATATTTTTAGTCTAATCTGACTCTTGTCAAGATAAAGGCTGACAGAAGGAGTCAGTTACTTCTTCAATTGATAGAATGAATAGACCATTTTTCCAGCACCTTACTCTTCTGTCTGAAGCAATTTTGCCCATGTATATATGCACATTTTTGTGAGTAAGTGTACATATAAAATATGTATACATATATCTACACATGGCTACTCCCCCTTGTCTTTCAATGTGTTTACACAGTAAATTAAAAAAAAGCTGTGAGTAATGGAAGAAAAATCAGTTTTTATGCTTTTCCTTTTTTTCTTTCATTTTCTCCACTTTTGAATAGTTTAATCAATTTGCATGTAACCGTTCACTTTTGTTTTCCTTGAATAAACTGATGATATTAATTTCTCGCAGGAATTATTTTCACCCAAACCAAGTCTATTCGAAAGTTGTATTGTGAAGTATCAATTCTTACATTTCTACAACCTTCAAGCACTAACAATACTTTTCATTATAACCATTGTGGTTTTATGGAACAATGTTGGGAACTGAGAAAAGAAAACATAATCAAAAAAGCAACAAACAAAAAATTAAAAGAGATTTCTATTCTATCTTTTCTCTTTCTCTTGTAATAGAAAATCTTTTCTAAAAATATCTAATTAGGATTTAGAGTGAATTATAAAAATGAAAAGACATATCCAGCTGCCTGCCTATTTTAACTCAGATTAACAAT
>CAHIKZ030000669.1:3725000-4010000 GCA_903632075.3 Acanthosepion pharaonis | reverse complement strand
GTTTTTGTTTATATGAAAAAATTATAAGAAATAATTATTGCTCTACTGTCAGTATTGAGTCCCCTTTTGAATTAATGCTGTGAACATTAGAATTTATGTATTATTTCCTCATTACATTCGTATATATATATATATATATATATATATATATATATATATGGGAAGAGTAAAGGATGCGTTAAGTAATATAATTCTATTACTTCTCATGAGGAGGATGCAAAAAAGTATGCCTTGACTAACAATTTTACTGAAACTTCTGCTGGTAATTCAGAATGTACATTGTGCTTTGATTGGTCAATTGCATTGAATCATCAAAAATAAATCCAATTAATGAGAAACAAGCCTGAATGGACATTCAGAGACTGTTCAAGTGTGATGAGAATTTGGGAAGCTGAAGTTTGGAAGCTGAATTTCTGGACCCATAAATGAAAGAATAAATGTTGCTTTTGCCAGCCAAGAGATGAATTGGAGAATAAAACTTTTCAACTAAAGATGATGCAAAACATTGAGTTTTGATATTACTCTTTATTTTTATTTGGTCCAATTTGTTTTCCTGTTTTCTCAGGTTGTCTAATTTTTGGCTACATTGAACATGAGCCACAAATAGGCCAGAGAAGTTTTACAACGAAGGACTGCATGACAAAAATACTCCACAAAAATGTTTCCTTAAAATCACTCAGTGTTGGTATACCAAACAACAAAGAGAAAATGTTTACTTAGAAATTCAAGACAGAAAAGATATAATTGTCATGACAAAAAGTTTACAGTTCTGAATTTAAGAATCATTTCTAATGCATTGTATCATCAACCCAATAAAATTATTACCTATGCATAAGCACACAATTTTCTGCTTAAAATTTTTATTATGATCAATAAACGTTTCATAAGTATTCATAGAAGGCGAGAAAAGCAAATTATAGTGCAAAATCCTTGATGCAGATAATGAAAATGTCTGTTTATATAAACCATGATATCATAGGAAAGATATGTGTGAAAATTTCATTTTCTCCAATGGTGGCATATATAATGGTTAAGATTTCATGAACAGGTATATGCTTCCAAAACAAAACTGCTTTTATTTAACATAATAGCTGCATCTATTGCAAGGAAAGTTAGTTCACTGTGTTGTGTCAGAAAATTTTTCTTGTCAGAATCCATCTTGCACATTTACAAATCTACTATTTGTCCATGCATTGAATACTGTTGCCATATCTGGTCTGGTGCTCCTGCTGTACATCTTGAGATTCTTGACAAAATCTTAAAAAGGATCTGTAATGTAATTGATCCTGACCAGACATTTCTACCTCAGTCACTTTCTCACCGACATGACATAGCAGAAAAGGCACTAAACCACACTAGCACAATGGGTTTGAATTCAGGCAGTATCTGTTTAGGCATACATTGCACTGCATAATATATTTATTTCTTTTGTTCTTTGAATAACTTTTCCTTCTTTTCTTCCTTAATTGAATTTCTTTGCCTTTCTTTTTTCCTTTCTTTTAATTTATTTTCATTCTTCTTTTTTCCTTCTCATCAAAGTCCATGTTGCATATTTATAAACCAACCATTTGTCCATGCATTGAATACTACTGCCATATCTGGCTTGATGCTCCTGCTGTACATCTCCAAAAAAAGGATCTGTAATGTAATTGATCCTGATCAGCCATTACAACTTCAGTCACTTGCTCACTGATGTGACATGACTTCTCCCTGCATTTTTTTTCCTGTGTGCTCAAATACATGAATTTAGTCATGCTACTAGATTGGCAGAGGGAAGCCACATCACATCAGTGAGTAAGTGAGTGAAGTGACAACACAGTGAAATAACTTTCCTTGAAATAGATGCAGCTATTATGTTAAATGAAAGCAGTTTTGTTTTGGAAGCATATACCTGTTTATGAAATCTTAACCATTATATGCCACCATTAGAGAAAAAGAAATTTTCACATTTTACTGTTGAATTATTTAAATGCAATTGCCACTTCTACTGCAACATTTTCTTTTCTTACAATTTCTGCCTGTGGAACTCCCTTCCATTTACTTATGTAACATCCCAGCATCAGAAGGGAGATAACCCCTAGACACAAGAGTTAGGTCCCCTCTGGACATCCGGTTAATATCTATCAGCAGCTACACAGCAAAGGGAATAGGAGGCTACCATCACCGGAGGGACAATCAAGAACCATCCTAAAATCCTAACAAGGCATTAATCGACGTCTAGCAAGCATCGATAGCCTCTTGCACAGAACATTACAACTTACTTCCCTGATAAGTACAATGTTGAATCCCATTCATCTTTTGTCCTTTTCTCAATCCTCCCTATTCTCAATCTTCTCTTTCACTTTCACTACCTGTAATCCCCTGCTGACTAGTGACATTCCCACCTTGCATGGGTTGAAATGATTAAAAAAAATATATCAAAAAATTTAGTTTAAATAAATTTTAACACTGGGAAAAAAATGAAATACTAATTGTAGTAGTATTTTAGCATCAATAACATTTAAATTCTGTCTAGAAAGGTAAGATTTTAGCTTTTTTAAATTTATTCACCACTTTCATGTTTCCGTTTAGTAATCTTCTGAACAAAATGACAAATAATTTGATTATTAGAATGTATTGCAAATGAAAGATTGTCAGTGTTCAGGAATTAAGGTAAATGCTACTAACAAAACTGGTTTTATATTTATATATATATATATATATATATATATATAGAGAGAGAGAGAGAGAGAGAGAGAGAGAGAGAGAGAGAAAGAGAGAGGTAAAAATCTGTAGGTAAATAATCCAAGTGAATCCGAATAATATAAAATATTAAAACTGATCCCCAAAGAGAGCTCAGTGTATTTATTATAACAAAGTATGTATAAATAAATAAATTACATATAAGAGAAATTCAAAAATACCCCATTTGTATAGCTATTTCACCCCACAAAAACTAGCTTGCAGGATTTGTCAACACCAAGGGTTAGGAAATAAAATAAAAAGGTAGCTTAAAAATTTTAAACTTTAAAGAATCAAGAAAGAAGGAGAAGAAAGAAAGATGAAAAAGTAAAAGAAAAAGAAAAAAAGGAAAAAATGGAAATGGAGCAATAACAAAAAGGGAGAAAGAATAATATAAATTTATCTATTGTAATGCAGTCATGAACTCAACAAGGTGAGAATACTACTTTAAACAATGTATGGATGAATTATTTCAATCAGACTTTCTTTATTCAAATGGTATTACTAAAATAAAATACATTAAAAAGACATTTTTGATTAGCATCTACTTCTTAGACTTTCCATTGCAATCTGCATTTTCGTCATCAAAGCCATTGAAAACAAATCATTTAACTTGTTAAATGTAATTGAAGTATATGAAATTAAACAAATTTTTTAACTAATCCATAAATTCATGTGAAATTTTCAGTTTATCTTTCTGAAAATAAAAGACTGAATGAAAGTTAAAATAAAATGAAAATTAAAAATTTTATCAACTAAATTGTAAAAAACAGGAAATATAATCTTTGAATTATTGATTTTTTGTTTTAGGCTTATCAAGAGATGTGAGTGACGTGTTGATTAACAGAACCAAAAATAGAAATGGCAATCAGAGTTCAAATACTGGCTGTTTGCATAAGCACTCTTGGGAAAGGGATTATTATAAGAAAGTTGTAAATATAAAAGGTTTGGAACTTACCTGAGTCTTAGATAAGCCTGGAAAGGAGATTAATTATGGACAGGTAGAAAGGGATGAAGAAATATTAACTAAATTAAGTTCCACATGTCTTTATTAGAAATATACAATGACAGTGTATATATAGAGAGCAGAAGTGTAGCCCTCATGTCCCCACAACAGTGAGTCTCAAATGAGATTACTACATACCAGGTGTAACAGCAAAATTGTCCAAGTCATGTAGCAGCGTGTGATAATTGTCTGAGCCACAAAATGTTTAACATCTAGAAAACCACTAAACAAATAGATTTTTTCCAGGTTTTCAGTTAAGATGTTTAGCCATCTTGACACCATTTGTCATAAGAATCACTGAAAAACCCTTTGAGTTATTCAGCTAGAAAGAGAACAGGTTAAAATCTTTTTGTAGCAGCCCCACTATGTCCTCCCAACTGAGCAGTGGTGAGAAAAAAAAAGATCATTCAGGCCTTCAGTAATGGTACCAAAATTCATACTGTGGCTTCCATTCGATTCAAGTCGATTCAAGAACCATCAAGAGAACAGTGATTAAGTTTAAAAAAGAGGGAACAATAGAGAGAAAAACTGGATCAAGAGGTCAAAACGGGAAAATGGACCCTCATTTTAACTTAGAGTGAAAAAGATCAATTTGAAAAGACCCAACTCAATCCATAAGACGTTTGGAATGTGAGAGAGGAGTTTCAGCTATGACAGTCCAAAGAGTAGTGAAAAAAAGACTTGAAAATGAAATTGTCCGTGAAAACTCTGAGGCACCTTGTTACTCCAGGATAGAGGGTTAGAAGGTTAGAGGCCTGACGATTGCATATAGCATGAAACAGACTGTTGCCTCTAAGTGTTGACTTCTATGTTCACTTTTATATTTACACACGCTCTTTCTCTGATATTGAGCACTTTATCCCATAAATATAGCACACCTTAAGACTATATTTCTTCATATATATATATATATATATATATATATATCAAGCATGAATATAATAATCCATCTCTTTTCATTATAGCTATGGGTAAAAACAAAAAAGGTAGACTGAGCTCTATAGCCTTGGATAACATCCAGTCTAAGAAAAAGAATACAAATCAGGGTGGAACCCTTTGAGATGGTTAGTTGCCAATTTGACTTCATTCCAGTAGCTTCTGTAACCAAGTTGATGCCAATAGATATTTATTCTTGAAATGTATGGCTCACATGTCTCTGGTTAAGCAGCAATAATCCTAATAGTCTATAAGGGGATTAAATAAATTGCAAAAAACACAAAAACAAAAAAAACTAATACAAAATAAAACAAATTTAGCTTTGTCTAGTACAATAGGAAAAGTATGACACCATGTAAATATCTTGTTCAATATTTCATTGGAAACAAATAAAAGATTGCATCAGTGTTATTTTATATCCACTATCCTATATGTCAGTGAATGTTGGAGAATTTTCTTACAAATGTAGAAGGGACTCAAAATTAGAGAAGTGCTTCCACAGTTGGATGCTGAAAATACCATTGACAAAACATTTGAGCAATGAGGAAGTTTTAAAAAAATGACATCGAGAAGTATACTCATATTTAAAATCAGAAAGAGACAGCTGAAATTTCTTGAAAACATTATGAGGAAAGATGACTTGGAAAATTTAACACTCACAAGACTCAAGGCAGATAGGAGGAGAAAAGAGAAACAGCAAGTAACATAGCTAATGAGTTTGAGTGAATGGATGGCAGAGCAGTGACAAGGTTGGATGGTAAAGAATCCAATGTTGCTGGGAGCAAGGTCAGGTAGTTGTGGATCATCCTGATCCTGCTTGTTCTGAAGGGGTATGGAACATAAAAATGATGATGATAAGTAAGAGTCTGTCATGTTAGCTGGTTAATTATTATGCGCGAGAAAATGGGAAAAAAACAACTTTTTGCGACACAAAAACGAAAGCCTACTTGCGAATCTGAAATGAACGCCTTCTCTTCCGAAGGAACACTTTACGACAGCAAACGAGCAAAATGGCACCCAAGATTGCTGTCAACGGATGACCGACCGCAACGACTTGTCGCCCAAGAAAAGACGCCAAAAAACTTGTGTGTCTTCTTGTAGTCCTCGGTCGAGTCCATTATGGTACTCCAAGGTGTGCCTGGCGACAACACACACACACGCAGTTTGAGGACGCTTCCGCACATGCTTGTTACACATTACACCGATAATCTTTGGCTTATCATTGTTGGCAGAGATAAAGCAGATGTCATCAGTTTAAATTATTTCTTATCATTTCACTCCAAGCAAGGTGGTAAGGTCATTAGTACATATGACGTTACACAGAGTGAAAGTGAAAGAAAAAACTGAGAAAAAGGAGGATTGAAGAAAGGTCAAAAGATGAACAGGTTTCAAAAAGACAGAAGAGGGTGACTAATGCTGCGTCTAAATTTTTGAGAATTGTAGGTATCAGGGAAGCAAAGAAATGGAAAGGAGTTCCACAGGTGGGAAGTGCAAGAAAAGAAACTGTTAGAGTAGAAGTAGCAATTACATATATAGATTTCAACAGTAAAAAGGTGAGACCTAGATGCCAATCAAGTGGCACATTTATATTCATGTATTTAGGGCACCAGGGGAAAAAAGCTTGTCAGAACATTTACTATGAAAATATTTGTTGAAAAGACTGAGGGAAGCCACATCATGTTGGTGAGAAAGTGTCTGAAGTTAAGATGCCTGGCCAGGATCAATTACATTACAGATCCTTTTTTGGATTTTTTCAAGATTTCTTAGATGTACTACAGGAGAATCAGACCAGATATGGCAACAGTATTCAATACATGCAGGAAATTATCGATAATACTAAACATAGAATTCAGTTATACTTTATGAAAAGAAATGAATAGTTTAAAAATATATGAAGCACATGAAATCTATAGGATATAAACTGGTATATTTTATGGCCAATAAGTGAAGCACAAACAAGTAAAAGACACCGACAAATAAATCCTACTAAATTCAGTAGAAACAAAAAAATTTACAATTCTGTACAAACACAGCTCCAAAATGAAATAATTGGTTTCTGGAACCTGATTGGATATGACAAGTCATGTGATGTGATCTCTATGACATCCATGCAGTTAAACACCAAATGACCTGAAAATAGGTCAGGGCTTGAGCTATTTAGTACATTCCCATGCAAAACTCAGAGAGGTTTTGTGAGCTGGTCACTGACTCACCATAAGCCATAAAAGCAGCTTGTCAGCCTCAGTCAGGAGGAGATCTGAAACAAAACAGTTAATGATGAGATCTGAAATGGAACAGTCAGTGAACCAGACCAGTAATGACACGTTACCATGACAATACACATGTTAGCAATGATTTTTCTACTTACAATGCCACGACAAATGTAAGTTTCTTATCCTCTCTCTGTTCACTTTGTTTTTAAAATTACTGCTGTTGCATGCAGTCAGTCAGAAGTTACACACATAGTTCATTAGAGTATGCTTTACACACACCTATTTGTGTACATATAATTTTGAACTTTGCAGGCTCAATTTCAACAAAATAACTTTGAACTTTGTAGACTCACTCACAACAAAATAATTTCAAACTTAGCAGATTCACTTGCAACAAAATAACTTCAAATTTTGCTGACTCACTTGTGACAAATCACTTTGAACAATCAACTAACAGTCTCTTCATGAACATAAAGACAATTTAATTCTAATATGTAAATACATGTATCTACTGTATAAATGTTATTGTCATATTTAGCTTGGTCTTTTATTGCAAAGATCATTTCTTCATGATGTTTATTATTTTGTTTTATTTGTGGACATGACACTCGGATTTTATTTTTGCACCTAAAATCCAGGTAGACTGAACCCACAAATCTCATTTGTAAATGAAAAATCTAAGAAATCTTTGATCTTGAATTGCATTTCTCTCACTAAGCAAATATTTTCTTACCTTTCTATACAAAATAAACAAAACATAGCATTTTTCTATAAAAACATTTTAAAATTCACCGGCAAACGTTAATCAATTTTTATAGAATTTAACTGCATAAAAACTAATTATTAAAGAATTTATTTTTAATCTGACATTTTTATTATTTAAAACATTATTTTTAGTGGATACCCATATTTGAAATAGATGCCTCGTTTCTTTTATTAATCAGTGTTTATTGCTTCTGCAGTCGAGAAATCTTAAAAAAGAAAATGTGGTTTAAATCTGTCTCCTCTTTTGATCTGGTGTGTCTTAAACCACTCAGCCACAGTGACTCAAGAGTTAGACAAGGTTCTTTTTGAATCACTTCAAAATCTCAACCATTATTTTTGTTTCAGCATAAATTCTTGCTATGATTTTAGTGTAAAAAAGCAAAGCTAATGTTCAACTACAATAACTTGTTAAAGCAGCTTTTACCTATGTTAATATGATAGAACAATTCTTACTTAGAAATTTGCATATTATCATGTCTTTATCATCTCAGATGTTTCATTGGCTCAATAGTTTTGCATGGCCTTTTTTTCAGCTTCAAGCTGCTTAAAGCGACGTATAGTCTGTTACATGGCATCTACGAATATGCAATGACTTATTTTCCAATTCTCAAGGTCAACAAACAATAATGATAAATGCATACAGATGAATAATTTAAGTTCTTCATAAAATGAAAGATGTATACTCATTTTATGTAGTTGGCCCAAACATTTTTCATTACACTGTATAAGATAAACTGCCTGGAATGCCATAAAAAATATATTGGTGCAACATCCAGAAATCTAAAGATCTATATTTATGAAGATAGAAGAGACTTCTATTGAGATAACCTATTTTAGAAAAAATATCTAGAAGTATGAATGAATAATCAATGCACAATATATGCTCCTCAAAGACAATTTTTAATCTTATGGGTATTCATAAAACCTATATTTAAAGAATGTAAGATTCAAACATTTACAGATTATATAACCTATTATATTCACTTCCAGCATCCACTATATTTATCAGAACAGTTGCCGTGAAAATACTTGTAGAGGAGACAGAGTAGATATATATATATATATATATATAATTTTGTGTATGTTTTAGTGGTATAAAAGTCTCTCTGATAACAAAGCATGTTTACCATTCCTTTTCTTTTCAGCCATTCTATTCCATCTATGAAGTATAGTGTTATATCACAGATGTAATAATGCTCATAATGGGGAAATAAAAAAGTGAACAAATCTTTCTCCCATAGAGAAATCTTTCTCCCATTTTACCTATGTAACCTCCTGTTACATAGGTAAAATTTATAAAATTTTTCTTTTTGTTCCTCATCCTAAAAACCAGAACTTTTAATTTTCTCAAACTAATTTATGATGCACATGTATAAGAGAGAATCCATATACTTTCGTAAAACATGATTCAACAACATTTCAGAGAACAACTGCTGTTATTTGCATAATTTATATTCAGTCTAATGTCCTTATGTTTGTTCTCACTTTCATAATTTTTATTGGGTTTTCTTCAGGTGTCAATCTGGATAACCTTTAGGGAATTTCAAACTGATCTCTTTATTTAATCTGTTAGTCACACAGGACAATAGCCTAATAGATTAAAATGTTAGTTTGGGAATTTGGTGGCATAGTAATTATGATTTCAATCCCAAGTAGTCCAAACTCAGACCCAGTGTAAACTGGACCAGTAATAACTGAGCAGGATAAAAAAAAAGAACAAAATGAGATATCCACAGACATGAACAGTGAAATGTAAACACTCCATGTCCATAGATTAAGTATAGTGTTCATTCCAAAATTCCCTGATGATTATTCAAACTGATAGACACCTGAAGAAGGCTGAAAGACATAGTCAAAATATTGGAATATTAACAACAAATGTAAGGACATTATTCTGAATGTAAATTATGAAAACTCCTGTTGTAGAAATTCAGACACCAGATATGTGAGAAATGTTAGATGCGACATCTCTAATATGGATGAAGCAAAATCAAATGACAGAAGCAAAGGTAATTAGTTCAATGCAACCACATACAATGATTAAAACATCTGACAAAGATGTGTTCATCTAAAATTATGTCTCCATTATTCAAAGTTTTCTTTTAAAAATTTGTTTTCCCAAATATAAGTTTTGCATCAAAATAAAATTTACAATGAGTTATCTTTATTTTTAAAAGGATAAACCACTTTTATTTTGACATAAAAAATGCTACTCTGATCAAAGAGGAAAACAATTTGCTACAATGAAAATGTCTAGAGAGTGCCTAGATTGCAAGGTCATCGACAATAAATTTGCACCCAGACTCTTACAACATTTCACCATTCCTTCTAATATCCCAGTGTGGGATATTGTTATTATTCCATGCTAATAGGAATATATACTTGAAAAACACGGTGGATAAAATGAGTAAAGGTTTATTGTACAAAACCAGTACAATCAGAATAAAGGTAACAGTTATGCACATGGTCGTTGCAAGTCAATACAGTAGTGAATGCTACTATTGGAAGGTCAGTAGTTCTCATGTAAGTCTGAGTCGTACTCAACAGATCTCGGCTAGTCGATATTTACCAGCCTTGCCACGAGGTAGGATGAATTCCCCGTATATCCTGTATAAATCAGGGTCAGTAGCTGTTTCCTGAGACAAGACTCTGCCCTTCGACATAGCCTCATTTGGGGATCCCCTCTGCTCAGAGGCAGAGAGTTTGACAAGCACAACTGGAAAAGATCCCAGCTAGTCAATATTTACTAGCACAAAAACACAAGGGTAGATGTGGCACAAGGCCGAGTTTAACGTTGGTCATCTGAGCCCATAGGCTCGGCAAAAAGTTCCCTGTAGAACCCGTATAAATGGGTTTGGGTCTGTCTAACTCCCCGGACGAGGCTCTGCCCTTTGGCATAGCCTCATCCAGGTTCCTCTCTGCCTTCAGGCAGAGAGTTTAACAGCACAGCTGGAACAGAACACAGCTAGTATGTTTAGCTACCCACCCACGAGGGTTGCATGTGGCACAAGGCCAGTTTAATATAGGTTCTCTGAACCCATAGGCACGTCCAAAAATATTCCCTTTCACCCTGTATAAACAGGTTCAGGGGCGGTCGACCTCCTCGAACAAGACTCTGCCCTTCGGTGGATCCCGAAGGCAGAGAGTTTGACTGTTTAACTGAAACAGATTGCAGCTAGTATATTTAGCGACCCACCGCCCCCAACGAGGGTTGCATGTGGCACAAGGCCGGTTTAATGTGGGTTCTTCAAGCACATAAGCTCAGCCAAAAATATTCCCTTTTGAACATGTATAAATGGGTTCAGGGCCAGTCTATCTCCTCAAACAAGACTCTGCCCTTCGGTGGAGCCTCGTCCGGGTTCCTCTTTGCCTTCAGGCAGAGAGTTTGACTGTTTAGCTGGAACAGGTTGCAGCTAGGCTCTGTAGTCTGTTGATTTACAGATACTTATAGGTATTTACTACCTATAATGTAGTCATTTATGGGAGTGACAGGTTATTCTTTACATCAGCTATCTAATAACAAAAATGATAGAAAGAAAAAGAATCTAAATGAAATTGGCTAGATTAAATTTTAAAAAAAGTAAAAATATAAAAATAAAATTAAAATTTTTTTTGTGTTCACGTGTAGTCTCACACCAACATAAACAAATTTAATCCAATGGAATTCTCAAGGACAAAACATTTTACAAGAAAATTTTTTCCAGTTTCTCATACATTTTTCCCTACTAATTATTTTAAAAATAGAATTATTTAAAGTTAACAAATGTTTTTGACATATTAATAAAATATATATTTCATTCATGTTCATCTTTGCAAAATGTTTTTAAATACACATTATATTAGAAATAATATTCCTCATTCTGTTATGAAAAATTGATTTAAATGATGATCTCTATAACAATGATTAAAATATGATTTTCTACTCTCAATCTATGCATCTCTGTTTTTTTTCTGGTAAGCAAACAATTGAAACTCATGTTTCAAATATAGTCTCCATTATGAAAGTAACTCGTAGAATAGGAGTATGCAGAAAATCATGAATAATCTTGGACTGCTCTGCTTATAAACAGGAAAAAAAACATTTGATTACATTATTTCCAGGTAAAATGGTAGCAAATGGTAGCAAACCAAACTCATTCCCTTCATATTCCATTTGTGAGATATGTTCTATCCTAATAGTTTCTTCAAAAAAAAAAAATCACTACTTTGTGGAACCAATTCCCAAGAGGATGCTTCCCTGGTCACTTCAATCTTAAGCTGTTCAATTCTAAGGTTAGCCATTATCTTCCCTACATATTCTCATAAACTGTGTCTCTTATATCTTACTCTGTAACACTTTACCTTGTACAGGGTGAATATCATTGTTAAACAAAATTGTTCTGATTTTTGATATTTGATCTATGTGAACTAGAAATTTAAACAATACAAATTCATTAATCAGTTTCAATGTTAACTTTTTGTTATAACAACTTAAGAATGTCTTTTATCTCAGTTGATAATATCTAAAATCTACTTTTGAAAACATTTTTATTGTCGGACAATTTTTTTATGAATGTAGAACTATTTCTTTGGCAATAATGAAAAATACATTTTGGCCTTCTAAGGATTTTGAAAAATTCTATTAAGAAGGTTTTATTTCTTGTTTTTCAGTATTTCAATAAATCTCTCTGACCAAAATTACTTTCTGCAGGGTGTTCACTTTTCTAATCATATTTTTTTATATTTCAGATTTCACCCCAATATGGTTTTAACAACTGAAGAACATGTATTATGCATTGAGAATGTGGTAGATAACCAGATTTAGTTCAACAACGTTTTGCTGATAATTTTTCATTTACACCTGTTCCACATTGCAATGCAGTTCATATCCTTGTTGATAAATTTTGGGAAACAGGCTTAGTGGATGATGCCAAATATTGTTGAAGGCCAGCAAAGCTATTGGAGGAGAAACTCTTGGATATTTCTGACAGTATGCAGCAGAATCCAAGAAAATCATTACGAAATTTAGCACAGCAGCAATTTATTGGTTGTCAGAAAAAAACTAAAACTTTTCTTATAGAAATAACGGCAATACAAGAACTGAAAGCAACTGGTCATGAATAAGAAGATTCCAAACCTGTATTGATGCTATTGGGTGCGACTTTCAACATTGTTTGCAATTTTGATTCATATTCTCCTCCTGTATTCTATACTGGAACATGTCTTAATAAAAATATAAGTGAATAGTCACTTTCTAAACACAGTGTAGCTGTGAAACCATTTAACAAAACAAAGCATTTTAATTTATGAGTCATTGGTATTGTAATGGATTTAGCTGGACCAGTTTTCTTTATTTCTGTTGTTTTTATCACAAAATTTGTGCCACTTTTGCTTCTCGATTACTCCAGATATATGTTCTATTCAATTACCTTCCAGGAAAGTTAAATTGCCTGATCCAGACAATAAAGATAGGGATATTGCTTCCAAACAATGAATATATTAGTCATAACATCAGATTGTCTGAGAAATTCAGATGAAGAAAAAAGTGACCAGATACACCAGCTAAAATTGAAAGAAGTCGACATTGATTGACAAATATGCCAGTTTTCATTACACCCATGGTGTTACATGATTTGGACAATTTTGCTGTTACATGATTTGGACAATTTTGCTGTTACACACGGTACAGCTTGTTTTTGAGGGTTTGCTTATCTTTATTGTTGTTGCCATAATATTTTGCCCAATGTATTTTTCAGCCATTCCGAGATGCCTGTTGTATTCAGTAACCTTTCTGGAATGCTAAAGCTCTTCATTTCCTTCTCATATCTCTATTAAATGTCAAGCTAGTGACATTTTTAAGAAAATTCAGAACGTATAACTATCAATTCTTTATTCTGATGCCAATCTACCTTGCTCCTGAACTAGTATATATTTCTGCATTACATTATCACAGAAGCTATTGTTTTCTATTTATCAAATTCAAGAGGACAGCAGTAATAAAGACAACAAAATGCTTCTCTTAATGAATCATTGCATAGATATGTACTGCTTATCATTTTTTGGTTGTATTTATTGGAACATTTATTAACTTGTTTTATATGTTGGCAGTATCAAAACAAGATGGCTGCTCCAAATGTTACAAGAATTTCTGGAATATTGGGTAGAATTCATTGCATAATTACAATTTGAAATGAAACTAAACTAAAAACAAAAATGTAGTGATCTTCAGTATTGCTGAAAATAATTTGTTATAATCTAGATTCATCCCAGACTTCAAAAAGACAACAAATGTAGTTTCTTCCCAAATTTTATAAATAGCTACAAATGTAGAGCACTCATAGGAAATAAATTCATTGTCAATGACTTGCAAGTTAGTTGATTCTACTTTTATTTTCTTTGTATTATTAACTGTTGCTCCTAGGAAATCAGTTTGGCATAAAACAAAAATATGATGTTTTATTGGGGAAATGTTAAATCAGAAAGGACACAGAGAACCTGGGATAATGTATCAGAATTAAAGTATACATGTCTATTAAAAAGAGAGCACATAAATAATGCTTTTGAAAATGAATATTTGCTATTAAGAGTGACAACTTTTGAAATTACTAATTTTGTATATTCATTGCTTTTCTTCAGCTCTAAGGAAATCTTTATTAATAAAATCATGCGTGTGGATGGAAATACATGATTCTTTACGGTAAGCAAAGAATTTAACAATGCATAAAAAGAGAGGAATGCAGAATTCCATGCTTCTGAGATTTAAATAACATTCTCTCTGTCTATTGAAATTGTTGTTTCTTTCATTGCCTAATGTTTCAAGATCAAATGTCAGAGTTCAGTACAACATTAAAAATAAATATCTTTTATGCCATCTTTTTATTCCATAAAACAGCTGAGAAGTAATTTGAATTTCAGAACAGTCAAGATGAAGATGATACAAAAATAATGAAAAATGTTAATATTTCTCAGGTTTCAGGTTGATAACACTTTCATTAATAACTTAAAAAAACTGAATGTAATGATAAAAATTAGCATTTCTTTTCATGAAAATAATCAAAAGAAATGTTTTCCTAGTCATCTTGCATCTTATTATATATGCCATATCCATTCAGGATACATGGTATCATGGCTCACTATAACTTCCTGTCTTTTATTGCTCTTAATAGATTTTGCCTTTTGGCCATCCCTTTTTATCCTGTTTCTGTCATTCATTCACAAAAACTTATTACTTATCATTACTCCTGCTCCTCTTACCTTTCAGTATATATCCCTGTAAGTGTTAAATTCCACAAGCTTTCTTAATACATTGTGTTCAAGAAATTTCAGACATCTCTTCCTGATTGTTAGCATCAGTTTCCTTGGATTTCCTATTGTTCATAACATTTCCTTGTTTTGTCCTTGTTTTACTTAAGATTTGTTACTAGAGGTTGACTTCACTGGAAGAGAATGTATTTATTTTATAAATATTATTACTATTTTACAAGCATAATAAATATTTTATACACACTTCAATGTACAATTTCCCAATTGGAGAAATATATTTTATTTGGTATAGGTTGCTACTTTTGAGTCATAATGGTTTCTAGAATTTTTAAGTACTGTATGGTATTTTGATATTATCTACTAATATTTGTCTTTGGTTAATTGCATATTGATTGTTTGCAATGTGATAACCAATGTGTATAACTTGCACTAAGGTTCAAGAAGAGGCAAGTCAAGCTACAACAGTGTGTTGTGCATGTATCACCAATATAAGAATTTAATGTTGTTTTTTGATTATTTATATTAGAGATGCAATCCCCCAATGGACAAGTGAATTCATAAACAGCATTTCTCTTACATGGGTTTGAGGTCCAAAGTTATTGGTGATAATTAGGCTAGATGTTTTGAATTTTTTACAGTAAAAAGTATATAGCTATAAGATATGGGTTGGGATTGTTAAGTGATATGTGCTGGTGAATTATATTGTAGCAATAGTGTTATAAATAACCCCTAACCATTGCTAATAGATTATGGAGGCAATTGAAACCAAAATAATAAATAATTAATAATAAAAGAAAATTTAAAAGTTTAATAAAAAAAACTACTTTAAAATACAGATAGGAATGATAATTAACAATAAAAGAATAAAAAGTGAGATTATAAAAAAATAGTTAAATAAATATGAAAACTCCCATTAAGCACCATAACAGGCATTTTTACCACCAGTTGAAACAGAAATTAAATTTTCTCTTTCTCCCACAACCAAATAAAGCAGATGTCCATGGACTGCCCTCAGACAAATAAGCAAAAACTTTTTATTTTTGTATATGTATATATATACTTTGAAATATATAAACATTTGTCTGAAATGTATGCTAAAGCATTTTATTGTTTTTGTTTATGCTTAATTTTTACAAACTTTATGTACAGAAAAGAAAAAGTTTATACAAACACAAAAAAAATTAAATTTAGCTGATTGATGTTACCTTCAGCATCCTGACTCCAGAGTTTCATAGACAGACCTGTTCATCCACTCTTCAGGGATTATGAGCAATTTACGGCTTATATTTTTTCAATTTTTTTATACACATTTAGCACTAGTGTAAATTTTCTTCTGTATACTCATTGTTTGTGTGTGCACTTGTCTGTGTGCTTGTATGCACCCATCTGCATGGATGTGCATTGTGATCATGTTACCCTTTTCCTTTGTTTTTTTCTCTGTAGCAGGCTTAGTCTGGTTATGATCTGACTTGAGACATATGACCTATTTTTATTTATTTATTTATGGGCATTTTAGGGGGGGTGCTAGGGAAATTGTATTCTGTTTATTTATGTTTTATTGTGTATTTGGGCAACAATTCCTCTTTTACCCAAGTTTCCTTGAAAACAACTGACAAGATGCAGAGGTTGAGTTTTTATATAATTTCTCATAATGTTTTTTCTTTTCAAGACATAAATTATAAATTATATAAAAATTATATGAATGTTTTCCAAGTGTTTTTGGTCATACTTTTAGCTGTTATCATTGTTGAACTTTATTTTACCTTTAACTGAATATATGCATTGTTTTATGTATGTATCTCATTGTGGCCATGTTCAGAGTTGATATTATTGAGTGTTGCCTTTTTATTTTTTATTAATAATGCTTCCATTATTTTTAGCCTTTTTTGTACATGTGGATGACACTATTATATTTTTATTATCAACAAATATGACACTGATAGAGTTTGGTAGATTTCTATGTGTATTTAAATGAGACCTAGTTGAGCTATGGTCAGAAAGATGTAACATGAGACTTCCTGTTAAACATCCAATATAATTATTTATGAATTTGGATTGATCAGAAAGGCAGCTTCTTAAGGGACATGTAAATTCATAGATATTATTGGTTCTCTGTAATTTGAATCTTGCAGATGAATTATTATTTTTGATGATGAGGTTAGCAGTTTTAAATTCTTTGTTATAAATAATTTAATTTTCTTGTGTTGCTATTGGTTACCTTAGAAAGGAAAAGTCTAATGTGGTAATCTATAAGGTAGTTTGGAAAACTGTTATTAACAAGCATTTGTTTCATGTTACTAAGTTCTTTAAAGAAAAGCAGATGAGAGGATTAATTCTCGTGCGCTTGCATAAGGAAAATTTTAATAACACCTATTTTATATCTGAGAGGACATTGACTAGTAAAATTAAGATAGTAAGAGTTTTTAGTTGTTGGTATTTATATAACAAAGTAGTGAATGCATTATTACTAGAGTCTACAAGAACATCCAGGAGTGGGAGTTTATTTTGTTAGCTAGGTTCATAAGTAAAGTTGAGGCCGGAATTTTTTTGAATGTAGTTTTGAGATTATTGATTTCATTTCTATTCTCAGTTGAAATAAAATACATGTATAAAACAATCCATATATTCAGTTAATAGTAAAATAAAATTCATTCTTGATAATATTGAAAAGTATAGTCGAATGTGTTTGGAAAACATTCGGTCAATTTTTATATAATTTATGTCCTGAAGAGAAAATAAAGTTAATTAAATGGACACATGAGAAATTATAAAATACTTAACCACTGTATGCACCTTGTCAGTCATTTTCAATGAAACTTGCATTTACACACACACACACACACACACACACATATATATATATATATATATATATTGTTATGATAATTTACCCATGCATGCATGGACGCTCCCAGTTATAAATAGGAGCAGGTACTGCCTTTTGGAGAGGGAAGATTTCAGCAGTCAGCTCTGACAGTCGAACCGAACATTCTTGCTGAAACACTCTCGTTTATATATGTTTGTATTACTGTTTCTGTTAATATATTTGTATAACACAATTCTTCTCTTTGTGTCTTTATTTCTAACCCTAATGAGGTCACAACATATATATATATATATATATATATATATATATATATATATATATATATATATATATTGTTTAAGATTTGATATATTTATATGGAGAGAGTGTTCAACATATGAGGTATTGTTTGTAGATATAAACAGCATGAACATAGGAAACAACACTTCATGCTAACTATTAGTTTCACACTTTAATGCCATAAACATTTTGAAAACTTGTGCTACATTAAAAACATTTTGTAAATAAATATAATCACAAGAATTCATTTCTTAGCTTAGTAATGTTTTGTATATAAAACAGCTGCCTCATCACATTTGTAAACAGCTGCACACATGTTTAAATGAGAAAAATAAATGTCTGAGTGTGAAAAAAATAACTCCTTCATAAATGCACACATACACACATGTATACATACAAACACACATGCACACATATATCTGCTCATTTCCAACTGATGCAGATGCATATAGACATAAAAGAAGCGCAATTGAGATGCAAATTCTTTTTCAGCTCAAAATAATGAAGAAGAATATTTGATTTTGCTTGAACAGAAAACAGCCAATCAGCTGAAGTATAGAAAGCATTTTTACATTCATTAAAACAGACAATCCAAGATACAACCAATGATTTTTTTCTTTTTTAGCAGATTTATAAAAAAAACAAAAAACAGATCAATAATTCAAGAAAATTATTTTTGCTGAAAATTCAGATTGCATATATCTATCTAGATGTGTTGGTCTATGTGTAGATGCTAAATATTTTTTAATTCATTTTTTGATTTTAATGCAGTTGATAGATAAGTAACCTTGGTAACCTTTGCTTGTCTCAATGGCAGAATTTTATTCACACATATATCAAAAAAATTTCATATCTCAGCGAATGCTAGACAATCTCCTTACAGATGAAGAAGAGACTTGAAGTAACAAAAATGTTATTCTACAGAAGGATGCTAAGAATGCCATGGACTGAACATGTCAACAATGTCAAAATTTTAGAGAAAATACCAACAAAATGAATACTTTTACTTAACATGAGAAAGAAATAGTTAAAATTTCTAGTGTACGTGATGAGGATGGAAGGCTTGGAAAATTTGGGATACCTAGGACATATTGAAGACAAAAGAGAGAGAGAAATGCAGTATATAACCTAATGAGCTTGTGTGAATGAATAGTGGAACAGACATAAGGAGAGATAGCAAAAAGATAAAATTTATGAATATCTATAAAGGACAGGAAATTGTGGAGAGCTATGACCATCCATGACCTGAAGTGTCATGGCATATAGAGGAAGAATAAACAGTTGAACAATTTAATTTTGAATGTCTACTGTCTCAGTAATTTCCACTTTCAAGGAATTTAAATTACAAGTTGAAATGTGAAATAGTTATGAGCACAGATAAATAAAAAAATATATACATAACCAAAAAACAAATTAAAATAAGGCATTTGCTTTCTTTTAAAACCCTTATCTCACTCACTCTCTCTCTCTCTCTCTCTCTCTCTCTCTCTATCTATCTATCTATCTATCTATCTATTTACCTTTCTTTTTTATACTTCTCTCTTAACAAATGAGAAAACAACTCTCAAATAAAAAAAGTGGAAAAAGAAGAAAAAAACGGAACAAAATGGTGGAAGTTTGCTTAGAAATTGTGACTAGAAATAAGAGAGGCTCCACACATAACCTACGCTATAAAAAAAAATGAAAAAGAAACAAACACTGGAAAATAAAAGAATTTTGGTCAATTAAAAAAGAAAAAAAGGCTTTTGATATTACCCAAAACCATGTTTAATGCCAGTAGTCTGTAGCTGTTTCTTAAAACAGACAGTCAATAGGCAGAGACATAGATAAGGGACTGCCGAAGAAACCAGCCAAATATTTCATAAAGAAACTAAGCATTTATCTGTTTATGACATTTATCTGCTCTTCTGAGGGCTAAGAATACATTGCAGATTGATGACACACCAATTTCCAAAGTAATCACACTCCTAACATCAGCCAACAAGATGATGACTCCTACTAAAGTCTGACTCATAAACTGTTAACTACTCAGTTGAATGAACTTTCGCCAACTTGAATTACAAAGGACTTGCTCCAATGGAAGTCAAATAAATACGCATTATTTGTTTATATCTTTGATTTTGTTTGTTTATTTCAATGTTTATACTCATGTTCCCAAGAAATATTGCTATGAAACACGGGCTCTTCTACAGAAAATTAAATTTAAATAATTAACATTATGATTATATACAGGGGGTGACTGGTAAATTATTGCCATTTTATATTTTTAATGTTGTTTGTTTTTGATTTTGTCAAATGCAAAGTATAGTCAGGTCAGTTGTGCAGCATCTGTGAGAAAAAGAGCACCATGACACAATACACTCCAAAATTTAGAAATGGCATGCTGTACTACGGCTTGACATTCACACTGGAAACTCCAATATAAACATTTCAGAGTGTTTGGGTGCCAATCTGAGAACAGTGCAGAAGATTTGGAAAGAGTTGGATGAGTCAAATGACTAGGGAACTCTCTTTGGAATCTCCAGACCATTCATTTATGTCTCCATCTATCTCTCCCCAATGTAGTAAGCTCTCTCTTCTTTCTCTATCATTCCCCTTCCTCTCAAGACTGTTGTATACTCAATAGCATTATATCTATAATCTGATAATATAGACAAGGCCATCTCTTTACACATATTTGTGTTTGGAAACTTTAATGCCCACCATACCATGTGTCTTAAACACCATGTAACTAACCTTGCTGGCATCCAAACCCTTAACTTTTCAATAACTCAATCCCTCACACAGGTGGTTGACTTTCCCATACATTTCCCTAGTAACTCTGATGGTAACACTAACCTTCTCAATCTCTGTTTTACCTCCATCCTTGATTCTTGTTGCACTAGGCAGCTCTGCCTTCTTGGCAACTCCTACTAATAGAATATCTTTCTGTTATCAATGTGCTGACTGGGACCCCTTCCACAATTTCCTTCGTGATGCCTCTTAGAATGTGGTTTTTAATCATCCCATTTAAAAACGTGCATCTGAGGTCTCCTCCTGGGTAAATTTGGCATCGAGGCTTTCATCCCAGCAAAAGAATACACAACAGCTTTTTCTCTCACACTTACTGACAATGGAACTCCCCTCCATTTACTTGCTTCCCTGATAACTATAATCTTCAAAAATTTAAATGTCATGTCAGTCGACATTGTCTGATGCATTGATCTTGATCCCTGTCCTTCTCATTATCCTTTCCTCAAACACCCCTCTTTTCACTTACTTTCACCTCTGTAACCCCTTGTGTACTAGTGGAACTCTCATCTTTCTTTAGGGTGAAACGCTTATATATATATATATATATATATATATATATATATATATATATATATATTTTATATATATATATATATATATATATATATATATTTTATATATATATTTTTTTTTTTTAAATAATTATATATATATATATATATATATATATATATATATATTTTATGCTATCGTTCGCTGATTGACCACTATAGAGAAACTGAATTTTCAAGAATGGCTGCTCCTGCTATTAATGCATTGCTCCTCAGTTATGAATTGAGTGCTCTTTGTTACTGATTTTGTGTTTGTATACATCGCATACATCATATGTTAAAAGATTTAATTTCTCTGCTGTGCAACTATAGCTGATTGAGTTTTGATCCCCAGATTGATGAAGATCCCGAATTTGAAGCAATCATCATTCTAGCCATACTGGCAAGCTGTGATACAGCACAACAGGCTTGTCTGTGGATGACTCTCTTTCTCTCTCTCTCTCTCTCTCTCTCTGTCTATATATATATATATATATATATATATATATATATATATATATATACACACACACACACACACGCATCAAAAATTTCATATCTTACTTGGTTTAATTAACTCCTACTCAGCTAAGATGCTCAAACTATTTAAACCACTGAACAGTAAACCTTTGTTTTTTATGGTGTTTTCTTACTTAGATGTTTTAATTTCTTTTGTATTTAGAATAATATGTACTAATTTTTAACCATCCTGGGTATGACAGTAAACTACATCTGGCAGCAATGCCTCTGATCAGGGTGTTTTGAAATGTGTAAAGCTAGCTCTTCATTGCTGTTGTGACCAGGTACCCCCTGACCCAAGATGTCAGCACCTGTTACAGTCTCAGCTATGGTCAAATAGTGAACCCGAAAGAAAACATTCAGTCAATTATATGCTGTGCATGATACACACTTAGGCAATCATGTACCTTTCGATACATGACTGATGAGGCAGATGTTTATCCTGCAGTAGACCAGTTGCCATCCAAGGCTATAGAACTGTCCTGCTATTTAACCATAGCTAGGGGGAGAAGAGGAGGATTCATACCTTTCCCAAGAGTATTAGCACGTAATGGATTTGACGTGAATTCAAACTCGGCTCTCCAATTCCTCAATCCGAACCACTATCCACTACTCCACCATGCCTCCTCAGAAAGCACTATCAAAGTGTAAAAGTATATTTTTATAGTAAAATACAAGCAATACATTTTTATAGTAAAAATATAAAAAAAATTGCAACAATACATTTTTGTAAAAGAAATTACTAATACTCTCAAGAAAATTAAATTTTGGTAATAAATGATTCATAAAGAGTTGATATGCCACTAAAAAAACCCAAAAAGCAAGTATACTAATTATCAAAGCATCAGATTAAAGCTTTAAAATACGACTGTAATTCTTTTCCAAAAACTTTGTCTTTAAATTAAGGATGCATCTTATACACTGATGTGTCTTAAATTCTGAAAAATATGGTATATATGAATATATACGTTTTAATGTGTCTGTTTTTAAAGCTATAGTAAAATTTGTACACCTAACCTAAATAATTTAATTTCTCTATGGTATATACCTTAAGTAGATATTTTTTATGCTTAAGCTGACATTGGTAAGCTGAGTTCAAATGATCCTCAATTATGACTGTCCCTTATGACCCACAATTATCAAAGACTTAAAGAATTTCATTGTATTTGAAATTGTCATAAAATTTGGGTTCTCAACATTTTAGGGGAAGTTTTTAGTAAAAATTGCCTTCCAGAAGCTAAGCAAAGTATTAAGAAACAGGAAAATATCATTACAAATAAAGAAAAGTGCTGAAGTGCTATGTAATATAAGTTCTCCTACATGACAGTGGATGCTGGACAATCTCCTCACATATGGCAACAGAAGAGATATGATTCTAAGGAAGGACACAGAGAATACAATGGACTAAAATTTTAAGGAAAATGTAATCTAAAAGGACACTTATACTTAGAATCAGAGATGGCTGAAATTTTGGGAACTTAAGGAAAGAAGGCTTGGAGCAGAGGGAAAAGGGGAGCAACCTACCTAATAAGCTTGTGGGAATCAATAGCAGAATAGGAAGTGAGAGGAATGGTGAAAAGACACACTGTATGAAGTTTTAAGGAAAATACAAACTAAAAGAACATTTATACTTAGGGTCAGAGACAGTTGAAATTAATGGAACTCACAGGACATATTGGAGGTAAAATGAATACTCAACGAGGTTTTGTAATTGGATGGCAGAACAGGGATTTGGAGGGATGGTGAAAATACAGACCTTACTAAGATCTACAAAAGATAGGAAGTTGTGGTGAGCCATGATTGCTCACATTCTGAAGTGGCATGGCACAAAGAGAAAAACAAGGATCCAACAGAGCACAAAGATTTGACATTTGATTCTGTGACACTGACTTTTATCTCATTTCATTTATACTTGTTTAATGCTTAACCTTTTCAGAAATTGATCCAATTGAAATATAGTTTGATATTTACTCCACTCCAATGCACTTGATTACAGCTGAGTTGTGAAGACACTTCTCTGGAAAATAAAAGATAGAAGTCTGCATTACTATTATCAACATGTTTACAGTTACATACATACATATATATATATATATATATATATATATATATATATATATATATATATATATATATATATATATATATATATATATATATATATTTTAAAGAAAAACAGACCACTTTAAAGTTCTATTATAATAATTTATTTCACTAGAGCCCTTTTAAAGGATGCTGGATCATCAGATAACACTTCCAAAAAAAACGAAACGAAAGATGAAATGAAAATTCATACTTTTGACGGGTTGTATTAAGTTTATGTAATTTAACAGAGAGGGTAGCGAGGAGTGGTGGGAGAGACATGGTTGAGTTTAGAGAGGGTTTATTTTAATATTTCTTTCAATCATACTTAGTATTGGGGGAGGAGGGACCAGATATATATATATATATATATATATATATATATATATATATATATATATATATATGAAAAGATTACTTAACTTTTTAAATATCAATTTTTATCCTAACATTGAGGTTTCTTAGTAAAATTTCCAGTCATCAGGGGTAGTGGTTTTGAACTTTATTTCCAATTTTTTCAGTTTTTTCACTTTCTTTTAAATGTTTTTCCTTTTTTTTTTTTTTTTTAAATAGCCCTATATATATATTTTTTTAAAAATAGCCTTATATATATATATATATATATATATATATATATATTTATATATATATATATTATATATTTTTAAATAATACTCCGGAAGCAGTTGTCACTGTAAAAGACATCCAAAAAGTTCTTATGTGTATAGAACAAAAAATCCATAGGCTGATACATACTTTTCAGCTGAATTTTGATCTAAAATTATCACTGTATAATGTTCAATCTATATAATAGATAGAGATTTGGTGCATTGATAAGGAAGAAGATTATGTTGTAAAATAAAAAACATATGTCTAAAATAAATGCTTTTTTCATAATTAGGTTGCAGACACTGATGTACCTACATATTCACACTGAATTAAGTGCATTGACACTAATGGTGATTATACTGAAAAAAAATCGTTATGGAAAATAAATTCTTTGTTCATCATTAGGCTACATTTATTGATTTACTTCCATTTATATAAAATTCCTGAAGAAGCTCTATATTATGATAAAGGAAATGTTTATTTCACTTATGATAATGGTTGGCATCAAAACAGATAACTCAATATGCAAATTACAAATTGGAGAAAATAAGCAAGTACAAAATTTTAAGTATTTGGGAAATGTTTTAACAGAGGACAGAAAGAGTAACAATAAAATCTGCAGGTTCATTAGTATAGCAAAAAATGCTTTCCAAAAGCTAAGCAAAGTATTGAGAAAGAGGAAGATTTCTTTAGAAATAAAAAAAAAAGTATACTTGCTATGCAATATTGGTCATCTTATATGGCAATGAATGCTGGACAAATTTCTCACAGATGAAGAAACAATTTGAGATAACAGAAATATGGTTCTACAGAAGGATGGTGAGAATACCAGGGATCGAACATGTGAGTAATGATGAAATCTTAGAGAAAATGGAAACAAAAGACACTTATATTTAACATCGGAAAGAGAGGTGAAATTTCAAGCGCACTTAATAAGGAAAGAGAGCTTAGAAAATTTAACACTAAGTTGAGGTTAACATTTGTAAAAATTTTCAGTATATATTCTGTACATTGGAAATAAAGATTAAGGTATTGTCTATGGTCAGGAATGAATACAAGCATTACTAATATTATATGGTTATGACCAGCATTTATTAAATAAGTAGTGGTTTACACTTCTTCCCGGCCTTTTGAACATGAGTGGGGGTTTATCCCTTGTTTCCTGTTCAGGATTTTTTCCAGCTCCTAAAGTCTTCTCATTCTATTTCACTTCTAGCAAACACTTGCATCTTGGTGGCTTTATTGCCTTGCTTAGAGTGAACTGATTTTTAAAAAAAAAGGAATAAATTATAAACTGTTTTTGAATAATTATAAACTGTTTTTGAATAATAACATCTGTTGAATAATTCATCTTGTTTTCCTAAAAAAAAAAGGCACAAGTAATGAGGTATCTGATCAATTCTGAATATTTTTCAGCCTTGCTGCCACTTGACACTGTATTTTCCAATTAATGCAAAAGAAAAACAATTTGGTGCTAGTAACTCTTAACTTTCAGAAATAACAACAATTGTTAATGATTAATCAATAAATACTTTTCAAAGTTCCATTCAGTTTTCCCTTTTTGGCAATTACCGATTCCGTTTCTGCGAAACAATATTAGCTCTGATCGTTAGTCTCCAATTTTTTCAATCTGTGATTCTATTCTGAACAATTGCCATAGATTGAACTTTACCAGTGATGAATAAGAGTAAAACTACCTTTCAATTTTGCCAACTTCTAAACAATGCAGATTTGTTTTTATACTATTGTACTTGCAAATATTGTTCTCAAAATGTACATTCTATTCTCAGTGGACCTCAATTTGATCTGATCGTATGCTGTGAGAATTCATATTGTTGGCACAGTACTAAACAAAGACAATATATGTAACCTGATCCAATTCAATCCCATTGGAAGTGCAATTATTCAGGTGAAAGAATAATCTTTACTTTTTACTTCCTTTAGGATTTTTCTCTCTCTTTCTGTTTACTTTTTCTTTTTCTGTCTCTCTCCTTTTTTTTTCTTTCTCCTTCTTTCTTTTTCTCACTCTGTACTCCCACTTTCTCAGTTCTCTTTCTTTTTATTGCTATCTTTATCCCTCTCCCTTTCCCCCTTTGTTTACTTGGTTTGTCTCTTGAGTTATCTAGCTTCTTTTATCATGCTCTAGCTCTCTTTCTGTTCTCTCTCTTTCTCTCTCTGTCTTTTCTCTTGCTTTTCTTTCTCATTTTGTTTTCCCTCTCTCTGTTCTTTTTCTTTCTTTCTCACTCTGTTCCTCTTTTTCCATTTCCGTCTTCTTTTTCCCTTTCTGTTCGTCTTTATCGTTCTCTCTTTCTCTTCTTTCTTTTTATTGCTCTCTTTAGCTCTCTCCCTTTCTCTCTTCCTTTCTCTCTCTCTCTTTCTCTTTATTAGTCTTTCTCTTTCTTTTTTTCTCTCTCTTCTTCTCCCTCTCTCTTTCTTTTCTCTTTCTGTTTACTTTTTCTTTTTCTTTGCTCTTTCTCTGCTCTTTCTTTTACTTTATCTCTTTTTCTCTGTACTATCTCTCTTTCTGTCTCTATTTTTTTTGGCATTTCTCTTTCTATTTTTTTTTCTCTTTGTGTTTTCTCTCTCTCACTCTCTCAGTTCCACTTTTTTCATTTTTTCTCTTTTTCCTTTGAACCAAGCCTCATAATCACCAATTTGAATGTCATAATATGAGATCAAAAATACCTCATTTTTTTAATCAAAACGTGATTCTTAAGTCCTGAACTCTACCAGAAAAGACTTCAGTCTGCATCTCATAGCAACTTGGGGATGGCATGTGATCAGAAATCTGTACTTGTAAATTCCTTTTTATCTCCAATCAAAGCAACAGTTAATGATTTCCTGTGGACTGCATACACTTAACAATTGCCTGTCCTCAGTTTCGCCACTATCACCTAATAACTTCCTTCTATTGGTTACAATGTTTATGTTCACTCCAATGCAATAAAGACAGATTACTTCTTTATTAGTCACTTGGAGATACACCTTATTATGCTTCTCTATCACATCACTGGACATGAAGTAGAAAAATCTTTTGAAATTAGTCTGATACAAAGATTTTATTGACAATCACTCTGCTCAATTAATTTTGTTTGTTGTGTTATTGTTTAGAGAATATTTTCTTTGTTAAGCGAATAGTGTCATTTGATGTAACAGGCATACTGTTGACATTTAATGAATTGCATAAAAATTATTTTGGGAAAAGAAAATGAGTAACATTTTCATATTAGGAAATGTGATTTTTAAGATAGCATAAAAAATCTGTGTCTAATATTCAAAAACCAAGTGTTAAATTCTTTGAAAAATCCCTGAGAAAATTAGCATAATTACAAATGTAATATTCCTTTAAAATCTTAACCTCTTTATCCATCGCTATCTATCACTCATGTCCACATAATATGCACTTTTTTTCAGCTTTCCCCTCCTATGACCATACAATATCATCATTTAGTGATACTCTACCTTGAGTTGTTCTTGGGAAGACATTCAGTAAAATTATATATATATATATATATATATATATATATAAGAGGCCTATATATATATATATATATATATATATATATATATATATATATATATATATATATATATATATATATATTAACAATATAGATAGTACTAATATATAATATTACAAATCAAAACCTACCCACATTTCTCACCCACACAAGACAGACATGCTTACTGAGGTGTTGAGGCCTCACACTTATACACACACCCACACGAACATACACGCTTACACATATCATACTCACTCACACCCTAAGAACCAAATAACACACAGAGAAACATTTAACAGAGGCACATCCCCTCTCCAGGACCAATAAAACTGTCAAAATGACCAGGGGATTTTAGAGCAGCATAGATCCATCCAGCTCTTATCTCAAATAACAACTTAAAAGAGACTGTTTGACCAACACAAGGAATGTTCAATATATATATATATATATATATATATATATATATATATATATATATATATATATGTATGTGTGTGTGTGTGCATGTGTTTAAAATAAGATATATAATCATGACAAAGTTTTTAAGAAATTTGACAAATGGAAAACGTTTCATTGAAAATAGATTTGATTACAAGTTTCAAATTTCGACGTTTCATCAAATCCATAAATGAAAGCAAGAAATGTATGCATGTCTATTTGTGTGTATGCTTGACTAATGAATCATAGAACTTTTTTCTTTAAGCTGGCGTTTCTCATGATTAAAGAAAGAAAATCAGCGATTTTTAAAAAAAAGTCATTAATATTTATTTTGTCTCTTTTCTTTAAAATTCTTAGTTCATGTCGAAAGTTGTTACTATATTTTCCAGCTTTTTGTATCGAATTTAAGACAAATCCTCTTCTCATTATCAGAATAACTCAAAAGCAAGACATTCGTTTAGCCTTTTCTGAAATGAATCCAAAGCAGATCCTTATACAATTTTGTTGGTTTGTTTGGATCTCTCTTTGACTATATATATATATATATATATATATATATATATATATATATATGTGTGTGTGTGTGTGTGTGTGTGTGTGTATTTTCAACTCAGTGCTCAATGTTTATGAATGAATGTATTATATCGATGAAATTTCCAAAACTGTTCCTTGTTCAATAGTTTCCAAACATTCCCTGGAACTCTTTTTGAAATGACTCCTAGTTCCACTCAAGCGATGTATTCATGGAAAACAGTAACATCAATTACATGTTTTATTATGTATGTTAATTACAGTATAACATTATGCATATTATACATGTAATTATAATAATTTGTTTATACACACATATAATGTGTGAGAATTTAAAATAGGATATAGAATCCTGATAAATTTTTCAATTTGATAAATGGAAAATATTTCATTGAAACTAGATTTGATTATGCATTCTAGGCTTCATCAGATTTAAAAAATGAAAGAAAGAAATATGTGTATATGTATTTGTGTGCATGCTTAAACTCTCAGCTTCTTAGTACTTTTTTCCCTAAGTTATATTTTTTTTGTAATTAAAGAAGAAAGAAAATGAGTGATTTTTAAAAAAAACCATTAATATTTATTGTTTCTTTTCTTTATAATTCTTAGTTTATGTTGAAAGTTATTACTATATTTTTCTAGATTTTTTGTATTGAATTAAAGACAAATCCTCTTCTCATTATCAGAATAACTCAAAAGCAAGACATTCGTTTAGCCTTTTCTGAAATTAATCTAAAGCAAATTCTTATACAATCCTTCAAAACGTGTTGAAAGTAAAAGATTAACCTTATTGTCCACTTTTATATTTACACATGCCTTGTCACAGATATTGACTTTTATGCAATATATATAGCAAACCATAAAACTATATTTTTCAACACACATATATATATATATATATATATATATATGAAGAAATATAGTTTTAAGGTGATCTATATTTATGGGATGAAGTGCTCAATATCAGAGACAGAGCATATGTAAATATAAATATGAATGTGAACATTGAAGTTAACACTCAAAGGCAACAGGCTGTTTCATGCTAGACGCAATTGACAGATTTGTTGGATTTTTCCTCGATTATTTATATATGCAGGTTGGTGCATTGTGGGTAATATATTCTGGCAGTTATTTTTTGGGAGTGGCTTATTTAATAGTTTGTTTTGGTCTGGGAAGATAATTAAAGCTATTTATTCATCCAATGTTTAGATTGCTTGCCATAGTCTATTCTGTTATTTTGACAGGGTGGGGGTGGGGGTGCAGTTTTTAATTTATTTATTTATTTATTTATTTATTTGGATATATTTTTTTTATTTCTTTTTGCTTATTTATGCTTATTTTTATTAGTTCTAACGGTTATTTTAGTGGGGCCGATTTGTTACTATGTTCATTTATTTATTTATTTGGATTAATTCTTATTTGTTTTTTATTTGTTTACTTATTTTATGAATTTTTATTTACTCTATTTGGTTTTCGATTTTTGAGTGATGTAGTTATATTTTTTATTTTTTATCATTATATAGCAGTTATAGCTATTTTTACGCCCAATTTTTGGATTGTTTGTTGTGGTCTATTCTAATTTTATTTTGGTGGGATTGGTTGTTAATTTATTGTTTTTTATATTATTTTGTTTATTTGTATTTATTCATTTCAGTTTTGATTTTTAAGTAAAGTAGTAAAAATTTGTTTACATGTCTGCATTTTGAGATGAGCTCAGATCATTTATTTAGTAATTTATTTTGGTCTGGGAAGGTAATCATAGCTATTTTTTCCTCCAAGCAAAGTCCACAGGTTTTGATTGATTGTTTTAGCTTGATGATCTTTTCCTTAATATCCATGATATTTTTGGTGTGATTTGTGTTTTGTTTTTAATTTCCCAGATATACTTGGAAAGCATTGTACTCTTCGCGTATTTACTATTTGTGAAATATATTTTGTGTACATAGTTTGTTTGTTTCTAGGGTCCTTCGTTTACACCTATGTATACTTTTTCTTCATTATTTGGTGATTTTACCGTGGCTTGGTATATTACATCATTTTGTAATCAATTACCGTTTAAGGGACATTCATTCTTTATTCTACAGTTACACATAAGTTTAAAAACAAGTAAAATAAATTAACCCAAATAAATAAATAAACAAACAAGCCACTCCCAAAAAATAACTGCCAGAATAGATTTTCCACAATGCACCACCGACCCATATACATAAATAGTCAAGGAAAAATCCAATATTCATATTTCCAACTAGCATGAAACAGCCTGTCACCTCTGAGTGTTGACTTCAATGTTCATTTATATATATATATATATATATATATATATATATATATTATTATATTATATTAAATTTAAAAATTCCAACTCACGACATAAGAGATCTCATGTTTCAAAAACAAAAGCCAAAAACTTCAATATAATTATTTCAATTAAATTGAGTTAAAGTAAGCTCTGTTCCATCTTCAAGCGGAATTTTTTTTGAATAACGTATTTCTGAAATTTACATGTTTTAATAATTGAAATCAAAATTTCCATGGTAACAGCTAGGGCGAATTGTTTAAATTGGGTAGGAGTGTGTTGGGTGTTAATAATAAGTATCAGTATAGAGTTACTTTCATAGATGTCAAGTCAGGGAAGGTGGGGGTGTCTAAATTTGAAACGGAAGATGTTTTAGCCTAGTCTGGTTTACGTGGCTATGGAGATTCTATTTATTTTTTATTTTATTTCTTTATGAAAGGGATTTGTGCATATAAAAAAAAAAAAAAAACTGCCGTAACATTTGTTTTTTGATGACTTCATAAAGGGTTATCTTTTTTGTAGGGTATTTAAACTATTTATTTGGGCTATGGATTATAAAAGTTATTATATTGTATGCTTGTTTTTAGCTAATTATTCAAACCATGAATTTGATGATGTCGACAAAATATGTCGGCTCTTGTTTTGAAACATGAGACCTCTTATGTCGTGAGTTGGAATCATATTTTAAATAAATAATTATATTTATGCTCTACTTTTGTATCGAGCACGGTATTTTTTAAAAAATAATAACTAAAATACTAAGGAATTTTTTCCATTATTTACCTAACCAGTTCTTTCCTATTTTCTATATTTTTTCACATATATATATATATATATATATATATATATATATATATATATATATATATATATATATATATCAAGGAGAAGCATAATAAAAAAAACATCCAAATGTTGGACAATTTTTTGTCTTTACTTTTTCCTGAAATTAAAGCAACCATACAAAGTATAGAATAGCTCATGTTCAAACATAATAGACATTCATTGTTATCTGTTAGATTTTGAACGCTATATGTTTGAATATATATATATATATATATATATATATTTATTAAAAGACATTTTTTATGTTTAACGTTGTTATTTATAGATACAAGTATTTAAGCAAATGCTTTGTTTAACCGATAAACATTTATTAAATTTTTTATGTTTAACGTTGTTATTTAATAAAAAATTGTCGGACCTTTAATCCATTTGAACATATGACGTCATTTGTTTACATTCGATACGCCAGAGCAGTTATGAATGTATGAGATTCATGGAAGATTGAAGTTTATAAACAGTAAATTGACCTAAACTTTGTCTTCCGTAAATGTTCTTTGTGGCCAAGACGGTTAAGGCATGTCAGCGTATAAAACAAATCCGTCATGCAGGTTAAGAATCCTGTCAAAGAATGAATATTTTCTATGAAAATTTTATTGACATTCAGGCCTGATTAATGTTATTTAATAAATTATTTATCATAAACAGAGCATTTGCTTAAATACTTGTATCTATAAAATAACAACGTTAAACATAAAAAAATGACTTTAATAAATAAATTGTCGGACCTTGTCCATTTCTTAACATATATATATATATATATATATATATATATATATATTCAGTTGCATGGATATGAGTTTGTGACTCTGGGTTTCATGCTTTTGCAATCATCAGACAAACTAGTTTTTTTTTTAAAACTGGATCTATTTATGCTTGTTTGACTATGTTTGATGGTTGGAGGAGGAATCTACTTCTGTGTTTGCTTGGGGTGACATCTCATATGCATAGATACACATGCATACAGGTGTATGCATTTTAGTTCACACAAAAACATCCATATAAACAATCCATGGTTAAGCACAGATACATATCCATGCATTTAGGCATACACAGTTGTAATTCTATTTTGGTATTGAGACATTAGCTTTTATAAAATGTAGCGATGTTCCTTTCTTGATGCTTTTCAGATCTACTGCTTGCTCTTTCAGAGAAACTTACACTTCCTCACACACACATACACACATGTAGACATGCACATACACTCCTGTTGGTCTAGCTCTTTCGTTAAGCTGGGTTCAGTTTGTGGGTATGGTGATGATGATGTTAGTGTTGAAAAACCCCATTTTTGTTCCTCTCTTAATTTTAAATTAACATTTCATTCTTCATATTGTAATGAAAACAGGACGAGATTCTGTCTAGTAATCGTTTATTCAATTAAGAATACTACTACTCATCTGACTTGACAGCGGAAGTATACAGCTTTTATAGCTTGGATTATCTAAGAGGAGATAATCCATATTCACAACACATATATCCCCAATTTAATGTCATATGGTTAATATCTGGGTTAATTTTATATAACCTCTTCCCTTTAAGACCAATACCTTCTACCCACCCCTAACCACTTCTCATGCCTTTTGTCTGACTGACACATTAGAAATCGATAAAATCTGTATTATTTTTTTGAGGGTTTTTTTTTTTTAGCTTTTACAGTTAAATTTCTATTTCTGACATGAACTCAGTCTATACTGAGGTTGAATAAGACTGATAGATTATATTTTAATAAATGTTTTTCATATTGTTTATATTGGTACCCTTTTGTTTGTCCTTGTTTTTTAAGTAACCTATTATATATATATATATATATATATATATATATATATATATATATATCTTCAAAGGCAGTAAAAATGAATCAAATATGAATTCAAATATTCATTACATTAATTTTAAAAAGGACTCAATACGGAATATAGAGCGATAATTCTTTATTATAGGTTATTATATTCAAACATACATCATATTTCTGCTACAAAAATGCATTAATGTTTCAATTCAACATATTATTAAAAAGTGTTATGACTATTATAATACTATAATATTATTAAAAAATTGTTATAACCATCATTTTAACACCACCTGATGAGATGCTATGTTGAATCGAAACATTAATGCATTTTTGTAAAAATATTTATGTTCAAATGTAATAAATAAAATATATATATATATATATATATATATATATATATATATATATATATATATATATATATATATATATATGATTTAGTGAGCCAGACAAACTTACCTATATTTTCACCTAAACAGATCGTCAGGGGAAAGTTTGGCTAACGGGCAAAGAAAACACATATTTATAGGTGATAAAAATATGTGTTTTCTTTGCCTTGTTAGCCAAACTTTCCCTCACGATCCGTTTAGGTGAAACCTAGGTAGGTTTGTCTGGCTCACTAGGTGTATCTAGGTCTGCTCTACGGTTGTATTGAGCTCTTTTGTTAGTTAGTTGTTACTCGTATCGGGGTTTTTTCTTTGGGCTTCAGACCTGCATCTGTGCGATTTTTTTGTCGGCAGAAATTGATTTGATTAGCAAATAAAAATTTGAGGGTTTTTTCGAAATGAGTCTAGTTATATATATATATATATATATATATATATATATATATATATATATATATATATATATATATATACTCTAACCCCACTGCATTGATTGGTGCTAAGGATTTATTGAAAAATTTTTTCTGCACACTATCAACAAGTTACTAAATTTAGAGAGTTTGTGAAATCTACTTGTTGCATTCAATAACCTACAAAAAGCTGTAAGTAGAATTCTGTAGACTAGAAATTCATGAACAAAATAAAACATTTTATATATGTTTATATTTTCCTTGTTTATTTTCTGCCTGCAACCGATGTAATCAGTGCATCATCATTGTTGGAGATAAGCTAAGGCTCAGTTTATTTTGTTGTTTTCCTTGATATTTCTCAAAGAAGTGTATTTTCTGGTTATGCTAACCCAAGTACTGACATCTCTTCGAAATTACTTAATGTCGTAATTATTTTGGAACCTGAATAAAGTCATTTGCATTGAATGACGTTAGTTAACATTGATTAATCAATGAAAGACATTATCTGTTTGTTTTCCCATTTAACATTACACTGTCAAATTTAAAAATATTGACTAATTTAATTCATTTCTAACAAACTTTCTTCAGATTGTAATTGAAGATATTTTTTACAGCCAATTTAAATAATAACTTTCTTAAATGTCTGCCTTTGGTGAATCAGAGAAAAAGTAAATAGGCACCTTTCTTTCCAAACAGGTTATATCATTTAAGTTTTATTTGCCGGGAATACAACGGACCAGACATATGAACAATGACAATGTTTTTGATAAAATCAAAACAAAAAGGACACTTTTCATTAAAATCAGAAAGGGATAGTTGAAAATTCTAGGGTACATAATGAGGAAAGAGTGCTTGGAAAAAGTGATACTCACAGGGCAGATTGAAGGCAAGAGGGAAAGAGGAAAACAGCACATAACCTACTTAGTGGTCTTTTAAATCAGTTACAGATTTTTTAAAATGTTGAATGTAATATCATTTCTCCTATATGTCAGTAAATGCTGGAAAATCTCCTCACAGTTGGAAAAGTGACTTGAAGCAACAGAAATACATTTCTACAGAAGGATGTTGAGAATATCATGGACCGAACATGTGGGGAACAATGAATTTTTAGAGAAAATGAAAATGAAAAAGGACACCATATTCACATTGTTTGGACTGTTGTCCTCATCTTTATTGCTATATTCACAATGTTTCAGCTTCGGCCTTCTTCAGGTGATCGGAATTTTGAACTGAACCCTTTTTGTCCATCAGGGTAGATTGTTCTCATTCAATGTGCTATGCCTCTTCCGGATGACTCAGTTATCTCCCCTTAACTCAACTCTCCAAGTTTTTTATTCACTACTTCAGTAGCCAGTTATTGAACTCACAACTCTTTGGATCAAGTCACTGGAGATAACTCAGACATCTGGAAGAGGCATGGCTCTTGGAACTAGAACAATCTAACCTGGTGGATGAAATAAATGGTTCAGTTCAAAATTTCAATCACTTGAAGAAGGTCAGAGTGTACATGACCAAAACATCGTGAATATGGCAATAAAGATGAAGACAACAGTCCAAACAATCTAAATAATGTAAATAATTACAGTACCTCAGGTTAGGAACATAGACAGATCCTGAAGAAGACTGGAACGTACATGACCGAAACATTGTGAATATGGCAATAAATGTGTAAATTTGTTTGTTCTGTTTTTCCTTGTGAACACAAGCCCAAATTTATGACGACATGGTGTGAGTGAATATACCTCCACACCACAGATGAAGTGTGTCAAGTGTATTCCATAAGTGCAAAACATGGACTGCTTTTTGAGCATTAGTTTGTTTTTGTAAAATAAACTAGCCAGGTAATTAGCATTTTATGAAAAGCTCATAAGTCAATTGCTGCTCATTTGTTTAGCATTTCATTTTTATTTAAAATACATACAAAGATCATAAATTACTGCCTAATTCAGTTGGCAACCCAGTTTATAAGTTGGTCATATTCAAATTTCATTATTGCCTGATATTTTTTGATTATCCTTAGGGAGCAAATGAAGGAAGTGAATTATCTGCTTACTCTCTGGATTATTATTTTAACTCATCTAATTTCTTGATATAATATCATCAGCACAATATTATTTTATGTTTTCTGTATTTCTTATAAAAACCTGCTTAATTTTTTCTCAGGTGACCTGAATTAAAATTCCCTAATATTTGTCACTTCCTGTCCTTCTGTACTGATGTCTCAACTAGCATTTAATTTGTTCTTATCATTCTTGGGTCACCAATCTTTTCTCATGGCCTTTTTGGGATGGATGCAGGAGTGGTTGTAGAAAAATACCTCATTCACATGGTATAATATTCATTACTTTTTCATCTACTAATTTTTTAAAACTTTTCTATTGTTTTCAATTTGACATTATTTGCAACCATTTTTATTGTTTCCCAGGGAACTTCATTGTTTGAATATTTTTTCTATTATCATATAAAACTATTTTAATGATGAACCACAATTTTTCTATTGGATTAATATCTAGAGAGACTGGTAGTCATTCCTATAATTTGGTATTTTCAAAACTTCTTTGGCAAGATATACAATAATCTGCTTTCAGAATGCGAAGGCTCATTGTCTTGCTTAAAACTTCTTTGTTGTGATCTGTAGCACTCAAAAAATGTCTTTTCCAAAAACTGACAATAATTTTATGCAATTCTGTAGATGAAAATCACTTCTTGATGAAAGACATTAGTGGAGAACAGCTAGGCTAGTTCAAAGCTAATAGAAAGGCAACATTATCTCAAATAAACATTCTTTATGTTTCTGAATTCACAACATATTGAACCTTGAAGCAAATGAGCTACAGCAGCAGAAGACCACTCCAGTAAAATAAGAATAGAAAACTGAAGCTACAATTTGCTAAGAATTACAACCACTGGACAACAGAAGATTGAAAAATATATTGCATATTCCGTTGAGACTTGATTTCTGATATTCATATAGTAGAGCCATAATTTGCTATAAATATCATGAACATATGGATCCATGCTGTCTTGGATCAATGGTTTAGGCTGGTAGTGGTGGTCTAATGGTTGCCAAGTAGTGGATAAATTGTTGCTCAAATTACACAAAAATGAAAATAACACTGACATCTCATTTTAACATATATTTACCAAAATTGCACAAAAATATCTTGAAATACCATAGCCTTTAGATGACTCCAGAATCTCCTACATTTCTTCTGGATGGTCTCCTTGTTTAAGGTGGTGCATACTGCTATAATCCTTGCCTTCAGTTCATCTTTGGTCTTACAAGGAGTTTTGTTGCTGAACTGTGCCCCACATATAATAATTAAGGGGGTTGCAGTTTGAGGAGTTAGCTGGCCAGGTGTAAGGGGTGAAACAGTCACAGAAATTGCCATGACAGCCATGACTCAGTTCTGCTACTTGTGTGGCATTGGGCTGAGTCCTGTTGCCAGACATAGGGTCTTCCAGCAGTCACCCTCTTGACCCAGGGCAGCATTACCTCCTCAAGACATTTGATATAAGCCTCTGTGTTGAGTCTGAGGCCATCACAATTAAATTTAGGTGTTCTTTTCTTATCAGAATGATCAGAGTGAGTTTTCTGAGCTGTTGTAATCACCATTAAACTCATCCAACTCTTTCTGAATGCTCTGCACTGTCCTCAGATTGATACCTTAACATTCTGAAATGTTTGTATTGGAGCTTCTGTCATGAATCCCAAGCAGTGTATGTCGTTTCCAAAGTTTATTGAACTCACACTCTTTGGGTCCTGTCACTGGGTCTAACTAACTTCTTTATCCACTGTGCAATACTTTGTTAAGGTGGTAGAGAACTTGGAGAGGGGAATTAACATGAGATAACTGATAGCTGGCATCCATTAGACATGGCATGTGGAACTAGAATTCTACCCCAATGTGCGAAATAAAGGGTTCAGTTTGACATTCCAACCACCTGAAGAAGGCCAGAGCTAACAACGGCTGAAACATTGTTATAAATATGGCATGAGGATGATAGTCCAAACAATGTAAATAGTGTTATAATAGCAGTACAGACTATTTTGAAATAGTACTTTGTGAAGTACTGAGGTAGTTTTAAAGGCAAAAATGTGTCCGACCTGATACTAGAATAATGTACTTAATGAAGTGATTAGTGAGTTTATGATACAAACATATGTATTGTATAGAGATACAGATTGTGGATAATTTATGTACGTAGGTACTGGAAGTAAAATTATCAATTTCAGAATTGAGATGTGAATAGCAATACACAAAAAATACTGAAGTAGAAGTAGATAATAAAATGTTTGAGAGTAAATGAGTCAATCTGTAGTCCAAATGTCGGTTGGAAACAGATAAGTTAAAAATGTCTACAGTTATATCTGAACAGGCATATCACCATTGAATATTGCACAAAGAATGGTTTTCCTTTCTGCAAGTCCTTTTTTGTTGAAATTGTCAACTTTCAACTTGACTTTGAGTTTGTTTTCCAAAAATGTAAAGAATAATCTTTGGGAGAGGAAAATCCCGAATGGGTAGAAAAAATGAAATGAAGTAAAAAAAAAAAAAAAGTTAAGCTTATCTTAGAAGTAAGAAATATGTGACAAAAAAGAAAAAAAGTGCAAGGAAGGAAAAGTTGAATTGTAAATGAGAAGAAAAAATACTTTTCTTTGCCGCTTTTGTCTTGGGGACATTCTATACTTGCAACAAGAGAGAAAATTATTGGATGCCGAGGAATATATAAAGAAATGTTTGGTAGAAATGTCACCTGGCTGATACGCTTTGAAAATGCTGACCTTTGTTAAGGTTCTTTAAAGACACACATACACAATCTCTCTCGCTTTCTCTCATGCATACATACAAACACACGCACAACTGTATGCACACTTGCGCACACAGACACATATACACACAGACATTACTATCACACACAAACATGCATACACACACATGCAGCTGAATAAAATCTGTGGGATCAACATCAGGAAAAAGGGAGAATCAGTTGATATGCTTAATCCATATACATACGTACATTATGCACAATTACACACATGCTATCATACACACACATGTACTATCACAAACACACTATCACACGCATACTATCGCAAACAAACGTTTATGTATTCTTTTTTTTTATTACTCCTCTTTTGAGGAGTGCCCTTTATCAGGACAAACAAACATTCATATGCACAGAGTAACACACTCACATACTAACACACTAACACATAAATACACACATATACAAATTTAACCTACTTCTGAACCTAGTAACTCAACTTCTTCTTAAGTACTGTGTCCATTTACTCAAGTTTAATAGGTAGATTATGTATTGTTTTCCTCTGGCCCACTTGCCTTCGATCTGTCATGTGGGTATCAAATTTTCTGAGCCCTCTTCCTCATATTGTGCCCTAGAAATTTCAACAATGACTGATTTTGCTAATGCAGCCTAATCTCTCTTACTAATTGATGTGATATTTCTTTGTTATTACACAGTGTCAATAAGTGAATATGTTACCATAATAACGGAATATCTCATTAATTTAAAGAGAAAATATTCTTTATATATTGGTTTTATTTCTTTTCTTTTGTGTTAGCTTTCTTTGGATATTTTTACTTTTTTATAATTTGATGAAGAATCCATTTTTCTTGTTTCAGAATTTTTCCTTCTTCTGTATGACATGTCCTTTCAGAACATAGACGATCATGACTCTCCACAATTTTCTGTCCTTTACAGCTCAATAAATTTTGCATTTTTGTCATATCTCCTAAACTTTGTTCTGCCATCCATTTATTCAAGCTTGGCAGGTAGATTATGCATTGTTTCCCTATGTCCATCTTGCCTTCAGTCTCTTCTATGAGTATCAAATTTTCCAAGCCCTCTTTCCTCAATACGTACCCAAGAAATTTCAACTATCTCTTTCTGTTGTTAAGTATATATGTCCTTTTTGTTTCCATTTTCATGAAAACTTCATTGTTGCTCACATGTTTGGTCTATGGTATTCTCAGCATCCTTCTGTAGAACTACATTTTCAGTCTCTTCTTCATCTATGAGGAGAATTGATATTACACAAAAGTTTGGTACTCTTTGCTTTGTTTCTAGTGAAATTTCTCTGTTTCTTAATATTTGCTAAGTTTTTGGAAGGCTCTTTCACTGTTCCAATATGCCTTTGGATTTCAGTGTTGCACTTTTTGTTGTCAGTTAAAAAATTACTTAATGATAATTCCTTCTTGTTTCTCTTCCTTAGGTTAAAAAAACCAGAGCTGAAAATAATTCTAATTCTCTCTCCATTTTCATCTCAGTTTTGCTTTTTGCTCTGTATTTAAGAATTTACTTCAAACAAAATCCAAGATTTTTCCCAGAGATTTCATGAAAGTTACCAAAAATTATAAAGGTGTTAATATTTGAATATTGCCACAATGTGAAAAACATTTTCATAATTATTAAGAAACAGTGAGACCTTTTAACATCTTGGAAAACAAATCATCCTGATTTGAATGGAAACCTTATCAGGATATTGCCCATCTTGTCTACAAGTAATATCTAACAAGTTGCATAGGGTTTCATGGTACCAGCTGCATGGACTTCTTAGGGAGAATTTGATTCATGCCTTTTTTCCAGGGTATTAGATGGACTGAAAATAAATAATCACCCTTTGATGAAATTTGAACTTGCATCCTTCATCCTTGGAAACTGGGGGTAGCACCTTATTGATTATTTATGATTAAATTTGAATAATATAGCTGATTGTATAGGATTGCATATAAAACCCCTACCCTAAGCTGGAAGTAGTCTAGGATTTCACCTCATAGCATTATATCCCTCAGCAACAAAATGAACAGCAGATGTGACCAGGGTAAACGATATCTTTTAAAGATGGCACAAACTTGCCCAGGTAACAGAAATCTCACAAATGACATAAAAAGCCAGAAGCAGAATAATCATACACCTTAAAACTTTTCATTACTCTTCTTTTTCTTCTGTGTGTAATGTCCCTTCAGATCATTGGTGCTCATGTCTCTCCACGATTTTCTTTTAGCTTGTTTGGTAAGTTATTCATTGTTTTCCTGTGTTTATCCAAGATTTTTCACAGTGATTTCATGAAAGTTAGCAAAAATTATAAAGCTGTTAATATTTGAACATTGCCACAATGTGAAAAGCACTTTCATAATTATTAAGAAACAGTGAGACCATTTAACATCTATCTATCTATATGTATATATCTATATGTATATATGTATATATCTATATCTATATCTATATATATATATTGTTGACCATGTTCACCATAGTCTATGAATATAGAATAGAGTGCAGTACGTAATCTGTTCAATAAAACAACGTTAAAGATTAACACTCATGAGTCAAACACTCTACAGAATCTGACTATATCGCCAATACCACTAGCAACTGTTTCTGTAATTCTTCAGTCTTCGATATCAAAGGCTGGCAGTGAATATTCAGGAAAACCATGGCCGCCTTTATACACGCCGCATTGAATATTTTGAGCCTTCTGATTGGTTAACCCTTCTATTGGTGAACTATAAAATGTGTCAGCTCATTTTGGCTGGCTCACTAGTACTCCAGGGTACCCAAAAATTCCAACATATATATATATATATATATATATATATATATATTTATATATGCAAGACAATAGTAGGTAAAGCAACAGTAATAAGGTAAAATTTTTCCAATATTTGTTAATGCACAAAACGGATACAGTCAAGAGATTGTTGTGTTCTGATTTCAAGACAAGAACGAACAAAAATATGGCACAATAAACTGAGAGGTGGTCTATCTTATTGGCTAGGAAGAAATCCCAGCATGCACCTGTATGATCTATATGAAGAGGAAAATGTTTTTACAGTCCTTCCACTTGAATTGCAACTAACAGTTTCCATTTTTCTAAAACTCTGTTATTGCTCACTTGTTCAGTCCATGGTATTCTCAGCATCTTTCTGTAGAACCACATTTCTGTTGCCACAAATCTCTTCATCTGTGAGGAGATTGAAAGCATTCACTGCCACATACGAGGACTGATATTACATAACATTTCAGTACTCTTTTCTTGGTTTCTGTTGCCTCAATTTTCATCTTCACCTGTGAGAAGATTGTCCAGCATTCACTGCTATATAGGAAGACCATTTTTTGTTTGTAAAAATTTTCCAGTTTCCTCATACTATACTCACCTTTCACTATTTCAATGTGCCTTTTAATTTCAATGTCACATTTTTCATTCTCTGTTAAAACATTGCATCCTTTTCATCGTTAACACTTAAGATTCTATACACAACTGTTGAAGCTATACTGCAAAAGGCTAAAATCTGGTGGGCTGTTCATCTATTGAGGATGGAAAACAGTCGTCATCCAAAAACATCTATTCACTGACTGACCAGGAACCTAAACCCATTTGAAGAAATACAAGGACTCCTTGAAAAGAACTATCATCACAGATAGCCTTAAGCCTCAAAAATAAAAATAAAGGCATATATTAAGCAACATCTCTTGCCAAACTAAGTCTAAGGAAATCAGCAAAGTTTATAGATGTGGCTCTGAGTTCAATGTTTTCTCCAGAAAGTATCTCTTGTGGTCAAATATTTTTTTATTTAGTTGTTTATTGTACATAATAATTGCTTGTAGGCTTTTGACTCTATAATATGATATAATCTATAATATATGTGATAAAAAGAAATGGCGAAATAGAAAATCTTTTGCGACATGTTTTGTTCCTTCAGGAACTTCCTCAGCAGGTGTAGTAACACATGACACTTTGAGATCAGCATCACTAACCATATGAAAGCCTTAAAAAAACAAAGGAAACTCCTACAAATTTCTTATAAAGCCATGTCATGTTCTTGGCTTGGTAAATGTACTTGTAGTCTATGGCAGCTGGATAAATGCTAACCTAACAGATAACATATAAAATCTGGCAGACATTTCTTTTAACATTTTTTTGATGGTAAAAGGTAAGTCAGATATGTCACCAAATTGGTAAGGTGTTGTATTAGTCAGACTGATTCCTAAGGATCGGGATATACATTCATTAGTAGCTTATAAATCTCATCAGTAGCTTATTTTCACTATTACTCTACGATTTCAATTTTCTCTCTCACTTAGTGTCAGGAAGAGATTTTGTCCAGTCATAAAGTCCTTCCTATTAGTCAAGTCCTTGTAGGTCATTGTCAATGATTAGGGCTCTGAAACCTCTGAGATCAATACAGGCATCCCACATGACTCAGTGTTCGATCATACCCTCATTTTGTTTTGATCTGTCTAAGATCATTCTTAGCTGGTTTGTAAATATTGATAAAGATGATACCACAGTGTATGGGTGCACCTTAAAAACCAAGATGACCAGAGACTGGCAGCTAATCTGTTATCTGAAATTGCCCCCTCTCTTCCAAAGCTCTGTATTGTAAATTTCCATCATTATCATTGAGTTGGTTCTCAATTCTCACCATGATGAATAGTTGCACACTTAATGATACAAATTGCTTTGAATATCTTTTTGAACTCAAGTTCACATCTCAAGTGGAACTCATAAATATAATCCATTGCTAAAGAAGGAAAATAAAAATAATTGGCTTCTTGTAACTCTCTAGAAATTATCTGACTTCACTTTCATGCTCTATCTTTATAAGAGAGAGAGAGATCTGATGAAAAATGGAGTGTTGCTGCTATATCTGGGCTGGAACTGCACAATCCTCTCTTTCTGACTATGAGAGTTCAAAAGCATTTATGTGAGCTTGTAGGGAATGAATTATTTTTGACCATACAACCCATCCTTATATATAATTATTTTTTGTTTTGCTCACTTTTGTTTATTTGTCAATATATTATAGAACAAGTAGAGAGTAGGTCAACTATATCAAAAAGAATGCTACATAACCTTAAAACTTGTTCTTAAAAGAAATATAGTATATTAAAAATTAAAAGTGAAAATATTTTTCAAATCGTAGTTAAATAAAACGTATTCTAACCTAAACACCCCCCGCAAATCTTTAAATATACAAATAGAAAAAAATGGCGTAAGAATTTTTGCCGTTAACAATAAAATTTAAAAAAAATCCAGACGACATGCATTTAACGGATGTCAGATTTCATTGAAAAATACATCCCTACTCCTACCAAAATGTAACTAATAACGGATACATCAAAATAAAGCCATAATGAACATGCAGACACCCCTTGTCTGGTTGAAGTGGATTTCTATGTATCCTTGGAAACATGAATTATGATTTTTGCTGTGTCTTTAAAACCCAGTAATTTTAAAAGTCACTCCAAAATTCACTTGAGGATGAAATGGAACTAATGTCTTTAATTTAATTACAAAATTAAATTCAAAGCTTTCAGCTTCCATTTTTGAAACATGGTTAGAACTGTGTAGCGAAAAAAATCATATTTTAAATCAATTAATTTATAATATTAATGCTCTGTAAATTTATATTGAGCACTATTTTGTAAAAATAAAAATATCTATAAGAACACCGATTATATATCTTACTGTTCTTTCTTTTTATTTATATATACATATATATATATGTATATATATTTATATTTATATATATATATATATATTAATAGTACTTTTTATTTTAAAAATTATTTACATCGCTACACAAAAGCTATCATGTTTCGGAACTGAAAATTGTTCCAATTCATCAGGTGATGTTTGGTAACCTATATTTTGCTCTATGTTGTATTAAGCACTTTTTTAAAAAAAAAGTAAATGTTAAAGAATGGTAGATTTTTAATCTGTCTGTTCTTTTCCATATATATATATATATATATATATATATATATATAGACTGTGGTGGAGAAGATTTAGTATGGCTTCTGCATTCTAATCCCCCATGTGATTACAAAAGTCAAGGGGATGATGATGATATATATATGTATATATAATGGTTGGCTACATTAATTTTCCTAGTCCATTGTCTGCTAGCAAACTCTTGTCACAGACACCTGCTCAGGTACATTTGTATTTATTCAACATCCAGCTAGCACAACCAGCAACAGCTTCTGAACATTTACTGCTACCCAACTTCATTCCCAAGGCTTTGCTTAACCTTTCTGAAGGTGCTGCCTGTTGAGATTGCTTTGCCTGGCCAATAAGAACAAAAATCAACCTTGGTCTCAAATGTATATGTATATATTTTATCGAAAGTTATGACAAAGTAGAAAAGGTTTTTGTGTGACATGTTTTTGTCCTTTAAGATTTCATTGTACTAATGTTTATGAGGATGTGACTACACATTAAAATTTTCTTGATATATAAAAATTTATATATCTATAAATGTACATGTGTGTGTGTGTGTGTGTATATATATATATATATATATATATATATATATATGAAAAGTGTGTGTATACAAATATAAATATATATATATATATATATATATATATATATATATTATCATTGTCACCAACCCCTTTACACATTACTATCACATCACATCTACTATCATATAAATGTAAACTACCCCTCCCCAGCATATTTAATACCACCATAAAAATAACCAATAAGGATTACAAACTGAAATTTCTACCAGTTACAGATGCACAGTAATCAAAAACAAGCAAATAACCGGCTTTAAAATAATAACAAATAAAAAAATTTTTAAAAAAATTAAAAATAAAAATTATAGCAATTTTCAACTATCATCATTTTACACAGAATACCTATTATCAGAATTTATATCAAAATAAATTAATATATATAACAAAATAAAATAAAACACCAACAATCATTTTTAGTTCAAGCTACCACCACAATAATTACATTTATTGCTTTTATCACTCTCACCACCATTACTAATCACTTCTACCAATTTAAAATAACTATTAGCTACTTATATTATCATTGCCACCAATCTCCTTACAACATTACTATCACATCACATCTACTATTATCATATAAACCCGTTATAATTATTAACGTAAACTACCCCCTCCCCCAGCATATTAAATACCACCATAAAAATAACCAATAAGGATTACAAACCGAAATTTCTACCAGTTACATGTACACAGTCATCAAATCACGCAAATAACCAGCTTTAAAATATTAACAAATAAACTTTTTTTAAAAATTAAAAATAAAAATAATAGTAATTTTTACCTATCCTAATTTTACACAGAACCCACCACATGTATATACGTTCATGCGAGGAAATATTATTCAGCGAAAAAATAGAAAAATGCTCTGATTGCTGACATGTATACATTCACGAGACATTCGCAAGAAATTTTCGCTACACTTCCAATCTTTTCAACATACAAATGTGTATGTATAGACACAACACCACCCATATACATACATATGTCAAATCCCAATCTGTCCACATATGTTTTTTATATATATGAGTCTCGGTGGACGAGCAAGTGTGTATGTGTGTCTGTGTACCTCATCGGGTGTACGGACATGCATCTATGTTTGCGTTAGCATGATGACATCACGATGACGATTCCCCCCACCCTACTCCCATAATAACACCAATACACACAATCTACATAAACCCAAAGTTTTAAAAAATTAATCAGTTTGTCTGACGATTTCAAAAGCGTGAAACCCAGGGTCACAAACTCACATCAATCCAACCAAATATATATATATATATATTTAGTGTAGGATCGTTAATTAATCTGAAACTTTTAAAACCATTTATTTTCTTTTCAACACCATCACTTGATAAACACAGAGTGTGTTGAAACAAAATGGCTATTTTTGTAGTGATTTTATAACATACTTATGTTATAAATTTTTTTTTTAAAAAATAATTATATTATATATATATATATATATATATATATATATATGTGTGTGAAAAGTGTATAAATATAAATAAATATATATATGTATAATTATTTATATATTATATGTATTAAAAGCGCTCAATATCAGAGATAGAGCTAACATATTTGTTGGATAGATGTGAGTTTGTGAGGATCGCTAAAGCGTGAAACCCAGGGTCACAAACTCACATCTATCCAACCAAATATATATATATATATATATATATATATTTTCCTATATGTATAAATGTACTTATATATATATATAGAGAGAGTTTGTCTGACGATCACAAAAGCGTGAAACCCAGGGTCACAAACTCACATCAATCCAACCAAATATGTTAGCTCTATCTCTGATATTGAGTGCTTTCTAATAAGTACCGTGCATATAATATATAAATAATTATATATTTATATACAAACACTTTTCACATATATATATATATATATATATATATATATATATATATATATATATATATATATATATAGTCGACTCTCCCGTCAAGATTCGACATATGAAGGTCAAGCAGATCAGTTTCCAGGAAACCGACAACCCGACACCGGCACATGAGATTTGATTATAGTGGTGAAGGCTTCGTGCAGGACCATCCACACTTTTTGAAGGGACGAATACAGAGACCTGGTGCACCGAGTGCCACAAGGTTTCCAAATGACCCTCTGCAGGTTTTGAATTCAGAGTTGTCCTTCTCCTAGACCAGTTGCCATCCAAGGCTATAGAACCCAGTCAGTCCTGCTATTTTACCCATAGCTGGAGGGAGAGTAAGAGGATTCATACCTTTCCCAAGGGTATTAGCACGTAAGTGAATGTAATGGATTCGTCTGGAATTCGAACTCGGCTCTGTGATTCCTCAATCCAAGCTCCACCATGCCTCCTGTTGAAGCAAAAATACTAAAGAACTTTGGATTATAAATGTAACTTCTTTCCTATTACTTGGATATATATATATATATATATATATATATATATATATATATATATATTAGTGAATACATATAATATTCCATGTCTATAGCATGACTCATTTCAGTTTCATGTTGTTACATAATCTTCAGGTGCTAAATGCTAAATGACTGTTAAATGTTGTGAAATTTTCATTCTCATGGAGTTGATTTAAAATTGCGTCTTCAAACTTGTCCCTTATATTACTGTTGTATATAATATTTAAATTAATTATTAATTAAAGTAATTATTAATAATTTATATTGATGAGTGTCTTAAGGTCGAAAGATGGGGATTAAAAAAAGAATTATTCTAGAAATTGGGAATTTATGGAAATGCACTATGTGTCAAGGGGAATTACTCCCTTTCTTGCATAAAAACCCATTGTTCATGGCAATATAAATTATAGGTGCTTATTAAAGTATATTACTAAAGTAATGCCTAATGAGATAAACTTAGTTCTCAAGATGTTAACTTAATTATAAGTTAAGGTAATATATATAATACATTTTAAACACAGCCTTTTACTTACAAAGGTGGAAGTATATACACACATGTAGCAAAATAATCAAGTATGATCTATAGAATTATATATGTGTATATTATAGATTTATAAAAATGCTATAAATGATGGGTGCTATGAATATTAATGGTTGCTACATATTATATTAATATTTGTAAAATCTATTTTAAAATCTATTTTAATCATGTGTTTACTTTTGTGTTTACATGTAGCAATCAAGTTTGGGTTATTTAAGTGTTTTAAAATAATAAACTTTATCTAAAAGACAGAAGTTACATCTGTCTCACTTGCCATATCATAATTATATTATATTAGCTTTTGCGATTATCTCCCAGCTAAGGAAGGGTCCTTTTGATTGCTTTTTAATAGCCAAAAATCCTTAGAAAGTTTTGTGCAGTTTTTGTATTTGATATTGTTTTGCATTATTTGGTCATGGTAAAAACACAATTTTCAATTGTTCTCAGTGAAACCATAGTAGTATTTAACATCATCATCTGGACTGATCCTAGCTGTGTAGATTATACCTTCAGTCATACACTGGCCAGTTAGTGAGCAGGTTATGTTTTTATGGCAGTTGCATTTACTTTTAGTAGCATTATTATTTAGTATTTTGTTTGTGTACTTGCTTTATATATTATTGTTATGTTGCGGTACATAGTTATTGATGTTTTTAGTATAGCTATAGCTTACCTTAATATTATTTTTGTTGAAAATCTTTTTTAGTGCTGGAGAATGACTAAAGTGTTTGTGAATTAAATTTAGGAAAATTTTACCTACATTAGTTTGGACATTACTGTTGTAAGTTTGGTTGAACCATATGATACTATGCTTGCATTGTTTTAGCGTACTTTTATATTTATTGTTTTTTTTTACATACTCTAATTTCACTTTGTGATTGCTTTTTTCTAGCACTTTAGTATATTTAGTTTTATTATCATCAAATATTTGTTACTGGAGTTGGTTAATAACATAAATGGTACTGATTTGTGTAAGTTGTCAAGGATCCTTTTATAATGGTTGGATTTTCTGTTGATGTACCTGTGGTTGTATGAATCCATAGTGTATGGTTTATACAGATCCTTACTCAGGTCTAATATAACGTTTAGGAAAGTGATCACTTTAGCGTAAGTATTGGTGGTAATATTCAGTTTGTGTTCTTAAAAGAATTTAGTTAGGTCCTTCATGGTCTGCTTCTTTTGGTCTCAATTTACAAAGAAGGATTATCTCATTGTCTCTGTATATGCCATTGTTTTTTTTATGTCAGAGATAAATCTGAGTCACAATAGTAACATGCTTCTTCTGAATCATGTGCTTCCACGGATATACAAAAGTCTGGGTTATTTCTCTTAGTCCATAGGCTTCCATTGTGAAATAGTATCAGTTTTTTGTGCCTGTCTTATCATTTTTACTTCTTGGTCAGAAATATGGCAATTGTTCTTTGCTAAATTAATAGTACCCATCAGTAGTTCTTCTATGATGAATGGGAAGAAATCACAGACTGCAAGAATGTGCATTCCTCTTTCTTTTTTATATGATTGAACCATTCAATAGCTGCGGTTGTATTTCACTACTGGTTGCTACCAAAAGTCTTTTTAATATAAATGAACGCTCTTTCCAAGAAGTTTTTGTTGATAAAATATATATATATATATATATATATATCATTTTCCTATATATATAATTGTACATACATACATACATATATATATAATTTTTCTATATGTATAAATGTATATATATATGTTATGAAATGAATTAAGTCCAGCAATTATTTAATATATTTTCTGTTTATCAGTAAGAAATTATATATATATATTATGTATATATATGGTATCTATGAAAATAACATATATGAAGAAATATAGTCTTAAGATGTGCTATATTTATGGGATAAAGTGCCCAATATCAGAGATAAAGCATGTGTAAATATAAAAGTAAACATAGAAGTCAACACTTATAGGCAACATATATATATATATAGGTAATAAAGTTTTGGTATATAACCCAAATGAATCCTAATATAAAATAATAAAACTGATGCACAAAATTTTATTTTATTTTATTCCTTTGCACTTTGGAGTTGACAATGCCAACAATATAGGACTTGTTGGTTGAAATAGCTATTTGAATGAGGTAAATTTGAATTCTATTCTATATATATATATATATATATATATATATATATATATATATATATATATATATATATATATATATATATTTTTCATATCTATAAATGTACATGTATATGTAATTGTTTTCATAAGAAAAGGAAAAAGATTTTTCCATGAAGAGAAATAACAAAATGTGATTGAATAGGAAATAAAAGTTACTTATCTTTCTCATGAATAACTAAAACTCCAATAAGTTGATGACTATGGATATGTCAGGAAATGAATTTCTTTCTTTTTTTCTCATTTTCTTTTGAGGTATACTTTATATATATATATATATATATAACTTTTATATATATTTTGCACTGATGTACTTGTCGACACATGACCCACCATGCAAATGTTGTTAGAAAAATAAATTTTTGTTTCTAAGTTTGTTATTTGAAAGGTATTAAAATTCATTCTAATTAATTATTATAGATCTTAGAAAGTATAGCTTTGACATATGATAATTGGATATAAGTTTTAAATAATGTGTAAATGTCATATTTTTATGTAAATAATGAGCTGAGTTGGTTTATTTTAATGTTGCGTATTAATTTAAGAGTATAAAATTTAATTTACTGGCTGCAGTACATGAATATAGCCATTATTCATTTTATTATAACATAAAAAGTTTTAGGTTTTGGTTAATTACAGTTTATAGGTTGATTGTTACATTTATTGACAATATTATGCATATATGTTGAATTCAACATAGCCACCCTTTACTTTTGTTATTGTAATTTACCTATACATGCATGGACTCTCCCAGCTATAAATAGGAGCAAGTACTGCCAGTTTGGAGAGGGAAATTTCCAGCAGTCAGCTCTGACAGTTGAACCAAACATTCTTGTTGTAACACTCTCGTTTGTACATGCTTGTATTATTGTTTCTATTAATATATTTGTTTAACTCAATTCCACTTTTTGTGTCTTTATTTATGGCCTCTACAAGGCCACAACAGCTTTCTCTGTAACTCTTAATCTCTTTTCAGCTGAAGTGCATGACTTCACCAACTCTTCATTCAAATTTTACTATGACACTATAAGAGCTTCTTTCGAGATTGACACACTTGAGTATGAGATATGTAAAACATTGCTCTCCAATATGGGCCATATCGCAAAGTCCATAGGATTAATGTCAGAGCTTGATGGAGGCCAAATTAACTTGTCAAAAATCCATGAAAATGTCTCTTGCACCAGTTCTGCATCAAATTGGTCATGTGTGTGGGAGTTTTGTCTTGAGTGAACACACAGCAACTTCCAAATGTGACTGGCAAACAGGCAACTCACCTCTCTCCAGCATTTGCAGGTAAACTCTGCTATTGAATTTCACTCTTCAATGAATACTGAGGACAATTATGAACCACCAGAAGCACAACAGTCCAAATCATAACACCAGTTGGTTCTTGTCACTTCAAATGTATTCTTACACCTTTGGAAATGTTTCCTGGGGAAGTGGCATAAATACTATCATTTTGGTGTTTGGCCACAGTCTCTACAATGAAAATATTCTCATCCAACCAAAGTAAGACTTTGTCTTTATCATGCAGAATCTCTGCCAAGCAGTTTTTGTTCTAAGCACTTGAGTTGTTGCACTGATTCTTGTATGGTTTCACCCTAAATCTTTAGCAACCTATCCAAAATATCTATTTTTCCATTGATGTAATGAATACACGTGGGTTCCCCCTCACAGTAATATGATTGGCTGGTGTCAGCCATAAACACAGACTGATGCGGAGGTACAGGACGACGCCTATTGACAATGCCTATTGGCTATGCATATTGCCTACCACTTCGACGAGGACCAGTCCATTATGGTTACCTGCTAGATTGTCCTACTCGGTTACAGTGGTCCAAAACCACTTTGCTACTTTGAACAAATATATCCCTTTCCGGGACATATCAGTCATCTTCCACATGTTTCTCCATGAATTTCCTTTTACTCTCTTCTTAATGGCTTCAATGACTCTCCGGCTATAAACTGAATGGTTCCTTTTTGGAATTAGACTTGGTGAGATTGTTTGCTCTTCTTGAAACTTTCTGCATACATTAAAAAGTTTTGCTGAAAACATTTAACTGTTTTATCACCTCACAATTCTTCAAACTGATCATTTTCAGTGTGGCAATTTAATCCTGTTTTGTTTGTGCTGCCATATTTAATTAAACTTTAAACAATAAAAGAGTAGAAAGTTAGGGAGCCTTAAGCATAATTTGAAACTATTTTTAGCTATTGTTATTGTAATGGTATGGCCTGTCTTCTCGATGAAAGAGACACAAAATTGCCTGTGCCATACACGGTCCTGTAAATTACCTAGTGTCTTAGGACTAACAGAATGCTTGTAGGTGGGTATGAAAAAATCTGCATAATTGATTGAGGTACCCATAAAAGCTGGCAGATTTTTGTCTTTACAGGGAGAAGGGTTATTGTGAGATTCAAGGACAAAGATCTAGCAGTGAGAAATGTGAAATAGATTTTTTTTAAATCATTTTACCTCAAGCATGGTGGGAATGCCACTAGGCCACAGGGAGTTACAGAGAGTGAAAGTGAGAAGAAAAAAAACTGGGTATAGAGGGTACTGAAGAAAGGATAAAAGATGAATGGGATTCAAGAAGAAAGAAGATGGCGATTGACATTACATTTAAATTTTTGCAGATCTAAAGGGAAGTGTGAGAAAATAAACAGTTGAAAAAGAAGTAGTGGTTACATTTAACTATTTCAACAGCCAACCAAGTAGCACATTTAACTTCACATAGTCAGGGCACCAGGGAAAAAGTTTGTCAGAGCAGTTGCCATGAAAATCTTTGTAGAAAAGACTGAGAGAAGCCACATCACATCTGTGAGAATGTGACTGAAGTTTCTCTGTGGTGGTTAAATGAGAGCAGTTTCATTTTAGAGGCATTAAAATTTACAAGCCATTTTCTACCCCAGTTAATCAAGGTCATCAGTCAGATTTACTTTGTCAGCTATGATGGATTTACTATTGAGACAGGAGTAAATGGTAGTGTCATCAGCATAAATGCCTATTTGGGAACTGATGACATCAGGAAGAACATTGATGAAGATCAGAAACAGTGTAGGACCCAGGATAGTGCCCTGTGGGACACTTGCATTCATGTAAAAAGATCTAGAAGTAAGCCCATTTAAAATGACCTTCATTTCATGAGATAGAAACAAATGGATTAAATCAAGCAATCGCCCTGTAATATTAAAAATGCAGTTATGCTTCAGTTTATGTTTATGTTGTAACCTAGGAAATGTTACTGAATAGAATAATCACATGATGGCTGATAATAACAATAATACTTAGAACAAGAACAACACATATAAGATTCACCAGTGATGTGTAGAAAAAGTAGTCAGCTGCTAAAAGTGAGTCAAGTGAATTCCAACTGCAGACCAACATACAGTATTTACTATTTTATTTATGTGAATGGGGACATACATATTATTGTCCTTAGGTAGGCTACAACAGTTTAAATAATGGGTAAATATTTATGCCAGTCTCGGTATATAGATTTTCATAATTATTCATGATGCACATATAATTTGTATTTTAAAATAATTGCTGATTCTCTGTCTACCACACGCTGTGTGTGTATGTGGCTTTGAATGCATGTAAGAAATGTATATTAGTATGTCTGTGCTATGTGTAAGTGACTTACATGTGCTTGTGTCAGTTAATATTACACAAGCACACACACATATATATATATATATATATACAATTTATGTAGAATGGAGCACAACATATTTTAGTGAACTCAGCAATTTTCAATCTGCTTGTCTGAATCATCTTCAAGAAGTGAGAGCAAGATCTAAAAGGTCAGCCAATCTAACAGTGATCTCAAATCACAATCCTCACACTTGCTCCATATGTGGCCTCCTTTGTAAATCACTAGTGGGTCTTAAATGCCACTTAATATTATCGCACAAACTTTCAAAACTGAATCAATAAGCTGTCAGATCCTCATACGTTGAAACCGACAGGAGAGTCCATTATTATTATTATTATTATTATTATTATTATTATTATTATATACAATTTGATTAAGTTTAAAATTAAAATGATAATGGAATAATACATCCCCCTCCCTCACAAACTGAACAACCCTTACACTAGGCTGAGCAATAAAATCATAAAGTTAGAGACAAAAAATTATTTTACACCCTGAAAATAACAGATAATTATAAGATTTTATTGAAATTTCCAGAAATTATTTGGTAATATAAAAAAATTATTTTTTTTAATTATTTTTAAAAATTATGTAGAAATATCTTTAGATCAGTCAATAAGTTAAAATAGACATGCACATATGCAAATATAAACACACAGTTTGAATGAAACTGGAATGCACATCTATATTGTGAGGGCTAAATTTACTTCTGATCTAACAACAAGCCCTGATTAACAGGAAAAGACTATAAACTTAAATATGTGGTCCTTTGAAGATATTTCATGGTTCTTGGTGTGAATTTAGGCATCAAATGCTCTTTAAGGCAACAGGCATTCTGTGTCAAATAAATTTATTGTTCAACTTTTTCCAATTTTTTAATAATCCTTCTTAGATTAGGTGGAAATTTTAAATGGGTAAACAATTTTGATTTGAAATTTGATTATCTTGCTCTCAGTTAAGCAACAGATACCAAACTTCATCTCTATGCCATGACCATTCAGGACGTGGATGATAAAAGCTCTACACCACTCCCAACCTTTTGCACATTTGTCTTTTTCCTTTCGTTCACATTCCCAGAATTGTCATCCATTTACACAAGCTCATTAGGTAGTTTACTCACTGCCTTCTTCTGTTTCTCTGACCTTCAGTATATCCCATGAGTGTTAAATTCTCCAAGTCCTCTTTCCTCATTATCTGTCCACCACTAATTTCAACTGATTCTTTCTAGTTATCAGTAAAATCTCATCCCATGCCTACTGGATGGTCTAGATATGTTTTATGCTTACATCCCTATAATCAAGACCTGTACCTAAGTCACATGACCATTTTACATGCCTTCATTCAATTGCAAGCATCACTGGCATGTACCTTGAACATACAATCAATAATATTTATTTTTGTGAAGCCATGTTGCTTAATATAATATCCCACTCACACTGTCTGAAATATTTTAGACAACCTGGCAATATTGAACAGAACTGAATTATTTTTAGCAAGTCCTCCATGATGTGAACAATCCTGTACGACTCATATCTTATTCTTCACAGAAAGTAAAAAAATAACTGAAAAAATCCTCTTGAAAACTATTTTTGAGTTTGAATTTCTACTTTGAGTGGATTTGCAAAGACTATTCCCCCACCCCAAGGCAGATATTTTTGAAAAAATTTCTTTGGTACCTTTTAGCACAAATATTTATCCATTCCCATTCTCTAAATCTAAAATAACCTTTTCATTCAAGAAAATCAATTTTTTCCTTTACAAAATTTACCAACATCAGATAGATGGCTGCAGTTACCAAACTGTATAAAATAAATTATTATTAATAATGTTTTTATTTGTTAATATATATTGTGTGGTATTTGTTGCATTTTGAATCTAGGACAAGAGTGCAGTCTAAAAAGTAATGTTTAATATCTATTCATGGTTTATAGAGTGATGTTACTGAGTTCAAATTATGCAAACTATGTCTGCATAGCAGTGTTCAGCTAAAACAGATGCTGCATTATAATGAATTTAAATTATGGCTTGCATGGATTTTTTTTACCATATTATTATATTATAGAAGATTATTAATTATCAAGAAAATATAAGAATTAAAAAGCATGCAAAAAGAAATGTACAAATTAAATGTATACGAAACCAAATTAATGTTTTTGTATTATATACTGTGTGTATATTTATGTGTGTATGTGTGTGTGTGTGCATCATTTTATCTCTTTTTGTACTTGGTGACACTGAAGGATTGCATCTACCAATACAGCATACAGATAAGCAAATATGATATATATATATATATATATATATATATATATATATATATATATATATATATATTCAGGCCAGTAAATGTAATTAATACTGTTTAATTAAAATAGAGAATTTCTTCAAATAAGTTGTATCTATAACAAATAACATATAAACAGAATATATATATATATATATATATATATATATATATATATATATATATTTAGTATATTTTCTGTTTATACATTATTTTCATAGATACAAATTGTAATAACAAAAGAGAGCATGAGTAGGCTTCAGGAAGCTTTATTATGCTTAGGCTAATTGATACAAATGTAGTGACTATTTATAGTCCTCTACAAATGAGAGAGTTCTCTAACGGGAGGTAATCATAAAATATTTTATTACTTTATCACACAAATATTGAAGTAAATGCTCTGTTTATAATAAACAATGTTAACTACATTTACCAGTCTGAGAAATTTCATGGAAAATATGTGTCCTCAAACAGGAATCAAATCTGTATTCTACACAGAACTGTCATATAGCCTGATGTGCGATAGCATTTAGCCTACAGAGGAAGTGTCTGGTTAGTTGGAAGACATTTTCTATGAAATTTCTCAGATATTCAGATTGATAATCTTAATTAATACTCTTTATTATAAACAGAGCATTTACTTAAATATTTGTATCTATAAAAATATAAACAGAAAATATATGAAAATAATTGTCGGACTTAGTCCATTTCATTATATATATATACTCCCACCACAACCAAAGAATAAAATCTGAATTAATTATAGGATTCTACCTCAGATACCTTAGGATATATAGCCTAGAATATATAAATGAAGAAGAGAAATATATTGAAAAAACAGTAACCACTTCATTTCATCCTCAACTTTAAAAGACAAGCTTACAAAATTAATAATCTTACTAAACTCACAAATAAAGTAGTCATCCCCAATAATAAGATCATTACTACCACCACCAAGACATTCAGAGATATAATTGAGGAGAAAAAGAAACCCAACAATAATTCAAATACCAGAATTTATCAAATAAATTGTTTACAATGCAAAATGATTATGTTGAGGAGACATCATGTGATCTAAAAGCCTGCATCTGTGAACACAATTGTTTTAATTATATATATATATATATATATATATATATATATATATATATATATATATATATATGCACTTAGCTGTATTGATGTGAGTTTGTGATTCTGGGTTTGTCTGGTTTCACAGCAAGGCCATGAAACCCAGGGTCACAAACTCACATCACTACATCTAAGTATGTTAGCTCTATCACCATAGTACCATACATATATAATACATAAATAATATATATAGAAATTGTATATATATATATATATATATATATATATATATATATATATATATATATATATATATATATATATATATATATAAGCAAATATATGGATATAGATCTGACAGTATGAAGAAAATGTATGGAAAAACAAAAAAAATCTAATATACAATTAACATTAAAACAGCATAATTGCATATTAGGATTTTTGTTTGTTTTTTCCGTATATTTTTCTTAATATATATATATATATATACATATACACACACACACACATATATATATATATACCCCCATATATATATATATATAGAGAGAGAGAGAGAGAGAGAGAGTGAAAGGGAGGGGGAGAGGGAGAAAATGGATAGATGTATGACAAAGTGAAAAACGTTATTGTGTGACCTGTTTGGTCTCTTACGACTTTGTCAGACTAGATTTGTTTATGTTGAAGTCTGATTGACTTAAAGAAAACATTTTCCACTTTGTCATACAACTTTACTCCAAAATTGTTCTTGTTATATAAAAAAAAATTTTATATCATTATCCCATATATATTATTACTATAGACGTTGTTTTAGTTTGAATTTATATCCCTGTTTTTTATTTTATTTAGCAGTGAAATTAATAACAGAATTTTAAGTTACACTTAGTTTGCTTACATAATAAAAGCAACCATCAAAATAAGTTACCAATGTATAATATATATATATATATATATATATATATATATATATATATATATCTTATATTGTTTTTATTCATATATATATATATATATATATATATATATATATATATATACACACACACACACATATATATATATACATATATATATATGTATTGAGGTACATGCATTATTTAAACATATTGTTCAATATCACAGACAACTAACGTGTATTATATTTGATCATGAGCTGTTCTAATCTTCATATATTTGCTTAATTTTGTGAGAAAGCAAATATATGAAGTTTAGAATGGCTCATGATCTACTATAATAGACATTTGTTGTCTGTTATAATCAATAATATATGTTTAAATAAATAAATAAATAAATATATATATATATATATATATATATATATATATATATATATATATATATATATATATATAATTTAAATAAAATAGACCACTTTATGTTTCCATGTAATAAATTATTTGACCACAGCCCTTTTAAAAAAGGACTGCGGATCATCAGACTTTACTTCAAACAAAAATGAAAAATATATATATATATATATATATATATATATATATATATATTATTAAATACAACAGATATTTCCAAATTAGGAATAATCTTACTCAGACAAGTTGGAAATTCCATCAGAAATTATCCAAATTCTAATTGTCAGACAATTCCTGACATACTTTTCTTGTTGTTGGAGAAGGAAAAGTCGATCAATAAAATTAATTGACACAAATGTCGAAATACACAGAATTATATATATATATATATATATATATATATATATATATACTGGACTCTCCCCTCATATTTGACGTATGAGGGTCAAGCAAGTTAATTCCTAGGAACTGACAATCAGAGACCTGCACATATGATTTCATTAGAATCGTGAAGGCTTTGTGCTGAACCTGTCTCACTTTTTGAAGAACTGAATACAGAGACCTGGTGCATATATTTCTAAAGAATTTTAATCCGACATATTTTTTATTACTTCAAGCATTATTTTTACCTGGACACCTATATTTGAGTAGATGCTCTATTTATTTTTAACAGTATTTATATTGTCTACTGATCTTTGTAAAGTCAGATAGGTATAATAAGCTAAATGATATTGTCTTTGCTGCATTTCCTTTCAAATATTCATACGATTCACCAGTTTTCAACTTCTTATTTCTTCCACATAGTCATTAATCTTTGAGTTCAAAGTCAACCATTTCTGATTTGTGCTTACACCTACTGCATCATTGTCACAAGATTTACATCCACTGCACTTTTTTGCACATTAAACATGAGAAGCAAACAACATCAAATGTACATATAATATTCAACCATGATTTTGAATAAAATAAAGCAAAATGTCACTTTTTTACAAACAATTATGCCCACAATATATTTAAGTGAGTAAACTTCAAAATATTTTTAAGATTTTACTAACATTACGCAAGAGATGGTGCTGGGAACTTACTTATGAATCTAAAAATAAAGGATGTATTATTATTAGAGATGAATATTATTGCTAAAGACATTAAATAAATTCAAAACAATTTTGTTAGAATTCATTTTTTGCCAAATATTCAAAATGAGTGGCACCAAATTGACTTTGTGGTTAAGAAATATACTATTTTTTTCCTATTTATAAAAGTCATCTCACTACAGGGAATAGAAGATTGTATCTCTTTACAGATTTCTTTTCTCTATTTTCTGTGAATTGCCATGATTTCTTTGGGAAGATAACTGAGTTGTTGTTCAATCAGGCTACTGTTTCTCCTAGACTGGCTTCCATCCAAGGCTAATCTACCCTGCTATTTAATCTATAGCTGGGAGGGGGAGAAGATATGGATTCAAGTTTTTCATAATGTAATTTGTATGAAAGTGAATGCAGTAAATTAGACAGAAATTTGAACTCAGCAAACAGATCCCAATTCCTGTGTTGGTAACCCTAACACCAACCATATATTCCAACAATTATCCCATTATAAAACCAATTGGCAAGATAAATAGTACCAATTTTCTAATAGAAATCCTTCTTAGAATTTCCAATAAAAGGTTTTCTTGAAATTTGGCATTAGGCACGTGCAAGAATTGAGCAAAATGTTTGCTTCTTGAATAAGATAAGAAGTGATTAGATTTGATTAAAGAAACTTAAGTTGCTGATACGAAGAATAAAATAGAGTGAAGTAAGAAAAGGCAGCTGGTTAAAGAAAACACTTTGTCAAGTTGTCTTGAGATTTACTGCTGATAATTAACTGTTTTATGGGGACTTGAACTGATTACCAACAAACACCTGCTTCTTATCAATATATTTGATCTCTGAACATAGAAACAAAACAAACGTCAAAATCTGAAAGATATTGTTTTCCTTTGTAGTAAAAGATGTTACCCAACAGTCGGTATGTATTTACAGCCATATACAAAATAGGAAAATATACTTTATTTTTGCAATTTGTTTTGGGGGAAAATGGAACAGATATTCAACCCATCTCCTCTTGGCATCTGTTTAAACTGATGTTTTCTTTTTTCTATATATCATGATCATTTGGCTTGAAGTGTGTTTTTTCTTGATTTTATTGAATATTTGGAGATATTCCAACATATTTAAGTCAAGATTTCACTTTCTAAAATTATAGTTCATAATTAGAGTGTAGAAATATAGGAAAAAGCATTAATTTAAACTGATACCAGGAGGGTATGCTTTAATAAGAGTATTTTTTGTAGCTAAGCTAAACAGAACAATGGATCAATTCAAGAATTTAGCTCATAAAATAAGTGCATTTAAAAACTTTTTTTAAAGAGCTTTATATCAAAAATATACTGGAAAGTTTATATATATATATATATATATATATATATATATATATATATATATATATATATATATATATATATATATATATATATATATATTGTGTGTGTATTTAGGCAGCATATCTAGATTATTTAATGAAACATGTAATATATATATATATATATATATATATATATATATATATATATATATATATGTATATGTATAAAACATTCCAGTGTATTTTCAGAAGGATATGTTCCAACAATGAAGAACTAAATAAACACATTCAAAATCTGGAGCATCAATTTTTCAACACATGGCTATAAACAACACCTAATCAGAGAACAAATAAATAAAAAGCAATTTTCACACCTAGAGAAGACACCCGAATGTACAAGATTAAAAATAAACCCAGCCGCATCACTCTAGTAACCCCCTTCAACCCCACTCTGCCCCCACTATCCCAAATAATCAAAAGTCGTTGGGAAATACTACATCTTAAACCAAACCTAAAAAAAGGAACCCGGCCTTCTAGCAAATTGTAGACCTAAGAATCTAAAAGAAATCATAGGTAGTAACCACATTTTAGGGGACAAGGTAATCCATAATAAACCAACAACAAAAACAACAGGATTTTCCCAACCATGTAACAACAAAAGAAGCTGATGCTACAACCACATTAGACACACAAATTCATTCACTAGCTTAGGCATTAAATCTACTTTAAAAATCTACTACAACTCTAAGTGTAGAAGTCATAACATAATTTACTTCCTAGAATGCACATTATGCCAGAAACAATATGAAGGAAAATCTGAATGGCCTTTTTACCTTTCACGAAAGAATTAATAATTATCGCAACCAAATTAAGTTGACTTCCCCATGAAAGATTATTACCTGTAGAACAACATTTCTGCCTAGAAAAACACAATTTTAAAACCCATGCCAAATTCACTATAATTGAGAAAATAGAAAAGTTCAGAGCAGATAACATTAGAAAGATTTTAGAGTTCCATGAAAATAGGTGGATACAACATTTAAAAATGCACTAGCCAGATGGGCTTAAACACAAATTTAACAATATTGATGGTATTAATATATAAACCCACAAATCAGGACCTACCCACATTTCTCACCCACACAAGACAGACATGCTTACTGAGGTGTTGAGGCCTCACACTTATACACACATACACACAAATATACACACTTACACACATCATACTCACTCACTCCCTAATGAGCCAAATGATAACACACGCCCATAGTAATATACACGCTTACACACATCATACTCACTCACTCCCTAAGAACCAAATAACACACACACACTTAACAGAGGCACATCCACTTTCCAGGAACCAATAAAACTGTCAAAATGACCAAGGGAATTCAGAGCAGCATGAATCCATCCAGCTCTTATCTTAAATAACAACTTAAAAGAGACTGTTTGACCAACACAAGGACTGACCAAAATTCATGTTAAAAAAAATAAAAAACAAATGAAAACTACAGACAAAAGTTCATTTTCTCCATCAAGACATTCATTTCTGTAGTTCACTGCTACCAGCAAGCAAAAAATTTTTTTTCTCCTGATGATGGCCATGTTGGCCGAAACTAGTCGAGGAATCTAAATGAAATAATAATAAAAACAAAAGAATATTAATATACAACCCAGTGTGTCTGAAGATTTTAATTTTTTAATATTTTTTATTGTTCAATATATATATATATATTGAACAATAATATATATATATATATATATATATATATATATATATATATATATAGTAATTCATCCAGACTAGAAGAATCCTCAACAGAATGAAGAAAGCATTGGATGGCCATTTCGTCCTATTTTTGGGACTCATCAGCAATGCACATTACTACTGAGATTCGAACCCATACCATTTCGATACAACACTAGTGTCATAGCTACTGTACCAATGGACTTCAGTGATGAAGAAGAAACTGAATACACTCGATATAATGCAGCTACTCACAAATTCTGTGATGATACTCATTCAAGTATTCATAACCCAATGGATTGTGCCCCAAGAGCCATGTCTTTCCTTTCCCTCACACCACTCCATAGTCGAGCATTAACTGGAACAAGCAAGGATATACAATATGTGTGTGTGTATATATATGTGTGTGTGTGTGTGTGTTTTAATTGAAATAATATGTAAGAAAACAGAAAATCCCTCCTGATGTGGTAGCAAATGTCATAACTGAATTCTCATACAATTCAGATGATAGAATTACCTTTACTTCTTATTTTAGAAGATATGAGCAAATTTTCAGGAAAGAATGCTGTGACTGGGAAGACAAGAAAAGAACCAGACTTTTGTTGCAAAAGTTAGCACTGGTAGAACATGAAAAACAATGTAATTTTTTACAACTGAAAAAAACTGTAGAAATGTAAATGGACAAACAATCAGTTTAAAAAAACATTGAAAATCGAAATGGAAGAATTGAAAAAATATTCACCAGTGTTTGCTGCATTGGATCAAGTCAACAAAGAATTAGGATTATTTGTAATTTGGAAAAGTTGATCATTAAAATTTAAAGATGTATGTTGTCTTTAATAATATTTGGCTTATATATATATATATATATATATATATATATATATATATATTACATGAATCATTCATACAAAAAACAGATTAGTGAAGTTAATGATATAAATGGTAAGAATAAATCTCGCCATTAACTTCACTAATCTGTTTTTTGTATGAATATTCATGTAATATAAATTAAACTGCACCATATATATATATTTATATATATATATATATGTATATATATATATATGTATATATATATATTCAAACATATATTGTTAAATATAACAAACAACAAATGTCTATTATGTTTTATCATGAGCCATTATTAGTGTCATATAATGGCTTTAAAAAGTTTACAGTAGATGGCACTGTATTACCATGGAGACTAGGCTTCATTTGTCACATGTGTACATTTGGTGAGCAGGCAGATATGATTTTTACATACGACCACAGTAATGGACACAAGACTGCATGGTTGTATCAAATTGTGTTTCTAGACTGATGGCAGATGAGTCATTCAAACTTTGTTGCTGTTTATCGTTGCATTACTGAGATAGAATCCATGGCACCACAAACTATGGATTGTGTATCTGTATCATTTGCAACTTATGCAGGGTCTTTCACCCACTGATCACTGGCCATGGGAGAATTTTGGCTGATGGTTAATGGCACAAACTACTCATCCATTGTTTGTCTCTTCAGTCTTTTTTAAAGATAAGAAAACATTTGGAAGAAATGGAATAACAAATTTACACAACCAACATTTGTGATCAGATCAGAATCCCCATGATACATTACAACCTAGATGCTTGCATCAATTTATGTTTAATGTGTGGACTGTCTGTTATGTCTATATTTTCTCCTAGCATGTCTTACAGGAGTTGTCTACAGGGATTTTATTTTGAACATACTTCCAGACCTGCTAATGTAGGTATCCCTGCTAATATGAAAACACATGTGGTTCATGCAATATTATTATGTATATGCACAGTTGAGCGAGAGACCAATGAAACTCTTTGCAACCCCAAAGATGAACTGAAGACATGGATTATGGCAACATTCACCAACTTAAACAAGTACACCTTTCAAAAGAATTGCAGGAGATTCTGAAGTCATCTGGAGGCCATGGTTTAGGCCAGTGATGATTTTATTGAATAAATTTACTCTTCTCTATTTCAAGATATTTTTGTGTAATTTTGGTAAATATATTTGTTAAAACGAGATGTCAATGTTATTTTCATTTTTTGCATAATTGGATGACAATTTATCCATATATATATATATATATATATATATATATATATATATATATATATATATATATATATATATATATATATGTCCTGGGCATGATGATAAGCTACATCCACATCCTGGGTAAGATGATAAACTATGTCCAACAGCAAGGCCTCTGATCAGGAGTGTGGAACCACCTCTTAGTTGCTGGTGTTCCCAGGTCCACCCCGAGTGGTAGCACCTGTTAGAATCCCAGCTATGGGTGAATAGTTAATCCCCTAACTGGGATCAAAACACTGTGAAAGTATAAAATTAAGTTTTAATACCAGAAATACTTTGTAAAAAAATATTACCAGCAATATATTTTTGAAAAAAAACATTACCAGAAATAGATTTTTGAAACAAAAAAATCAGCTGTATATTTTTGAAAAAAAACCACAAAAAACCCAAAAGCCAAAACATTACCAGCAATAAAAATTTTGTCGGCATGAAATAACCCATCGAAGTTGATATGCTATAAAACAAAACAAAACAAACAAACAAAACTATATATATATATATATATATATATATATATATATATGGACAGAAATCTTGTTTTTTATACATGTTTCATTGAATGTGACAGACAAGGAAAATCTTATAAGCTTTTCTAATGTTCTTACCATTATTTTTTTTTGTAGAGGTTAAGAGAGTACAGAAACTGTCTTTCATGATTAGCGCTTTTGGACAATTCATTTGTCATTTTCAAGAGGTTTGTTATTAAGCATATTAACAATAAAACCCTTGAAAATGGTTTGGGACAATAATCATTACTGACAGTGTCCCCCTTGTCTTGTTCCCCCAAAGTGAGAAAACTGTAAGAACATTAGAAAAATATAATAAAAACTAAAAAAGATTTTCCTGCCATATTCAATCAAAATTGTCTCTCTCTTTCTTCCTCTCTCTTTTTCTCTCTATATATATCTATATACATTCTATAAAAATATAGAACTAAAATTCAGTTTTTGCTATTCAAATCTCTTAGCTAAAGCATTGTCAATTATTATAAATATTTTTATAAGTATATTTTTTCTCTTAAATTCTGTCACTTTTAATTGCAAATTCCAGATTGTCATTCTACATTTCTTTTTGAGTGACAAAAATTGGAAAGAAGGCTTATTCTTTATTCTTCGTTTAGGAGTTGCAATAAAATCTCACAAAATATTTATTAAAATCAAAACATTTTATAAGTTTTAAGACATTCATTTCTTGAAATTTTAAAAATTCATTACATTACCAACATATATTATATTTTATTAAATTGTCAAAATATGAAATGCTCATAAATGAAATAATAAAACTATTTAATGATATAGATTTTCTTAAAAATAATTCTAAACAATAACAATGATTACAACTAATAGTGATAATGCTTAAGTCTAAACAGAAATCAATTCCATATTATGTTTAAGGGGATGTAACTACACAAGCACATGAAGAAGAGGAGACGCTGAAAGTTAAATCTTTTAAACTTTTTTTTAATTATGTGTTTTGAGTATATAATGTAGCCAATTTCTTTTTTTCATGTTTTTATCACTTTTTTATTAATTATCTCACATTGTGATTGTAAGAGCCCCTTGTAAGAATTTACAGTTGAAGTGGCCAATCCTGAGGTCTCTTTGAGAACACTGCTTTAACTGGAATATGATGAATTCTCAGATTGGTCAATAGATAAGCCAATGACAGCACTACCTTTTTTCCACTTTGGTAGATAATTAAAAATCTCTCGCACTTTTGACTACTGATAGTTAACAAAGGAAGATGTGCCAAGCTGGCTGCCATTGTATCTCTTACACTCTTCTTTATAAACTACTGGATATTGATTGCTTGATGACCCAAGGCAGGATGCAAAAACACATCTCTGCTCATCATGGCTTGATGCATGTTTTTGGTAGTAAATAAAATAAAATGAGTTATATATATTGGACAGTAGAAATGACTCCTGCTAAAAACCCAGACTGTGATTTGGAGCTGATATGATGGATATAAATTCCCTGATTCAGTGCCGCAGGGGGCAGAGACAGAGAAAGAGACCCAGCTGAGATGTCAACATGCAGAGGCTGGCCAAGAACGTAGCAGGCACACTGAATGCAATGTTATCACTTTCAACTTTCAACTTTCAACCTTCAACGCCAATGCCACCGTCTTCACAGAGCATCAGCCGACAGCCACAAACATTCCTTCTCCTTCTCTTTCGCCTTCTCTTTCTTCCTCTCCCACTCTGTTGCTTTTTACAACAGCAACAGGTAGTAGTTTGATGGCTTTGTCTATATGTAAATAAATTATACATTTATTTATCCAAAATACCATGTATTCCTTTTCCTCGAATTTACATTTGCTGAGGTGAAGAACAAGTTAACCTCTTCAGCAGTAACGATAACAGCAACAAGTTGTGCCTTCCAGGTTACCCATTCTTCATTTTATACAACACCTCTGACAAATAAAAGAAAAATGTCCTTTATTTCAGCAGGCAGCTTTTCCCATGTGGAACATTCAACTAACAGTATGTACCACTTTAATAAATATTTAGTTATTTAGAGATATTTTTGAATTTCATGTTGATTTTCTTTTCTTCCATGTTGTGTACCCATTATTAGAACTTGGACTGCTCTCCAACATGTTATAATATCCACATTTTCACACCTGTAATAGAAGATCTGTCAAGAAAGGTGAAACATTGTAAGAACCTGGATGGTGATCTACTGATTAAAACACTTTATATACATTTTCATTGTCATAAATTGCCCTTTCTTTTAATTAAAGTTGCATTTATAAATTGAAGTTTAAAATTTCATTTTTATCCCATTATAAATTTATAAGAATAAACATTTTCCTTTTAAAAATGTAGTCAAATTATTCTAAAATAAATAGAATGTATAAATATATAAATACATTAAGCTTTAATTATTTGAAGCATTTATACAATTTAAAGTATCTTGGTTTAATTGTGATCTCATTTAATGCAAAATTATATTGAAGCAGATTCTTTGACAAGCAAAACAATTATAAGAATTTATTAAGACAAAAATAGAATGTGTTTGAAAAATTAAAATTAAAATTTTATTCATTTATTTTTACTCTTATTAATAAAATATATAAAAATATAAAAAAAATGTTTGAAAAATTAAAATAAAAAAGTATTTTATTTCTTAGAGCATTTAAAAGCTTTCTTACTTCTATATTATGACAAAAGGGAATCACTAGCAACTTGAATGAAAAAATTGCCAAATATTTACATAAAAAATAATGACAAAAACCATTTGTATTCACAAGTTGTTTTGGGGTAAAAATCTTTTGTGAAGAATCTGTGCAAAAGAAGGTGTTAAACAAATTCAAAATCAGATAATCTTTAAAAAATATGTTTAGATTTTGTAAAACTTATTTTAATTGGTTTATAAATCCTTCATGTACTCACAAAATAAGTCCCAGTGTAATTCATATGCAACATTTGGGAGCCCATTTTTACCCAAAATTACAACTTCAGAATGTGAGTATGTCAGCTAGACATGACATTTCAGAGCAACAAGTGACAAACCATCTTAAGTAATTAAATGATGGGTTGTCAACATGATAGCTAATATTCATTTCTTAATAATGCCTACTCATGAAATGCCACAGAGATAACCATAGATTTTCACTTTCTTATCTTCCATGTTCAATATTGTCAGCAACAACAACTTAAACATTCAGAAGTACAGTTTCAACAAAATCTATTTCCAGAAGATATTTCTAGAAAACAAAGATATAAATGTGTTGTGGATTTGAATCAACCCACAGCAAAGAAAAAGGTGAGAAATGTTTTTAAATGTGAAATATTTTTTTCTTGTTTTTACAACTATTTTTTGTAGTGTTCTGACAGTCATTTTTTGTAGTTGTTTGTTAAGATGAAAAGAAATGTGATTTCTTCATGTGTAAGTGTGAGAAAAAGATGTAAGGGATTATGTGAGGATTAAACTGTAAATTTCACATAACTTAGTGAAGAAAACCAGTAAGAAAATTGTCGTCTGTTGCCTTTCCTTACTGCTTTCGATGGTCTAGAAACTTTGCTTAAATACCTTTAAATGGGATGACAAAGTGGGTTTTAGTTGTTGATGGGAATGTGACCCATTGGTTGAAAAATGTTAAATATATATTTTCAAAGGATTAATATATTAACTGGAAGAATGTGTGAATCCACACCTCAGAAAATTTTTTTTATAATTTTGTCTTCAACTGTCTTGCTGTTTATTTCCATCTTTGTTCCACAAATGGTTCAACAAATCCTGATTACTGACCAAAGCATGCACAGAGAACTATTCTTGTGCAGGTTTTTATGTATATAATTTTAAAAATATCTTTTAAACCCAAAAGAAAATGGTGAGTCCCTTTTCAACTTGGAGATCTATTAATTTTCTCTTTCTTTAATACACAGTTTTGGTGAATAGTAATTAAAGTTTTCAACTTTATACATTGAGTACATAGTCTTTTATTTTGTCATTTCTTTCTTTTTTTTCCTGATATTATTCTTGTTGGTTTATTCCCATATGCAAACAAAATAACTAATTTTGGCAGTTCCATTGGTGGCAAAGGTCATATTTCTTGCCCCAAACCTTAATGCTTTCTCCAAATTTTCATATTTTGTAAAACATATTTTTAGATTTTCCACAATTTTCTAAAAATATTTCATACAGTCTTTTTTCCCTTTCTTGTTTAACCATTTTAACCCAAGCAAGACAATAATGTCACTAAGATGCAAGAAGATACTGGGAGTGAAAGAGAATGAGAAGACTTTAGTGAAGAGAAAGGACAATAAAAGAACAAAAAATCAGGAAGACAGAAGATGATGATTGATGTTACATTTAAATTTTTGAAAATTGTTGGTGGTAAGGAAGCAAAAAATTGGATGAGAGTTCTAGAGGTGAGAAGTGAAAGAAAAGAAACAATTAGAATAGAATATACAGCTACATCTAGCTATTTAACAGTAAAACAATGAATCCTAGTTGCAAGGTTAAATGCAGGCAATTTAGATATCAGAACTGCCATGAAAATATTTTATAGGAAAGACAGAGGGACAGAATTTGAGATACCAGATCAGGTCCAATAACATTATAGACCCTTCTTTAGATTTTCTCAAGAATCTCAAGATATATAGCTGGAGTACCAAACCAGATAGGGCAACAGTATTCAATGCATGGATGAATAGTAGATTTATAAATGTGCAAGATAGATTCTGACAAGAAAAATTGCCTGTTACAACACAGTGAACCAACCTTCTTAGCAACAGATATAGATTCAGTATAATGACTTCACTTCATGTCAGTAATAAATGTGAGACCAGTAAGGCTCAATGAATTGCTCTCCTGGAGTTTAGTATCAGCCATGCTAATGCATGGTAAAAATGGTTCTCTATGATGATTAAAGAAAAGCCATTTCATTTTGGAGGGCTTAAAATTTACAAGCCATTTTCAATAAAACTGGAATTAACTTTTAAAATTTGAAATTTGTTATAATAATGTGTTATCCCCTGTTGTTGGGATGAACAAAAATGAATGAAAATAAAAGACTAGTGAAATTTAACACATAATCAAATAACTTTTATTCATTTACTGCCTAAGAACAGCAAGGATTAGTTTGGATTTAAGCCATGAATTCCCACATGTCACCATGTTAAATTCAGAAGTGGTTGCTCGGACTAGCAGACAAGAGAAGTAATGCAATTGTATTTTTAGTTATTGTCCTTTATAGGGGAAGTAAATCAACTTCCTCTAACAAATAAATATACCAAATAATATACTAAATACACCATTTCCACTCATATTATCTATTTGTATTAGAAATATTGACAACAATTTGTTTGTTGGTGTGAGATTTTATTACTTAAGGGCTGTTCATCACATTGTAAATAAACATGTATAATAGTAGGGTTATTGATATTTATCTTTTAATTTCAGATTAACATGGGTTTTGTAATGAGTTGGTCGGTCAACTTGACACCCCCAAAGTGAGTGGAGGTGGGCAGGCGCGGGAACTGTGATTGGTAGCTGGCTTGTTGGTGTTTTGCATAGGCATGGGCTACCAGGAATCCCTTTAATGAGTCTATTGGAACCTTTTTCAGTCAATCTGAGGGCTCCAACTACAGCTGGAATTATTGATGTCCTCATGTGAAACACTTTTGAGATTTCCATTTCAAGATCTCTGTATTTTGATAGTTTTTTTCAGTCTCAGAAGTGGAGACTGTGTCCGTCACTACAACAGCAGGAGAGAAAGAGAGGAAATCATTTATTTTTTCGTGACACATTCCAACACAAGCTATTTCGGCATTTACTTTGTCTCTAGCAAGATGGCGGAAAGACCGTTTGACATAAAACTGATCTCTGAATTCAGCGTGTTGGTCGTGGACAGCGCGTTATTAGGTTTTGATCTGCTCCTTGGGATGGACATTATTAAGGAGCTGGGTGGCGTACGCATCACAGAGGCGGGCGAAGTCAAGTTTTCTGATCCGCCCATCTGTGCTGCCTTGAGGATTAACAAACCTGACTTCAGTGCAACTTTTGACCAGCGCAGATGTGTATGGACCACAACGTGGAAGTGGGCGGGTGGACGAATGCCCACGCCACTAAAAAATAAAATAGCCGAGTACCCAGTTCCAGAGCATATCAGGAGCGAATACGAAAATGAATTGCAGCTTTGGATAGCAAACGGCTGGCTTGCGCAGTACCCCGAGGAGGAGTTAGGGCCACCTCAAGGACTGATTCCGTTGATGGCAATAGTGCAAGAGAATAAGAAGAAACTGCCATGGTAAAAGGACAGAGATATTGCCTCACTCGATTGGGATTTGGTCTTAATGTGGCTCCAAAAATCATGTCAGCGATTATGAATGTGGTCATGTCGCAGGATGAGGAAATTCGAAGGGCAACGTCATCCTACATTGATGATGTTTACGTCAATGAAAACGTGGCCTCTTCAACGAGGGTTAAGGAACATCTAGAGTGCTTTGGCTTGGTGTACAAGGCCTCAGTGTCGCTACAGGATGGAGCGAATGTACTTGGACTACACGTCAATAGTGATGGAGAAAAACTTCGCTGGAGGCGAGGTAGTGACGTCCCGGAAGTCCCGCCAGTGATCACTCGTCGGAGTACCTTCTCCATGTGTGGGAAACTGATAGGCCATTTTCCTGTATGCGGTTGGCTCAGAGTGGCGGCAGCAGCCATAAAGCGCTGCGTAACTTCTGTTTTGTCAGGATGGGATGATGAGGTGCACGACGTTACCCTAAGATGCATGATAACTGAAACTATGGAGAGAGTGATGCAAGACGATCCCGTGCAAGGTGACTGGTGCGTTAAGGGGAACGAGCTCACCGTTTGGGTGGATGTAGTGTTAGTTAAATCGGCAGTCAACAGAGCAGATGCATTGACTCGCGTTCCGCAACGTTGGTTGGCTGCTGCTCGAAAGAGTCTGAACCTCTGCAGCTGCCGTGGTAACGGCTTCTCCACCAAGCCATTATGGACTTCGAGCGGATCATGAGCATACGAACAGTGTGGGCATCCTGGGATTAAACGGACGCTCTACTTCTCGAAGATGGTCGACCTGGCATTCAAAAAGATGGATGTTAGGACAGTAGTGCAGAGGTGCGAGGCATGCCAGTCAATTGACCCGGCACCAGTGCAATGGCAAAAAGGAAATTTGAGTACTACCCACGTTTGGAACAGGCTGGGGATAGATGTTATGCATGTTGGCAGCCAGCACTATTTGACTATTATTGACTGTGGACCCTCTTGCTTTGCCATTTGGCAACTACTACACCGTCAGGACACTGCCAGCATAATACGTCAATTGAAGTCCATCTTTTACGGCCGGGGGCCACCTGCAGAAATATTGACAGATAATGGAGCGGCGTTTTCTTCAGAGCAATTCTCGCAATTCTTGAAGAAGTGTGCCTACGTGCTGGCGGGAAACGGCATAGTAGAAAGGAGCCACCGGTCTATAAATGTGATTGCAGCCAGGAAGCGATGTTCGATCCCCGAAGCAGTCTATTGGTATAATGCAACACCTAAAGACTGTTTCACCTACAACAGCACCGGCTAACATGGTGCACGCCTATCACTTACGACTGCGAGGCATTGACATTGCAATGGCTCCGAGCGATGCGCAAGCTAAATACAGAATTGGTGACGTAGTGTGGGTTAAGACCCCGCACAGCAAGTGTACGGACAAGCTTAGAATGGGGCCTGTTACTGAGATTATCAGCCCGCAGTCAGTGCAGGTTGATGGCATGCCTCATCATGTTAAAGACTTGCGGCCAGTTGTAGGCTTAAAACCGTCATCAGATGATGAAAGTGACTCTGAAGATGGTGCGCGAATGGTGTATTTAAAGTCGGATCCACTGAGTTCTACCTCAAACATCAGTACTCTACCTGCGGACATCAACGTGGCCAGCTCTCCAGAGGCGGATGGTAGCTCAACAGATGAGAGTTCATCCAAGGATGAGGACCCTGTCATCCTGCTCAGAAGGAGTGCCCGGCAGAAGAGGCCTGCCCTGATTTGCACGTTGTGCGAGCATGGCAGCGAGACACGGGATGAATCTGGAAATCTGCCACCTTGGAGCAAACGAGTTCGTGCATGTGTGGTTATCCCAATATGTCAAGTGTGCAAGTTGTATATATGCAGACGTAGTCACCAGACAGGTTGCACTCTTTGATAATTTCAATCAGCGTGGTGAGCCGCCTTTGTATCAACATCTCGCTCGATGCCTTGGTGGTCAGTCGCGCTCTTCTGCTAAGTGCATCTGATATCCAATGCTGAGTGCATGCTGAGTCCGTGACGATGTGTAGCACTGTTGCTTGCCATTGGAGCGCCAGGTTAACCCCCTTCAGAGTGGCATCTAGTTCAGCCAGGTTCAACTGGTCGCAAGTCTTTAACATGAGGAGGCACGCCTTCAACCCGCACTGACTGCGGGCTGATAATCTCAGTAACATACCCCATTCTAAGCTTATCCATACACTTGCTGTGCGGTGTCTTAACCCACACTACGTCACCAATTCTGTATTTAGCTTGTTTTTTTTTCTGTCTCAGAAGTGGAGACTGTGTCCGTTGCTACGACAGCAGGAGAGAAAGAGACGAAATCATTTATTTTTTCATGACACATTCCAACACAGGTTTTAAGGAAGAAAGAAAAATATATTAAGTGATAGAAATAATGTTGAAAATTACAATAAAAGTTGAAAAGAGATTCGAAAACAATTAAAGAAAAAACAGAAAGATATCAGCAAGAATAAGAAAAACTGCTTTTGAGAAGATAACAGAAAGAGATTTGAGAAGAATTAAATGTAAGAAAATAGGATTGATCAGTCAGAAAATATTTTAAGAATCTGGTGTTGCAAATTTAAACAGAGAGGAAAGATTCAGAATAATAAGAAAATTGCTAAAGGCATGAAAGGAACCAAACTACTGCTTTTAAGTAACTATTACAAAGAGTGTAAAAGCATTGTGTCATAATGGATACTACCTGCCTTACCCATAATTATAATGGATGGTGAAAAAACAGGGAATTGTGGGTAGAAAAGTGGCTATATGAGTCAATGAGAAATAAGTTGGTGGAGAGGTTTGATCAAGTATCAAGTAATTTGATAGACAGACAGACAGACAGACAGAATGATGGACAAATGAATGAACAAAGCACAGGGAAAGAGGAAGAATGAAGGAAAGCAAGAAGCATGTGAAAAAGAAGAAAAAACAAATTGTTTTGCTCCCTCAAACTACAAAAAGTTATTCATGAAAATACATAAAAACTGATTTCTCATTAATTTGCAGTGATGAATATAATACTATACTGGATGGCAGAGATTATGTTTTGCGAGTTTCATGGAAATTGCCAATCAACATGACTTAAAAGATAAAGAAAAGGTAGACTTACATTTTTGGCAAGCATTGCAGGCAGTAAACTTATTCAAAGTTGATGATGGTATCAAGATCAATGCGGAGAATTACTGTAAATTTTTGCACAAGAAGATTTTGGGTGACACTGTTCTGAAAGAAAAAGCTTTAATCAAACGAGTATATTCATGGAAGACAATTCTGCAAATACACCTTGCCAAAAAGACTTCAAAGATATTGAATTAATGGAATGGCTCCTAGCCTCTGCAGATATTAATCCATGAAGGAATTTGTGGCCCATCATTAAAAGAGACAACTATAAGAAATGAGAAGAGTAATCCATCAAAGAAAATCTCTTGGGAGCAATAAAAATTGATGCTAAATGTTAAAGCAGAATAAAACTTTGAGTTTTTATGTATGATATTGGCTAAGTTTTCATCTCTTCACAATTACTTAAGGGTGTACTTTCAAATGGTATACTTTTAAATTTGATACTCATATAAATGAAGAATATTTAAATAAAGAAAATTTGCATGCATGTCAGATTTAATAAATTTTAAAGTTTTTGACAAATACAGACAATTTACACTATTTATATTGTTCAGACTATTGTCCTCATCTTTATTGTCATATTCACAACGTTTCAGCCATTGTAGGCTCTGACTATCTTCAGGTGAGAGTTGTTTGAATTTTGAACCAAATCCTGTATTTCATCCACTGGGGTGCTTTGTTCTAGTTCTACATGCCAGGCCTTTTCTGGATATTCTAGTTCACTTATCTCCCTTATTGTGAATATGACAATAGTTTGAACAATGTAAATAGTTTAAGTAGTTACAATACCTCATCTCAGAAGTATAGACAGATAAATACAGACATTATTAATTGCATACAAGCAAAATATTTTGCTTAATTTTTTTCCAGGTTCTGGAAAAGAAAGACAATGAGTAAGATGAATCACAATCAAATGATTATTGAGTTTACATTATACATCGACTAATGATAAAATAATATCAGTTAAAATGTGTAACATCAAATTTAGTAGAAGGCAGCAAAATTACTTGGTTCGTGCCTATAATTTTAAAAAGAGTCATCATCATGCCAAGATTCTTCCAGAATATTGAACTGTTTCATTTTGAAAACTCCTATAATTTTGACAAGAGTCATGTACATCGATCTGGGTAACTTAGAGTGAATTCTGAACAAAACCCCTCTATTTAGACTGTTCTGGGGTAGACTGTTCTCATTTCGCTGCTCATGTTTGAGGATATCATGAGTGCAAGTATACACTGCCTGACCAAGAGACTGAATTATCAACCACTAGACCATTGTCCTGTAGCCTAAAAGTGTTGATTTGTGAATTTAGGTGATATATAGGTCAGATAGGGAATTCTTTCATTTTGAGAAGAATCATTATCCTTCCAAGAGTTGATCAGATGACTGAACTTTTTGTAACACCTTTTATGCTGCCAATCCACTCATCTGCCTCTTTCCCAGGTCTCTACTGTTGCAATCCCTTAGTATTCTTCATTGTCTGAAATTCTGACATTTGCCATTAGCATGATTCCATGTGTAATTCATACTTACATTTTTTACCTTTGAATTTTGTGTCAATGAATTTTGACTGATTTTGACTTTGATCTTAGAATGGCATCAGTAGTTATTCAAAAGATTTCATGAAGAATTCACAATTAGACTCACTCTATTTTGATGTTTACATTATTGTAGGATTAGTTGGGATTTTCATTCTCATTTTTGCATTCTTAAAATAGGATATTTTTTTTGTTGAAGTGTTCTTTGTCTTCCCTTGTTGTCTGATGTCATTCCATTAGCCAATCCCATTTCAGATTTACCTTCTCAATTTGTGATGTATTTCTGTTATTCAGGTTAGGTTATTCACATTTTCTTTTACATTTTGTGTGTTCTTGGAGTTTTTCTTTATTTCTTGATATTAATTCCTAACATAATTCTATATTCTTAAGCTATATATTCTTGATTTTACTTATGTCCATTGGCCATCGTTGTTATATTCATCATTTCCTTAATATGGAATTTTGTTGGCTTGCATTCTTATATAGCATTACCCTTATTACAGGAGAACTTTGTTAATTAAACTCTTTGTTAAGGTATTTTCTGGTCCTGTTGTTCTTACAACAATTTAATAAACAAAGTGTATTGAAAGATCATAAACAAAAGCTTGAAGCCTGAGCACTTGGACTAAAGCCTTCAACCACTGTTACTGGCACTTTTCTTCATACCTACAACAAACTAAAGATGATAATATCCATGAGGAACACGGCAAGTTGCATATCTTAATCAATTGAATTTCTTCAGATGTCTACAATTATATTGTTAAGTATATTACTTTTGAATCTGTTGGAAATTGCTTCAATGAATTAATTGTACATGAAATCAACAAATAAAATATTTATTTGACAAGCCACTCATGGACAAAGAGAGGAGGATATTGATGAATATGTTCAATGGCTACAAGAGGGTGTAAAAAAGTATGAATGGACTGTCCAGATAGACACCACATTACTACGCCCAACAAAATGTTTGCTTTGTCAAGGCTACATAACCAATGGAGTGATTTTTAGGGACCTCCTCTCTCTAACTCAAAAATGTTATATGTTTTTATGGTAATAGATGAGTACTTTTGTTTATCTTTTACTTTTCTGAATCAAATATTTACTGTATTTGGTACTCTGAGTGGGGTTCTTTGTTTTTATCTAAAAAAACATTGCAGGAGTACCTCACTAGTTTGTGTATACAGGGTAAATTGTCATCTAAATTATCAAAAATGAAAATAAAACTGACCTCTCATTTTAACATATGTATTTGCCAAAATTACACAGAAAATTATCTTGAAATACTAAAGAGTAAATTTATTTCATAAAATCACCATTGGCTTAAACTACGGCCTCCAGATGACTTTGGAATCTCCTGCAACTCTTCTGGATGGTCTCCTTGGTTAAGTTAGTGAATGCTGCCATAATGTTTGACTTCAGTTCATCTTTGATATTACAAGGTGTTTTGTTGATCTCTCTCTCTCAACTGTGCCCCAAACACAATAAGGGGGGTTGCAGTCTGGAAAGTTAGGTGGGCAGAAGTAAGGGGTGATGTGGTTGCAGAAATTGTCTGAAAACAATGACTGTGTTCTTCTGCATGTGTGGCATGTTACAGAGTCCTGTTGCCAGACATAGGGTCTTCCAGAAGCCACCATCTTGATCTAGGGTAGCACTACCTCAAGGAACTTGATATAGGCCTCCATGCTGTTTCTGAAGCTGTGTGGGAACATGTATGGAGGCATAACATCACCATCATTAATGATCACTCCAAACACCTTTGTAATCACAATTAGTCATCCATCTCTTTCTGAATTCTCCCTAATGTTCTCAGAATGACACTGATACACTCTGAAATTTTTGTATTGTAGCTTCTGAAATAAATGCCAAGCATTACAGCATGCCATTTCCAAATTTCTGATGCATCATGGTGCTTTTTTTCTCTCAGGCAGTGCCCAATTGGCCCAACTATACTGTGCAATTGACAAAATAAAAAACAAACAATGCAAACTTGTGAAATGAAAAATATAAAATGGCAATAATTTACCCATTGCACTCTGTAGCTACCAGTTGAACTACTCTTACAACTCTTGAAAGACTGGTCAGTTTGAACAATACAATAGAATTTCCTGGAAGTGTGTTACATTGGTTTTGGCTTTGAGAAATCTGCAAGAATATCAATAGGAAGTTGTTCTACCTGTAGTGCTGTATGCCGTAAGATCTCTACTCTGTAGCACCACCAATACTACACACCATGAAAAACTCTTTGCATATTGTTGGCCACTTGGCTAGCAGCCACCAGTCTCATTCTTTTATACTGTAATGTCTGTACCAACAAGTACAAATCTTTAGTTGATGTTGGCAACTAATCTATAATATGCCTATGTAAAGTTCAATGATATATGTCAGTTGACAGTGTCTGAGTATGCTTTTGTACAAGGTGGGAACAGATAAAAAAAGAATTAATTTACAATATCAGAGAACAAAATACTTGTGTTGAAATTCTAAACCACTGGATAAGCCTGAAATTCATACCCCTGTGCTTACTGACTCCAAGAATCAAACTTCTATTTCAATTCCTGAAGATACAGTCAATCTAAGACAATCTTCAAGTAACTGTTGAAAACTGTCTCAATATCTGTAAAAAAAAGGATGTGGTGAGAATTGTCATGTACATTACTTCCTTTAATTGGAACTCTTCATGTAATTATTACCTCCCTTAGAACTCTGTTTGATATATATTTGTAACTTCCTTTGGTGTGGTCTTTTTCTTATATAGTGTTAGTCCTGGTGCAGGACACTTTGTTTATTAAAGCCTTTGCTAAGGTATTTTCTGTTCCCATTATTCTTATAACGGTCTTCATTATTTGATATCCTAGCATGAATCATTAGATTTTTTCTATGTATTATTTAGACTTACATTATCAATTTACATTTTTTATAAATACATTTCTGGTGATGTCTTCTTTGGTCTTATTCCTTGTTTTCTAACATTAGACATTAATATAATTGCATGAGTTATTCAGAGTTTCATTGTTATTTTCCATTTTGTGTGTTCTTTGGGTTTCATCATTAGGCATTAGCATTGTTCTATGATTTATTCACACTTACATTCTCAACTTTGACATTTTTTGTCTGTCCATTTTGGGTAGAGTGTCTATTGGCCTTCTGAAATATTTTCTGAATGATTCCATGAATTATTCAGAATTGCATTCTCATTTACTTTTTTTTATCAGAAAAATATTTTATTTGATGTGTTCTTTTGCTTTCATTTCTTGTATACACCGAGTCATAAAACAACCAAAAATGAGATTTCTAATCAAAACTAAGCTCATTGAATAATTATAATAATTTGTTTTCGCAAAGTAGATGTAGTTTAATTTTTCTGGTTCAAATATTGACGTTCAGATATATTGATGCAATGAAGAAAAATTGACCAAAATGATTTCATTATCTCAAGAAAAGAAATGACCAAAATTATTTTATATCTTTATTTATTCTTGATTTGGATTTTTTTCCCAATTTTGGCAAATATTCTTTTCAAACAACGATATAGATTTTACTATTTTTTTTTTAATATTCTTGTATTCTTTCTGTGTGTAGATTCCTTGCCTGCAACACATTTAGTGTTAGATATTATGATGTTCTTGGGCTTGATCTCTCTACCAATAGCTTATTATTCTCTGTCTTCTTTGCTTCTAATTTTAAAGACTTAAAAGTTCTTTGCTTTGTTTCTGTCCAATTATTTTTTCTATTTATGTTAGCTTTACAAGGAAAGACAACAAAAAGAACAATAAAGTTTTTTGATTTAACTGTTTTTTTTTTTTCTCATGAATGTTTTTTTCTTCTTATGAATATTGGGCAAAGAGTCAAGTAGAAAATTACTTGGTTTTTCTAAATTTATTTATTTTCAGATCATTTCTCCATTTCTTTTTAGACCATTTCTGCGAACATTTTATTTTATTGCTTGTCTCCTTGCCATTTACTATTTCCTCACTTTTCTTTTATTCTAATTATTTTACTTCTATTTCTTCCCTTTTAATTACATTTATTTTTTTCCCTTTCTATTTTTTTTTTTCATTAATTCCTGACTATTCCCTTTTTTAGGTGAGGGAAATTCTGCCATATTAAAAATTTGAAATTAAACATTTTCCAATCTTCCAAAAGTTTCAGTTCTGAATTCATAGGATTTACATATTACATGAAAAAATGACATTCTTAATGTTTTTTCTTGTTTCTAGAATAAGTTTCATATCATAATTTATGTGCTGCCTTATGAATATTCATGTGATGCTTATTTCTATGGCCAAAAATAGACATTACATAAGTTCCTACATTGCCAATCATAATAACTCACAGGAGCATATAAAAAGAAGCAGCAAATCTTTTCTTTTTCTTTTTTCTCCCTCTGGATATTTGTCACAAGGCTTGGCTCTTTTTTTGTTGGCTTGTTGTTGTAGACAGATGCATGTGTTAATGTCTCCTAAACAGTACATATTTCATCATCCTAAAAACACTCACACAGTTGTAGATTTCAGGTATATACCAGCAAATATATGTACTTATTATTTGTTTGTTATAACTTGTTTTCTGTGTATGTCACACAAAATGGTTCAGTCTTATTTACTGGTATACATGAGTTAGCTTTATCTCTCTTTCTCTTCAAATCTGATTTTTATGATTAATGCAAGCAGCTGACAACAGCATCACTCATTATTCCCATACCCCTAAAGAATTTGCTCTTTAAAAGCTTTATCTAAGAAAAGGATAATACTCACAACACTGGCCATTTAACTATTGTTTGAGTGAATAATCTCATCATTTCTAGCACATTGTTTCGTTTGATCTGTTATAAAATAAAATGACATATCTCAGCTGATTTACAGGCAAATACTCAAGAGTGAGAACCGGATGTGAACAGGACAAAGTCCCGTCACAAAATGACCATTATCTTTCTTCACAAATGTTTCCGACACACGTGTTCCGGTCAAAAAATAAAATAATATTTAAAGTGTTCTATTTTTCGTCCAATAAAAATGCTTCCCTCCCAATTATACTCGCTTCGTTTCTCGAGCCTGTTAAGCCATAAAAAATTGCTATAAAAGGGGTCACAGGGAAGTTCAGCGGCAGTCAACAGGTGGCCACAAAGGAGACGGGTCATGTTTAGCAGCTGTCAGCAGGAGAGCATCAACCACCGTCAACATGTGTGAACTACTATGAGAGATCGACCTAGATCCGAAAGCCGGCTTATGAACTTTACCACACCAAGGTAGCTGTCCTAAACCTTTACGTTCCTGTTGAAATAAACCACGTAAATCTATTTCTACTGTTGTCGTATTTCTTTCTTGCAACCATACGCTTGTCTATAACAGATCCATTTTGAACATATTAACCTGTATGACAGTCAAGATAAGGTAGATGTTTTGTAGTTATCAAATTGCTAGGAATGATGTCATTTATGTGGTTGACATTGTTGGGAAGGAATTGAACATGTTCATATATTAGCCACTGTTTCTTTTCATGGTTTTTCATGGGATGTCTGTTTCTGGTGATTCGTCTGCTAGGCATCAATTTTGTTTAAATTGGAAAGATAAATAAAATATCCAGAAGGTCACTAGAATTGACATGAAAGCTACACTTTATGGGAATCACTCTTCTATCGAAGAAGTATTTAAAATATTTTATTAATGAAACAATAAAGCTTATCTTCAAATACAAAAGTTTTAAGAAACATGAGTATTATGAATCATTTCATACATATTATACTAAAATCATTTATTTTACTTGTCTTGTGGAAATGTGCATTCGTTTCATGAATCATCAGGTTCTGGCTTGCATGGTTTCGATAGCATTTCTTGTGTCATACATAGTGATAATTTCTGCCTGTCAGTCAGTTATATGCCATGCGTGATACATGCTTAAGCTATCATGTCTCTTTTGATACATGACTGACGAGGCAGATTTTTCCTGCAGTAGGTTGCCATTTCTTTCTGTGGTAGACCAGTTATCATCCAAGTCTATAGAAGATGGTCTGTCCTTCTGTTTACCCATAGCTGGGGGGGAGAAGAAGAGGATACATACTTTTCCCAAGTGTATTAGCATGTAAGTGAATGTAATGGATTCAACTGGAAATTGAACTTGGCTCTCCGATTCCTCAATCTGAACCACTATCCATTACTCCACCATGCTTGTATAGATCAATAAGCAAGAAGAAATTAATAATTTGGGCTTTCTTTTGCTAAGAGATAGTCAAAATGAAATTCTATAATTATAACTATGTCAGCGAGTTCTTTACAATAAAAGATTAACTTATTGAGCAAGAATTAGTCAACAACAAATGTTATAATTGAGCAATTGCATGGTGATGGCCTTAAAATGACATTTAAAGCACACTACCCCATTCAGCTAGACATCAGGTCTTTGTCTATATATAAAATGAAGGGAATACAGTAAATCCCCAGGTTATGGCAGTCCTGACCTATGATGATTTGTGGTTACAACACAATCTCCATTAGTCTTGATTTGACATGCCATTTCCTTAATACATATGGTGGCATGAGTCACTTCCTAGTTGTATGCTATATTGGATTGTTGTGCATTCACTCTCTTTCATTTGTGTTGTGTTTGTGGAAACTTATAGCCCTTCATTGTGGCCTCCAATCATAGTGTAATCCTTTCTGATGGTGGTATTCAAAAAAAGGGAAAGTCATCACCAGGAAAGGGAAATTAGACATTTTTAAATGCTCTGAAAAAGGAGAAAGAGCAATGAATATTAGCCATTTGCTTGGCTTAAGTTGTTTGACTGTCACCTTAAACATATACATATACATACAGAGATTAGTACATTTTCTTGTTAAATTATAAGTTAGTGAATCTCTATCTATAAAAGGTGGGATGTGTTTGTGTGTAACGAATGCACAGCCTCAATTTTCGATGGATTTGCACCAAAATTTACATGCACATGCTCCAAGTTAGTGGGAAGGCATTTGCATTTTCCAACTCCCATTGATAGTGGAAATAAGTGATTTTTTTCATGCTTCTATGTCAGTTTTCATGTATTTTGCAGCCATTTTATACTGGCCAGAGTGAGAGCCTATAGTGGCTGCCACAAATAGGCATGAAGTTTCTATTGGCCAGCATGAGAGCAAACAGCTGACTGACACAAATGTTAACTAGCATGCTAGCATGCAAAAAAAATCAATAGCTGCATTCATCACAAGTGGGAAAAATTTAAATCTGCATGTCACTTTACTCCAATTGGCTCATTCGCTTGCATAACTCAACATTGATTCTGATTCTGCAGAACTGGGTTGGGTGTTAAAAAGTATTTGTTGTTAACATTCTTTTTTCATTCGGTTTTTCCAGTTACGAGTCCTTTTTTAAAGCAGATCGTTTTGTGTTCATTTTGTTTAGTTCTTTTTTTCACAACAGATTTAATGTTTACTATAGAGCTTAGAAAAATTCGCAGTGTGAGATAGGCAAGAAGTAAGGCATGTAGCAAAATCAGCATGGCAAAGGGCACTCCTTTAAAGGCAAGGAAGGGCAAAAATATTTTAAGTCAAGTGATAGCAATTGCTGTATGAGTTGTATGATTTTTGAATCAAGCACAGGCAATGCCGGGCCATGCTGCTAGTTCCCAATAAAAAAGAAAACCAAAGAAGTTTCTTTTTCTTTCTTCTTCAGATTTGCTGCTGTTTCTGAGTCCTGCAAGAGAGACAGGATCTTACATTTCATCATCTCATCTACCTTGAGCCAGTGACATCACTGGTAATAAATATAGAAGCAATTTCATTATATGTCCTACAATGTTTTTTAGTCCTTTATTATGTTAACGTATGTTATAGAAATGTGTTATGTCTGAGATTATTACATTTTTCTTGTATCAGCACAGGTGAGTGACATAAATGCTTATTAACGGAAAACTGCAGGTACATTCTGAATTACGTGGTAAATCACTTTATGATGCATTGTATGAATGAAGATCTGTTGTAGGTTGAGTATGTATGTGTAAGAGATTTCATTTAGTGTTTGCTTACAAGCAAGAGTGAATATAAATGATGTATCTAGCTGTGAGGTTACTGTTTATATTAGTGTTGGCATATGTTAATAAAAAGCATTATCTGGTTTGGTCACCTATTCAGGATAAAGAAACACCAACAAAGATCCCTATATTTTAGGGAATATAATACCAACTTTCTAGGTTAGGGTTACTGAAGCATGACCTATAAAGCAGGGATGGTAATAGGCCCTATTTTAAAGATTCATACCACAAACTTGATGGCTCCCACCCAGGTAAACTGCAGAGCAAAATCAGTGCCATAAAATACTTGCTGAACCTTTTCCTGTAGCTGCTGTAGAAAAAAACATTGGAAAATCTACAGTAGTTGAAGAAAATTCTTAATTTTCTCTCATGAAGCTAGCTCATCATAATAGTGAAAATGATGGTGTATTCATGTGTGTGTATGTATGTATGTGCATGCATATGTTTGTAAAATGTTAATACGATCTGATTAGTAGATTTTTATATGTATAATAAATGTTTATTCACTTCTGGTCTCCATCAAATTAACATCAGCTAAATCAAGGTTTCATGTCTTTCTTCAAACACTCAATCTTCTTGCAAAATTATGAATGATTCTGCTTCTACCTTGATAGATTGGGTGTTTGTATAACTTCTTATTATCTAGTTGTCTTATGTGGATGTATATTCTTACTTCTACTGGATTATTGTTTATATTGTTTTATATTTTCTGACCAAGTACAAAACTTACTTTGTTATGGCTTAGGGTAAGCCTAGTACATATGGGGGTCACCACTTATCAACTCTTCTTAGATTAAAGTTCCTCACTGACATTAAATTTGATTTGGACCTCTGATATTTCCTAGTGTGAATAACATACTGCATTTGTGTTTGTGTGTGTATGTGGGTGTGTACATGTGTTTTTGTATGTGTATATAGGATTGTATGTGTCAAGCTTCTGATGCACCTGCCTGCTCTGAAGCTCTATTGTGACACCAGTTGTGTGTGTATATAGAAGTGTATGTGTTTGGACTCTCTCTCTCTCTCTCTCTCTCTCTACTTTGCTATGTCCCATTAGAATATGAGTGATCATGATTCTTCCCATTTTCCTTTCTCAGTGTTATGGGAACTTACCTATACAATAATGGACTCTTCCTGACACTATAAATACTGCACCTCTCAAGAGGTATAATGAATGAATGGTGTAACGGGTTGAGATAATATTAGTTCACTCTAAACCAGACAGACACTCATTACTAACACCTTCAACTTCTTGTACTATATTTTTGTTGTAATATATCTTTGTTATTCTACTCTTGTGTTCATGTTGTTCTTCCTTGGTTCTAACCCTGGACCATAACTGTGGTGCGAGGATATTGGACCATAACACTCAGTTATGTAGTGTAAAGATTGATACCGAATTCTAACATACTTGCTTAATAATTTGCTTCTCACACACTGAAATAACTTGAAGAATTTAATAAAAAAATGTAACAAAAAAAAATTTGTTCCGTAAGCCTAATTACTCTGACATATAATAAATTCATGGAATCGGTACTTAGGCATTATGCAGAACACCTCTGAAGTGCAGCAACTTCATATGGCATCGATTCTACAAACCATGATAGTGTTCCACCATTCTCTATTATTTATAAGTGAAGGATCATGCCTCTCCTCCTTTTCCTCTGTGCTATGATTCTTCAAGACATGGATGATCATAACCCTTCACTAAATCTACAATGCTTGATTAGGTTTATATTTGATGAAAGTGGTGACCATCATGTATGATCCTAAAACCAATTCTGGGCAACTTGGCAACTTGACCTAATAACAAAATGCATTATCTTGCTAGAATAACATATTTTTGTGGTAAATAGAGTTTGTAGGTAGTTGTAAATGTTTATGAAACAGTGCAATATATCAGTCACCAGTTTCGGATGTCTTTAGGCAGACTATTGCACCCAACTCATACTGTATAAACACATCCAACAGTGTTATAAAAACACTACTGATCTACTATCCTTCAGGGTTCAATTGACAAGGTATTGTGCTCTGCCTGATGTTATGGTGTTAACAGAGGAAGTGTCAGTATCTGTCTATATTTCTGAGATGAGGTATTATGTACATTATTCAGACTAGTGTCCTCATCTTTGTTGCCATATTTGTCACGACGTTTCGGCCATTGTATGCTCCGGCCTTCTTCAGGTAGTTGGAATATCGAACTGAACCCTTTATTTCGCTCACTGAGGTAGAATGTTATAGTTCCACGTGCCATGTTTAATGGATGTCAGTTAATTCCCCTCTCCAAGTTCTCCACTCACACTCTTTGGGTTTTGTCACTGGATCTAACAAGACCCAAAGAGTGTGAGTTCAATACTCAGTTAAGGCAGTGGAGAAATTGGAGAGGGGAATTAACAGGAGAGAACTGATAACTGACATCCATTAAACATGGCACGTGGAACTAGCACAGTCTAGCCCAGTGATTGAAATAAATGTTTATGTTTGACATTCCAACAGCTGAAAACATGGTAATAAATATGGTGACAAAGATGAGGATAATCGTCTGAATAATGTAAATAGAGGAACTTTGGTTGCCTTTCTACTCTTGTATTCCATAGAAACTCAAGATTTGCTGTTACCACCTTTATTTCACACCAAGCAAGGCAATAAAGCCACTAAGACACAAGGGGTTACTGAGCGTTAGAGAATATGAGACAAAAAATCAATATTGAGAATAATAAATATTGATAGGGGCTATGTCACTTGTCTGTCACCATAGACAATTGTAGCTTCTGTTTCTAATGATGATCATTAGTTGATCACTATATTTTCCACTGTGGGTGGTAATGCTTTCCATCAGATATGTCCAGAAGACATATGTGATCCTGCAGATCAAGGGATAACAAATGTCCCCACAATTTTCTGGCATCTGTTATCATGTCCCATTTGAACTGTGATAATTATCACTGCCTTGCCATGAGCAATCTAGCCAGTCCACACCAAATCACCAGATGCTAATACACAACCGTTATATATGATGGGGTATTAACATGATGTCAATTTAAAGTGGTCTCACCTATCATTGTCTTTACATACTGCATTTGCAAAACGTTTGGCATGTCGGTGTATATGAAGTGTATGGTTAGCGTTAGGTATTAGCAGATAACCAAAATTGAGGCAGAACTGCATAAGGACCCTATTCATTGGTAATTACTAATAATTCTGTTTCTAAGAATAAAATTTAAAGCAAAAATTTTGAATCATGATTTATTCAAATGTAAGGGGTAGTTTATATGGATAGGAGGAGAAGATAAGGGTTAAATCTAAACAGGAACAGGTTAAGAGTGTAGTGATTGGGAAAATATCCTCATGGAAGTTTCACAAAGGAGTGGTTTGCAGGAAGAAGCTAATGGAATACAAAGGGAATTTGGGCACTTTGCTACTATGTAAGTGGCATGGTGGGTCCAAGCTGAGAAGGTTGAACCTGGAGGAACCAAGGAATATAGTTCGCCTTAGCACTTGCCATGGTAGTAGCAATAGAGCAGTGAGAAACTCGCCACATCCTGTTTGTGCAAAAGAGTTTGGAGGCTGGAAAATTTTGGTGAAAAATTTATAATTGATTATTAGAGGTTGGAGGAATTCCTTGCTTTAGATTTAAAAATGTACTCAACAGGTTAAAAACAATGTTATACTAAAAGTAATATCTCACTTAAATGATCTTAATAAAAGTCTTACAAAATTTTGCTGAAACTCATTTTTTAATGCTATGTCTAGAACACAATGAGGAAAGAGGGCTTGAAGAATTTGACACTCACAGGACATATTGAATGCAATATGGACAAAGAGGAACAGTGGTAATCTACCTAACAAGATTTTGTAAATAAATGGCAGGACAAGGACTGGAAGGAAAGGTGAAAAGACAAATTTTACTAAGAGATAGAAAATATAGGAAGTTTTGGAGAGCCTTGATCGACAATGGTAATAAAGACTGAACATGTTCCTTTTGGTTGTTGATGCTTCAAGCTTATCTACTCTCAATTTTTAGAATTTAGATTTCTCATAAAATTTCTTGGATAAAATCAAATGTCAATCTCTACATGTGGCTGTTTTATACTCAAGCATATATGGCAACTTGCATTATAAAAATGATGTACCCAGATCTAAGATAATCATCTTTTTAATAAAGCCTTTAAATTTGTGCAAGTCATCTTTTCTGCAGGCTCAGTGATAAATCAACGAACAGTGCTGTCATTTTCAGTAGAAATGAATATGCAGATAAAAATAAATATTTGCTTTTGCTGCCTTGTTTAGAGAATGTCTGATTTTCCACTTTATTTGATATTTTTGTTGGCAAATTTAGTTGAAGAAAAAGCCAGAATTTTGGAGCCCAATGAAAGGCAAAGGAAAATTGGCAAGCATTCAAAATTCTTGAAGAAAAAGAAATCACATGCCAAAAAGAACATCTTTAACCAATGGAAATTGTGAACAAGATGAGCGGGAAATTTTGTTTGGATGAGAAGTTTCCATGGAAATGTGCCCAGAAAATCAGGTCAGTGATCTCTTGTTAAGCATAGAAAAATAAAGAATTTAGTTTTGGTTATAAGTACAAAGAGAGGAGAAAAATCAGCAGATTGTCTAGCAGGAAACTATTGTCTCTTGTATAATTCACATCAGGTCAATTGTCCGTTTGAGAAGAAAAGTTGGCACCTGTGACTGTATTTCAATGATGTTGGGAAAGATACATTTAATGAATGATTACTGGTTGGAAGAATCTCTTTCACCCTATCACTTTTGGAATAAAGTGAAAGATATTCTGATGGAAATAAAGGCTGCCTCAATTAAGAAGCTATTGAGAAAAAATTCTTTGGACAAAGTTTCTGATAAGCAACATTTTTAGCCAATACAATTTCTGTTAGTAGACAGTAGTTTTTCAAGATTCTTATTTCCCCAATTGCAGCTTTTTTTTTCATGTCCATAGATCTACAAGAAATAAGCAGAAACTATGAATTATATAGTTAGAAAAAATAAATAATGGACTAAAAAACAAATCAAAATTTGGCAATAATTATCTTGTACTCCTCCTTATCTGCCAGGATACCATCGAGGTGCTGTTTTATTCAAGACTCTAAAAGGAAGGGACATGAACACACTTGCACTCTTTTTGTTCTGTGATATCATAATTGTTGTGGATTCCAAGATGAAATTCGGTCTCAAATGAATGACAAATGCAGGAATGAAATATAGCAAATAAATGTATTGACGCAATAATACAATTGGTAATACAGTTAGTAAATCCAGAAATGTGGTTAGTAGCAATAATAATAATATATATACAGTCTGTTAAATTCAGTATCGAAGTATGACTTCCTTCTGAGTCTACATGCTCACAACTGTGACTCCTACAAAGCGGTTACCTCACACTCTCACTCTCTCACTCTCACTGTATCAGTGTATCTCTGGTCTCTCTTACTCTTGCTCTCAGGTATATACCGGCAGCAGTACAAGTACACACGGGTCGAGTCCACTTGTACGAAAAAGGGGTGGACCCCATAACAGTAATGAAAAGACAGGACTATTCCTTCTAGGGTAGCTTCTTAGCTTCAAGCCAAACTGACTACTTAATTGCACACACCCACATAGCAGATCACATAGGTGCAAGGCACAAACTATAGCCAAGAACATAAGTAGCTTTCTTCCCTTTTTTTTTATTTATCTGTATATATGTAAATATAATTTTTTTTTCTATTCTTTTGTGAGCTATGTTATTCTTTATATAAATATATGTATAAAAATCCAACGCATGTTGAATTTATTTCTTTTAAAAATGTTAAATTCATTTCTTTAAAAAATGTTCAATTCATTTAAATTGTAAAAATTTCATCCTCATCAGCAACAAGTCATAACTCTTCCTGCTACAAATTGGTAACTAATGCCATTTTATTAAACTGTAGCACCTCTTCACTAAAATTCAAACCATAAAATGGCAAGAAATGAAAAAACTGGTTAAATACATTAATTGTTATCCAGTGTCAGCTCTCAACATTTTTTGTAAAGTTGACTCTAACATTAGTTGTAACTGTTAAATAAACAATAATAAGCTTATATTACATCATTAACAAATGGGTATCTTTATAGATATTAACATTGAATAAAAAAGGACAAAAGTTTATTTGTAAGCTTTCTGTATAAAGAATAATTAAGAAATATATATATCTTTGCATATAAGTAGATAGGGGTAAGTGAAGACAATGTACAACTGTAGTTATTTGAATTTAATATTCTAATATATAAGTTCATAGTAGGATGTAAAATAATGAGCCAACCTTGAATTAATATTGGTTGTAGTTCAAGGAAGGAAACATATTCAAAAGACATGGTTTTCTAAACATAGTTTTGTATTTTAGATTCACAATTCTTGATCAAAATATGAATTGTTTGCCATTTTTCTCTTAAGAAGTTGATTTGAAATTAAGTGTTTGAATTTTGAATAAATGTTAGAGCTTATAAAATTACTTGATTGCTAAAGATGGTCTTGATTGCATTGGTTAATTTCCACCTTGATATTTTGAACAAGAGTAGAGCTTTATCCCTTGTTCACTGTTTAGAATTGTGTTTCATGCTGCTTCTGTTGACCTTCTGTCTCTGAATATGGAATCCAGTGAAGTCCATAATCTGTTCAATATCAGAGGTAGGCAGTGAAGATTCAGAGAAAGTAGCGGTTGTTAAATAATTCTTTAAATCTTCGATATCAGGTTGGCAGTGCAGACAATTTGGGAGAAAAAAAATGGTTGCCTTTATAAACGTCGCATTGAATATTTTGAGCTTTCTGATTGGCTAACCCTTCTATTGGTGAACTATAAAATGAGTCAGCTCATTTAGGCTAGCTCACTAGTACTTACATACTCAAAAAAACTGCAATAGCTTCTAATGTCTTTTCATTCTCTTTCACTACAAGTACCCCCTTGCATCTTAGTAGCATTATTGCCTTGTTTGAAGTGAAATGATTAATAAAAAAAAGGAAAAAGAATCCTTCATTACTGTGGTTTCTTAACACCAAAAATAATGAGTTTGTTCTGAAAAACTGAGCTTTCTCATATGGAGGACAAATAAAAGCATTAGTTTGGGATTGACCTTTCAGAAGACCTTGACATGATGGCCATTGTTTAATTAAAAGATTTGAATGTTAATTTTTTGGTGGGGGTCATTATTTATTATTTTTTATAGATTTATAATTTGTAAAGTAGAATATTGTTAATATGATATAACATTCCTACATGAAGCTTGATCAGTATTAAAGAAGCCATCTTTTGATGAATTATATCTTGATGCCATAGTTTTGCACTTATGCTAAATGTTGAAATATTATTGTTATGGTCCGGTTCCTTGTACCACGGTGATAGTCCAAGGTAGAACCAATAAAGAAGAACTTGAACACGTATATGGAATAACAAAGATATATTACAAGCAGGAATATATACAGAGAAGTGGAAAGTGTTAGTACGAACAATCAGGTTTAGTAGTACTTGTCTGAATGGGACTCTGTTTCGGACTGCTTCTGACTCGACTGACTTGACTGACTGACTTGCTCTGACTGACTCCTGACGAACCTCACTCCAGACTTCAGACTGAACAGTATTTAGTCACCCCATGAGGGCATCATGTGGCACAAGGCCGTTTAATCTCCGAGACCGTGGGCTCAGCCAAAAATATGCCCTTTGAATCCATATAAACGGGTTTAGAGTTGGTTTACCTCCTCGAAAGAGACTCCGCCCTTCAGCGTAGCCTCATTCGGGTTCCTCGTCACCCGAAGTCAGAGAGTTCAACCGATCAGCTGGTCAGCTGGTCGTCTGACTTCAGGTTGAACTCTCCGCTTTCTCTTGAGGCGCAGTATTTATTACGTATGGAATAGTCCATTATGTTATTATGGGTAAGGTTCCATAACAATTATTTTAAAAATATATCTTTTTCCCTTGTATTTATGCTGTTTATACAAAATAGTTTGAATTTCATTTTTATATATATTTATATCTTCTTTTTTATATAACAATTGTAAATTATATGCAAAAGTAAATTTCTACATCTGATAGACATTTCCATTCTTGATGTATGAGGTTCCAACAGCTTCTGCCATTATTGAAAATTTTCTTATATTTGAGCCTTTGAGGAAAACAGTAGTAATGTTAGGGTTGTGTTTAGTAATATAGAGATGTGCAATGTGTGACTATTCAAAAGTTATTATATCATTTATGTGAATTGTCATCTCTTTGGCATGATCAGAAACCACTTGCTCAAAGGATGACAGTGGGATTTTTTTAAAATCATTTCACTACATGCAAGGCAATAAAACGTGGTGTTACAGAGTGTGAAAGAATATGTAAAAAGAACACTATCAATATCAATAGATGTCAATAGAATTTAGGTTTTGCTTATGTCAATCAATAGGAGTCATCTGATCTTCCAAGTATCATATATATATATATATATATATATATAAATGGACAAGTCTGACAATTACTTTTTAAGACATTTTTTATGTTTATACGTTTTATTATTGCGTTTAAAAACAGTAAAATCAACATTGCTAACTGAACACTCCTCTGTGGCCCAATCAGTTAAGGCACGTCAGGCTATATGAAGGTTCCATATAGGATAACGATTCGATTCCTGTCGGAGGATGCATATTTTCTATGAAAAGTTTTTAGACATTCAGGCTGGTAAATGTTGTTAATTCTGTTTATTATAAACACAGCATTTACTTAAATATTTGTATCTATAAAAAGAATGTATAAAAAAATGTCTTTATATATACATACATTATATATATATATATATATATATATATATATATATATATATATATATTTTGGATAACAACCTTTCTTTTAAACATTTTTCATTAAATACAGTAGACAAGAAAGATTTAATTAATGTTTTATTTAGTTTTTCCAGTATCCTTACATTTTTGTTTTTAGGAGTAAGGGTGTACAGAAATTTTCCATAATTTTCAACAAGCAAAAGTTTGGAATAAATTCTCTTATTCAAAACACAAAAATAAAATACAACTTAAACAGTCAAACACAAAGAAAATTTACAATGCCAAAAACAAAACCCTGTTGAAAATGAACCAAAAATGGCCAAAAGAGCTTGGGACAATGAAAATTCTGGAAAAATTCTGTACTCTTCTACTCCTACAAAACAAAAAAACTAAACAGAAATTAACATATATATATATATATATATATATATATATATATATATATGTTGGAGTTGGTCAGTTATTAAACATTGCAGGATGGATCATGTATTAATGAGTTAATGATGGCTACAATACAAATCTTGAAATATGGGGATTATCTTGGTACTGCTAAAATTTGAGATAAAATACTTAAAAATCTATTTAAAAGTCTGCCCTAATATTTAACCCAAAGGTAAGGGGAGATGAATGGATTGATTCATACCTTTCCGTAAGTGAACATAATGAACTCAACTGAAATTTGAACTTGGCTCTTTGATTTCTCATCCTTGGCAGCTATCCATTAAATATACGAATCTGAATTGAATCTTGATTTTCAATTTCTAGATTTTCAGTGCAACTGTAACTGTAACTTTTCTTTAATAAAAATACCCTAAAATTAAGTTACAGTTGCACTGAAAATCTAGAAAGTATAATAAAAAACACAATAATAAAATCCTGAATAAACCCCCATACCAAAATAGTATTAATAAAAACCCTAAAATTAAATTAGACAAATATAGTGAAAAATTATGTGATTGTAGAAACCCTGAAGACTGCCCATTTGAAAATATATGCCACGTAAAATCTGTTGTATACCAATGTACTATCTCATCCATTGACAGTCCTAATACTAATATGATATACATTGGGTCTATGAAGAATGAATTTAAAACCAGGTGGAGGCAGCATAAGTGCTCGTTCAACAATATTAATAAAAGAAATCAGTCATCTCTATCTAAATATTTTTAGCATTTGAAGGAAATGAATAAAATACCAAAAGTAAAATGGAAAATTATAAACAAAACTAGAACTTGTAAAACTTGGGATGACCTTTATGCCTACATGAAAAACTACACATTATCAAGTTTCTAAATAATGAAAATTTATTAAACAATAGACATCAGTTAACAGTTTTTTGCCGACATCGTCAAATTTTCGCATTGAATAATTAGCATAGAAAACAAACAATTAAATAAGAAATACAAATTTTAAATTCCATAGTCTAAATAAAAAGTTTAAAAGCCCTATCCAATCATATAAAAAAAAAAAACCTTTATGAAGTCATCAAAAAACAAATGTTAGCTAATTATGACAGTTTTATATAAACAAAACCATTTCAGGAAAGAAAAGAAAAGAAAAGAAAAAAAAAAAAAAATCTCTATAGACACGATGTCATCTTCTGCTTTGAATTTAGACACCCCAGCCCTACCCTGACTTGACCTTTTTGAATGTAACTGAGATATTGATACAAATTATTAGCCCTTGTGCCCCTTTTTTAAATCATTGCTCTAGCCATTACCATAGTAATTTTAATTTTAATAGTGTATATGCTTATAAAAATGTGTAAATTTCAAGAATTAGTTATTCCAAAAATTTCTCTTGAAGATGGAACAGAGCTTGGTACTTTAATTCAATTTAATTCAAATAATTATATTGAAGTTTTCAGCTCTTGTTTTGAAACATGAGAACTCTTATGTAGTGAAGGAATCATATATATATATATATATATATATATATATATATATATATATATATATATAGTGGAAGGCTGGGCTAGTATCACACTTAAGAAAGCACAAATGAAATATGCCTTTCCTTAGCTGATTTTCTCTACAATAGCCCCCTGCATGTGTAAAACAAAAAGGCACCAATGCTGACTCTTATTTATCATTTACGATAGGAGAGTCCACCATATTATATATATATATATATATATATATATATATAGATAGATAGATAGATAGATAGATAGATAGATATGTATTTATATTTTTAAGGCAAATATCATTAAAGGAAAGAGATGTTTTGTTTTGATTAATTTTATTGATCAAATTTTCCAAATTATGTATACTCATTCTTTGATAAGGAAGAAATACTGTTAGAAATTGTCCAAAGTTAATTTTGGAAGAAATATGGTACAAGCTTTTGACATTATTAAGTCATCATCAGGGTAGGTAGAGACAAATTGTTAGTTTTGTAGAAATGGTGAGTGTAGTGAAATAGGCAAAGTGTGTTTCTGTGTGTGTGTTTATTTTCATTTATTTTTTAAAATATTTTTTATATACATTTGATGATGCAGGCTCTTAAATAATAATTGTTTTTATTATAGATGGTTGTTTTTGTTGTATGAGTTTTGCTTCAATGATCATAAGTCTTTTTTACTGTTTGATTTTGCTAGTATATTGGTAATACCAATATATATATATATGTATAATTCCATGTAGAAAATCTTAGAAGAATTATATTAGTGAGACACAAGGAAGTTTTAAAAATGTATTTATAAACATACAAAGGATCTATAAAAGTAAGAGGCACATTAAATTCCTTAAATTAAACATCAATTTTAAAAGCTCAACTGTAAATTGAGGTGATCTTGAAGCCAATCTAGTACTGCACTTAAACTCAAAAAGTCTAGGTAACAGTGTAGAGTTCAATCAGACAATTACCATGAAAGTATTTTTAGAGAAAATACAGAGGGGGCAACCTTGTAGTGGTGAGAAAGTGATTAGATAAAGCATTCTAATTGGTCAATAAGCCTAAAAAAAGGAATTTCTTTCCAAACTATAGCAACTTATTTGGATAAATTCTGAATCAATTAATGTCTGAATGAGAAGGTTTTAGTTGAAAATAAGCTTTCCTTATTGGCTCTGAAATTAATTAGATTTCAATTTGGATTGACTTCAAATTACTATACTTCTATGAAATTGATATACATTGAGAAGGTATGATATTATATTGAAGAGTAGATTTGGAAATCTAAGATTTTTATGTTAATTCTGATTATTTCTACTTTTAAATCGCATCCGATTAAAGAAGAAGAGGCATTCATCTTTGCTTGATCCTTATAACATGATTGAGAAGGAATGATATTACATTGAAGAATAGATTTGGAATCCTGGGACTTTAGCATTTATTTGGTCTTGCTTGTAAGCTTCTATTGTAAATAAAGCAGAACAGTCATTTTTTACCAACTCTCGTTCATCATAGTTGTCAGTATAAAAATGTTCTTCACCTCAAGAAAGCTGGTCTGGTTTCAAAGGTTAATGTAAGATACATTGGAAACATTTGCTGATTGCTTGACTTCAAATAGTATAAACTCATGTCACAAAGAGTCTTGACATTTAAGAAATTGACTTTTATTTGAACAACTCAACCAATCTTATTAAGCCTTTTGAATTGCTACAGGGCACAGGGTTAAAATGTTAATTTGCCCAATGACATTTAGAACCAGATCTTCAAACTTTAAGTAATTTGATCATTTTGTTTGCAAGCAGAGGAAGGAATCAGTCTTGATATTTTCATATAATTACTGAATAGAAATAAATGGCGAAATCCTATTTAAAGAAAGAAGTCAAGATGTGTTAGGTTGGACAATTTCAGCAATATAAATTGCTTACTTCATTATGTGTTGGATCTAAGATAACTCTATACACAAATATTTATAAAATTAAAACAAATGGTTTGAATTCAAATCTTCTGAAACAACGTTTTATAAACACGAGCTAGGTTGAAAATTATGTTTTTTAGTTCGCCTGCTTTGATTGAGAAGAATGATTATGTTGAAGACTAGATTTGAAATCTTAAACTGTCTTTATTTTGTTTATTTCTACTATTAAATCTGATGAGACTAAAGAAGAACAGGTATTCATCTTTGCCTCACCCTTGTAACATAAGTGAGAAGCATTTATATTACATGCATAAGTATTTTATTGAAATTCACCAAAGTTTTGAATATGGAATATGATAAATAGAATAGTTTGTTTGTTTAAGTGCAAGTCATGAAGAGTTTAAACTATTCTTTGTATTTCTGTGATCATCTTTGCATTTTATTTGTAATAAATGAATTCATACCTATCTCTTCTGTGACTGTCCATTCAAAAATTTTTATAAAAGATAGCTTAAGATAGTAGAGAAATTATTACACAAGAAGAAACTTTATTTTTTCTAAGATAATTACTACCGTCTATATCATCAAGATTGACAAATAATAAATAACCTTAGCATTATAGTCATCAAAGACAGTTAAATTTCTATCGACTGTTCAAACAGAATTTTTTAAATATTTTCAGCCATTTCAATTAATCAAAAGATGAATAAAATAATAAAAAAATAACTTGTGTTTTACTTAAAAATCTTTAAATTCATAACCAATCAGAAAAGACATAACAAACATCAAATTTGAAAACTAAACCAATCAATAAAACTCATACAACTCTTCATGACATTCTCTTTTGCTTCTACAGCCAAAATGTTCACATCTTGTCAGTTGCAGTATAAAAATCTAATATCTTTTTTTCCCTCTGCAAACAGGAGAAGGTTGTTCTCAACAAACGTTCAATTCAGATAGACTTTTATCTTTGCTCAAGTGTCTTGTACACACATTTGAAACAGCACAAAAATCAACTTAACTCATTTCATGTTTTCACTCTGTCAATTTGCTATTACAATTCCTCTTCCATAAATGCTGGTGTCAAGAATTTTTCATGACTTGGTTTCTGAGAACTTTGGGAACAATGCAAAAACTATCACCATAATATGAATTGATGCATTTCAGCTCTATATAAACTGGTAACTGCATCATTTGTTGAATCTAACATAACATTATAAAGAAATATCTTTTTTTCTTATATATTATAATCAGTGCTCAAAACAACAAAAATAAAGATACTAGATTGAATGATTCTTTAAAGGAAAAAACTTATAGAAATGAAATAAAGAACCTTTTTTCTTGTAAAATTAATCTTTCAAACTCATTATTACTTAACTTCAAGCAGGATTTAATGCTTTCAGTATAAATTGACCATAAAATTAAATAATAAATAGCTTTTTATTTAGCTTAGTACATAGTTATCAGGTTACTTTTTGAACTTGCAGTTCTTAAAGGATCACCCATCTAAGTACTGAGCAGAGTCATAACAGCTTAACTTCATTGATTTAGTTCCTATTTTTTATTCATGTAATTCTGTGATACATATCTATCTTGTAGCAAGGACCTTTTTAGTATCTTAGATTTTCAATAAGCAAAGAATAATTTTCATTATAAAATAAAGAGCCTTATTCTGATAGTTTAACATGGAATAGTTGATTTGTGTTTATTTTTGTCAATGGGAAAATAATGATTTTGAATTCAGTTTTTACTTTTATCTTTTACTTTTATTACAATAAAGCAATTAAAAGATCTGAGCTCATCAAAGTCTATTTAATATTGACTGATCATAAAACTAATAAAAACATGTGATGATCATTTAATGCAATTCCCAAATGAGTTGGTTTCTTTGCCTCCTACCAGTTAGTGTGATAATTTAACAAATTCTGAACCGCCTAAATGCAGGGGAATAGAGAAACAATTTTTTTCAGTCTCAGATATTGTTATAATTAGGTTTTGTTGTAACAATGAGAATAGGAATAATTGCATTGATGTAGCGTTTTATGTTAAGTTTTAATTTAATTCCTCAAAGACAAACAGAAATCAATCAAACTTTGGAGAGAGGTTTTACCAAAATCCAGATCTCAATTGATAGCAAGTAGATTTCTTCTTGTGAAGTGAAAAAGTAAATTAGAAAAAAAAAGAATACTTTGTATTCTAACAGAAAAAAAAATCTACTTATATCTATGTTGTAACATAGGGAAGGCGACTGAATAGAATAATCAAAGGTTGGTACTGAATGATAATACTTAGAACAAGAACAACACATATAAGATTCACCAGATTTAATGTTGGGTATCTGAGCCTGTAGGCTCGGCCAAAAATTCCCCGTAGACCCCGTATAAAATGGGATCAGGTAGCTGTTTCCTGAGATGAGACTCTGTCCTTGTTTGGAGATCCTCTCTTCCCAGAGGCAGAGAGTTTGACTAGCACAGCTTGAGATGAATCTCAGACTGCAGGATATCTACAAACCACCCAACGCAGTCAGATATGGCACAAGGACAAATTTAATGTGGGGTATCTGAGCCCATATGCTCAGCAAAAAATTCCCCATAGATCCTGCATAAAATGGGACCAGGTAGCTGTTTCCCAAGAGGAAACTCTGCCTTTCAACATAGCCTCATCTGGGGATCCTCTCTGCCCAGAGGCAGAGAGTTTAACCAGCACAGTTGGAGACAAATCTTCAACTGCTGACCAACATACAGTATTTACTACTGTATTCATGTGAATGGGGACATACACATTATCATGCATAGTATGCTACAACAATGTAAATAGCTTATGATTGGGTAAAAAATAATTTGACTGAAATAGAAAACTATTGTACATAAATACCTTCCCTACTGCAAAGATTCTTCAAATTATTTTTATTACTTAGATTGAACAAAGAGCTCATAGAATGATCAATGTCATTGATCATTCATTGAAATGATCAATAGAATGATTGTTATGGGGTCCTCTCCTTTTTCATATAAGTGGACTCTACCAGTGTAACTGGACTGCTGCCGTTAAATACCCAGAGTCAGTCAGTATACAGGATTGAGAGATAGTAAGAAGACTGAGATTGTGATTGAGTTGGAGATAGAGTAATAGTGTGAGGTAACCTCTTGTAGAAGTCAGTTACAAGCACATAGACTCTAAGGAAGTCCTACTTCGAGACTGTATATATCTATATGTTATTGCTACTAACCGCATTCCTGGATTTACTAACAGTATCACCCTTTGTATTATTGTGTAAATACATTTTATTTCTTATATTTAATTCTTGCGTTTGTCATTCATTGGAGACCGAATTTCATCTCGGAATCCACAACAATAATCATTGAATGTTCAATGGAATAATAAAAAAAAAAAACACAGAGGACCCTCCCTGCCTCCCATCAGAATGGCTGATGTCCAACTCCACAAGAGCGCCTTGTTGCACCTGCTTGGCCACATGCTGTCTGTTGATTTGAGGTGGAACAAATACATAGACTCAATAGCTTCATCTACCACAAAGAAAGTTGGTTCTTTGTGTCATGCTAGAAAGTTTTTCTCATCTGACTCCATCCTTCAAATCTATAAATCAACCATTCATCCTTATGCTGTTATATATTTTCTGGTATCACCGCCTTAAGTCTCACAGTCCTCAACAAAATCCAGAGACGGATATGCAATGTGATAGGTCATGATCTGGCATCTAGTCTACAGTCACTTTCTCACAGACATGCCATGGCTTCCCACTGTCTCTTCTATAAGTATTTTCATGGCAGCTGTTCGGATGAGTTGCTTTTGCTGGTTCCCAGACTGCATGAATTTAAGTGAGCTACTAAGTTGGCTTTTCAGTCCCACCCTTTCACTGTCAAAATGGTTAAATGTAACTGTCTCTTCTACTCAAACAGCTTCTCTTGCATTTCCCATCTGTGGAACTCCCTTCCTCTTACTTGCTTTCCTGATAACTATAATCTTTGAATATTCAAGTGTAATGTCAATTGATATCTTTCGAGACAGTGATCTTGTTACCCGTTCTTCCATTTATCCTCTCTCCAAACACGTCTCTTTACTCTTATTCTCTACCCTCTGTAACACCTTGCATGGTAGTGGCACTCCCACTTTGACTGGGGTGAAATGTTTAAAAAAAAAAATTCTAAGTTAGGATTGCACTTGTGTGCAGTCAGTATTAGTCTACAGTCTATGACTGTTGCCCTACCTTATGTAGTGAGCCTATACATAATACTTACTCATGCACATATGCTAATTAGTGGTAGTACTAATCAACCACTACTACAGGAAAATTGGTCAGATTAGAGTAACAAAAAACTGTTCTTAAGAATACCAAAAAAAGATATGTGAGAAAAATTAGAAAGTTAGTAAGAGAAATTTTAGAAATTAAGTGATCATCAAAATATTTGAAGAAGCTGGTGTCAAGAATATAAACAGAGTAAAGACGCAGAATATTAAGTGCATTAACAAAAAAGATATGAAAATAACTAAACTACCAGCTTTAAGTGAATCTCATCAAGAGAAACATGTAATTTTGTCAAAAAGTATATGAAAAGTAATTTCTCAACAGTAAATGTAATGATGAATGGAGAGCTATATTGGATGAACCTGACGACTAATTGTACACTAAATGGAAATAATCAACCAACATGACTTAGAAGGCAACAGATTGAGAGAATAAATAATTTCTTGCATTTGTATTATAGGCAGTAAAATGATAGGCAGTGGTCTGTTCGAAGTTGATGACAGTTCTAGATAAATGTAGTGAATTATTGTCAATTCTTGGGAAAGCCATTTCTCTCATTCACAAACAAAGAAACTTAAAGAGTATATTCTTTTTCCCATTCTGCAAACTGATTATTGATCACCTTTCCAAAAAAGATACAGAGGCACCAAATTAATTGAATTCTTTTCATCCTCTACAGATAATAATTCAATAGAAAACTTGTGGCTTGTCATTAATATTCAAGTTTGGATAAACCTTGTAACCACAAAACATGTTATCTATATTTTAAATTAGAACAGATATCATAAGTTGAAATTCACTTCATATATTTATCATAGAAATATAAGTAAATCCTGAAAATTATACCAACATTGATTGGTTAATACCAATTTTATTGTGAAATAATTGACTTGCATAATAAAATCTGACACAGTATGTAAAGTATGGGGTGTGTGCGCATAAGTGCTTACCATAAAAGCTGGTAAATAGACTGTTAAAACTTTGTAAAAGCCATGAGCATATTTAATTTGAGGAATGATGGAAATGGCCAAAGAAAATCTCTTTACTTTCTTTCTGCTTACCAAAAATAAACTATATTATGGGAAAATGTTTAAGACGAGTTGTATAGTAATATGAATTGTACATTAGTGAATAGTCATGAAATTAGCCTTGAAGTTCAAAGTAAATACTTTTCATAGTGAACTCTGAATGGCTTATAATTGAAACCAGTAGTCACATGGCCATACGGTATGCATTATTGATCTGAAGTTAGAACATTCTACAATAAAAATTACTCTGTTTTTGCACTTTTTAAAGAAAGTTCCATCTAAGGGTACAGATGGAAGTTTAACATTATAATAATAGCCATGTGACCTTGCTAGGATGCATCGACCAAAAAAACAAAACAAAACAAAAAAAAATCTGGGAAAATCTTATTTAAAAGCAGCAATGAGAAATAGTAGGGAAAATTAATAATCAAGAATTTTTTTGTGAATTATCTAGCAATGGTGAAAACAAATTTTGGTCAGTGTTTATGAAAAATATTTGTTTACAAAAAATTTAAATATTTGTTAGGGTAATATTCATTTTAAAAATTTCACTATTCATATTTTTGAAATTCTGACACAAACATTAATCACTTTTAGAAATTGACTTGATTATGACAAATTTTGTTTGATGCTTTCTCTCAGATACCAAGGACAATAAAGATGCTAATGCTAATTGTTAACATTATAATATTCAGAATTCATTGATCCATGAAGCAGGCATTTATATGTGACCTGTCGGATCCTTTGTTAGGATCGCATCGCTCCTCCTGGGTCCAAGCCAGAAAAGCCTCGCCTTTCCCGACAAAACTAAAAACAAAACAAAAAAAGACGGGACCAGCTACAAGTTGGTCCGACGGGGTGGCAAAACATTGCTTAAAAAAGGGTTTTAAATCTTAAAGTCCGTTACATAAAAACAAAAAGTTCAATTTCCGACCCGAAATGGCACCAAGTATCACAAAATTAAAAATGTCGAATTACCTACTTTCTAGAATCAATGTACAATGTCGGATCAGTTCGACACTTTTTTGTCGATCATTCGCAGTTGATTCTTCTCTCCGACTTGAGTTGTATTTCTTCTTCTTCGTCTGTTGGGCTGGTAGTTTTCCTGTTTCAAATTTTTGGTTCTGTCGTGAGGTTTATGAAAACTTTAACTTCTCATTTGTTTAGCTCCAAAAAATTTCTTCTTCATCTACTTGGGCTGGAAGTTCTTCTTGTCTGAGGTTCTTTTCTCGCTATGAACTATTTTTGTCGATTTTAAAACAAACTGGGGTGGGTCTGTCGGCGTCAGGGTTTTCACTATTCATTATCGCTATTGTTTTCGCCCCTAAATTTTGGTGGGGCGGCGCACATCCATCTCTCTTAGTCTCTCGTATGTCAGGTGACCGCTTTCAACCAATCGTTCCTGATCGAGCAAACCAATTGTTATTGGTCGAACATTTCTTTCCTTTTCTTCCGCAGGTCACGTTTGTATTCGACCAATTGTTATTGATCGAACATCCTTTCTGTTTGCGGGCGTGGTTACATCGTTCTTGTTTAAAAAAAACAAAATCCAATTTTCCCAGCACGTACGCAAAATGACAATCTTTGGCTTTCTCTCACCTGGACTTTGTCAAACAGCCCGCTGCTAATTAGTCTTGACTTTAGAAAGGATCTTTTCCGCCTTCTTGGCGCCCTCTGTGAGCCAAAAGCAATTGTCCCTCTTTTTACCTCTTTGTTTTTCCTGATAGTCGAAAATCTTAATTATCTACATTGAAATGTCTCTACTTTATTAACGTGGGTGTCCAATTCTTAACAGGTCAAGATCTGTATATCGTTCCACCGGTCAAAACACTTTTCTCTGATTAAAATTTCATTTCTATTGTTCTAAACCAAATTGATAAGGAGTCTTTCCACGCAAAAGTCGGTCAGATGCTTTGAAATATCTGGTCTACATCATTGGCCCGTTTTGATATCATGTTTTTTTTCCTTTCTTTCTTCTTATTATTTATAATTCTATTCTTCCAATTGTCTTTCGAAAATCGGCCAAGACGCTGACCTAAATTTTTCTGACTCTATCTCCACCCTCAATTGGGTCATGCATCATACAACTCTTTTTCTCTCTTCTTCTTTCTTTTCTTTTTTTTTCTTTTCCTTCTTCTTCCCTTAAGATCGTCTAGTACAATCTTAGTGAATTATTTTCAACTCAGTTATTTTCCGTTTTAAAAAAAAAAAATCAACAACCTGTTTAGTAACCGAGTAAGAAAAATTAAATCATATTTCATGAATATTTCTAATAATGCAAGGTTTTGGTTTTCCCAATATATTGAAAAACAAGCAGAAATTTTAAAAAAGCAAAAAAAAAAAAACAACTTAACTAATGCACTAGTCATACATAGAAAAAATTCAACCATAATTTTGGTTTTAAAAACGCTACACTTTTGAAAAATAACTCACTCAGAAGGAAAATCAAATAGCCGTTGAATATTATCCAAATATTAATCTACACCCAGGCTTTTTCTGAATATCACCTTTACTACACTCCCAAGCAAACATACACAACTGTATCAAGAAATCAAAAGAAAATAGTTGAATCTGTCAACACAACAATAAAAACAATATTTCCACATGTGATAGTACTTGCTGTAATATTCAGTTGACATTATGAAGACAATAGTGTTTTCTAAATTCTTCTAGTTGCTAAGGACATTTTGTTTTGTTGTTGATAGTTACTTAGTTACTTTGTTTTTAATAAATTTATTCCATTTTTGCCTCGAAAAAGTTTACATTGGACGAAATGTGTTGGCTAATAATAGTTTTCCTAGTGGCTTTTACCTTTATACATAAAGGATAATATTACCATTACCGTTACCATTGATATGTTTGTGACATTTTGACTGTTAACTCTCTATAAGTAATTCTTTCCTTGTTATGTTGCTTTTGTCATTGTCACTATGAACTCAGTCCAGAAAAGATTGTGTTTTCCTTTTTTATTGCTCCCAATTTATGAGCTCTGTATGGTTACAGGCTTATTTCATGACCATAATTACATGATGATATAGTGATGACAGGTTAAGCGGATTTGAAATTAAGTCTCTTTACTTTCTTGAGTTGATTTTTTTATCTAATGAAATCTATTTTGCTATAACTAGATGAAACTATTATGACAGAATGGATTCCATTATCACTAAAATTATATGAATTTATCTCTTGTATGTAACAACTGAAATGAAAATTGTCATAGAATAACCTAATTATTACATGACACTTTCTGTTTATACATGTTTATATATATATATATATATATATATATATATATATAAAATTAGATTCTTTTCCTTGTTATATATATAGTAAATGTGCATCATTTATATATATATATATATATATATATATATATACACTACAGTTTAAAAGTTTGAAGCCAGTCCAGAATTAAAACTTGAAAGAAGAGAGTTTGAAAAAATTTAAAATTAATTATCAAACTTTACTTTGACAAATTTTCAATGAATTCTAAAGATTTGTACTGCAGTAATCAAGGATTTTGGAGGATATTTTGACGAGAGCAAAATTTAATCATAACATGCTTTTTTCTTTTTGTCATGAAATTTCTGATAAAAAATCATGTCTCACATTTTTAGCAATGCGTTTCATTAAGACGAATCAAAGACAGCAGTAAATAAATCAGTTTTATTGATGAAAATTTATTTATTTCTCTACTGGATGATGTTATTTAAGTCATGGCAATTATGCATTAAAAATAATATCACCCAAATGTCCACCAAATCTGAAAGAAAAAGAAAAAAAAATCATTAGACGCTTAAACTTAATTCACATTTAAAATCGGTCCAAGTTATTGGAACACCTTTCATAATAATTTCCCTTATTTGAAGTACAAAACTATGTTTGGGGCCAATTTAAAAAATTACCATGGTAACCTTGAACATTGAACTTTTGAATTGTAGTGTATATAGAAAAATATGACAAACTAGAAATACTGTTTGTTGATATATAATATAATAGAAAATTATATATCATTATATCATACTGTAGTGTATATATAAGATAAAAACAAATTAGGAGACATTTATCGATCTAACAGGTTTTACTTTTTGTTGTAACCTAGGAAAGTTACTGAATAGAATAATCAAATGAAGGTTGGTAATGCACGATGATACTAGAAACAATATAAGATTATCCAGTGGTGCATAGTAGTAGTCAACTGCTAAGTGAGTAATCTCCATTACTGTATTTATGAGAATGGTGTTATAGACAATATGGGGTTGAATAAGAAATACGACAACAGAGCAATAGATTTACATGGTTTAAACATGAACATCTGGTTTTGGGCATGGTAAAGTTCAAAGAAAATTCGGATCTAGGTCGATTGAGTTCACACATGTTGACGGTTTTTGACAGTCAGCAACTGAATGTGACAGGTTCTGTCCTTGTTGACTGCCTGTTGAACTTCTGATTGACCCCTTTATAGTTTTTTTATGGCTTAACAGGGCTTGAAAAACGAAGGGAGTATAATTAGGGGAAGCATTTTTATTGGACGAAAAATAGAACACATTTTTGACCGGTTTACGTGTTGGGAATATTTGTAAATGAAGATAATGGTCATTTTGTGACGGGTTTTGTCTCGTTCACATCCAGCTCATAATCAAATCAGCATATGTCTTATTTTATTTTATAACAATGGGGAATAGGCCTGCCAACACATATATATATACAAATAATTCAGTGATAATATTCTTTTGCATCTAGTGTATTAATATGAATATGGACATACATTGTCTGTGGGTATCACAACAGTTTTAACATCCACAGAGAATGAGATATGGATCATTTTATTTTGTGTTGTTTGATATTCATTGTTTAATCAGGTTTCCCATTCGAAAAACAAATGTTAGTATAATTTCTGAGATTTTGATCCATATTTGATGTTTCATAGAAAATATATATATAGATGTCATTATTGTTAAAAATTTGCTATATTTACAGCCAACATTGGAGATAGAACATTTATAGATATAGACAATGAACTTATTTAAATCAAAAGATTTTCTGCAATCATTAAAAGATTGCAATGAAGGTGAAGTCACTAAGTGTTGATGCCTCTGTTTATAGTTTTTCATCCTTATCAAAAAACTTTAAGGAAGTGAAACAGGAGAACATTGAATCAGCATCATAGGCTGTACATCCAAAACTTGCCTTAAAAATTTTGGATTGAAAAATCTTGGGCGGAAATTGTAGATCCAAGGTCTGTTTGTTTAATTTTTCATCCTATTTTTAAATTTTTTGTTCTTTTTTTGTTCTTTCTTTCTTTCTTTGACTATTTTCAACCAACACAGTCATTATTAATTATTGAATTTTGTCAGTATGGTAGACAAGATTTTGTTGGCCATAACGAGTTTTTTTTTTTTAATACATTTGTATTTTTTAAAATTAATTAACATAAATTAATTAATTCAAAAATACACATATATAGGTGATGTCATATGCAAAAGGATTTCAAAGAGTTGAACTGAACAGGAAAGGAATGTATGAAACAATCTTATTATTTATTATTTAATACTAGATTAAAAGCTGCACTCTGTGAAGACTTTAAAGCTAGCTCCTACCGAGGGCGAATTGGGCCTTTGGCCTAAAACTAAAAGTACCTCTAGTCTAGCTTAGAAAAAAGCAATGATAATTTTGAATTTCACAATTCACTCCATGAAACATCAAGACCTCACTTTAACTCTGATTCAGGCTATGAGTCCAATTCCAGCTGAAAGTCCAATTTATACCAAAACTCTGATTTTGAGCCAAAATTTCAATTCACACCAAAAATTGAGCTCTTAAAATCACAATCTCTGTGGAACTTCTATCAAGTTCAGTTCTTCAAATCACAAAGTCTGTGAAGCTTCAAAACCTTGCATCACAAAATCTGTCACTTTAACTCTGATTCCTTGACATTTTGAAGAAATAAAATTGATTTCCTTAATTCACAAAGTTTTGGAGATATTTTAAACTGAATTTAAAACAAAAATTTTTAAATTCACAAAATTTTTGTATTTCTTTAAACTCAATACGAATTAATTTTCAAATTACTAATTTTTTTCAGTTATTTTAAAATTTGAATTTTTAACTGTCAGCAAAGTTAGTAAAAGGCATAAAAAATTTACCTTATATATTCTGTTTCCATCATCATGACTGATGCTAACCACCAGGAGAGTGATTTGTTGCACCTTCTTGGCATATGTTCTCAGTTGACATGAAATGGAAAGACTATATTGAATCTATTGCTAGGTCAGCTGCAAAGAAATTTGGTTCACAGTATCATGCTAGACAATGTTTTTCTTTCCAGAATCTATCTTGCATATCTCTGTCTACCATTCATCCATACTTATAATATTGCTGTCACATATGGTCTGGTGCACCTGCTGTTTACCTTGAGCTCCTTGATAATATCCAAAGAAGTATCAGTAATATTGTTGACCCTGGCCTGGTGTTTCAGCTTCAATCACTTTTCCATTGCCATAAAATTGCCTCTCTGTGCCTTTTCTATAAATACTTTCATGGTAATTGTTCAGATGAACTCCTCACTATGGTACCTAGACTTTATAAATATAAGCGCAGTACTAGACTGGCAACGAGGTCTCATCGATTGACAGTTGTATTGGCTAGATGTAACCATAAGTTCTATGCTAATGGTTTCTTTTCTTGCACTTAATGGAGCTCCTTTTTCGTGCCATGCTTTCCTGTCAACTTTGATCTTCAAAAATTTAAATGCAATATCAATCACTATTTACAGTCCTCCTGATTACTCGTCTTCTGTACTTATTCCTTAGAGGTTTTTCTGTTTTCTGATTCTTTCACATTCCTTGTAGCTTTAATGCCTTGTTTGGGATGAACTTGGTAAAAATAAACAAAAACAATATGATTATGCAAATGGTTCTTGCCTGAATATATAATGTTTAATATGTATGTATGTGTGGGTGTGTGCATGCATGTTTGATTCTGTGTGGGTTTGTTTAACACTTTTTCTATATCAACAAATGTGTGGTGGACTCACCCAGTTATAATTACATAATCTTACTTATTATAAAACGCAGATTGTGTGTGTGTGTCTGTACGTTTATATATTGGATCGGATTTCCTACATTTTTCAACCGATTTCAACAAAACTTCACAGGACAACGTAAAATTACCTTGCGGTGGTTCTGACAGTGCCAAAAATTGGAAAAACACAATTATTTTTGCATGAAATCAATTTGAAAACACGATTAAGAAGCATCATGAGAATGAAAGGGGGACAACTCATATCGAGTTATACTTATTATAAAACCCAGGTTGTTTGTATGCGTGTGTTTGTTTATATATGGGATCGGAGTTGCTACATTTTTCAACAGATTTTTTTGGTAGGTAGTGTTTCTTATTGTCTTGCACACTTTTTTCTTTATTTTTACATTCAGAATGCTTTAAAACTTCCATTTACAAGACAATTGTTTATAATAAAATTCTATTCAATTGGTAGACTCATAACGATTGAAAACAATGTTTTTGTTTGAGTTTGGGTTTGACCAATTCGTAAAAAAAAAAAAAAACTAATTAAGACATGCGTGTCCGTCAGCCTTAAACAATAATCTTTGTCAATTTTATTTTTCAGTCTTTATGATGGTCGATACTTGATCTATCTCTTACTGTTACATCCCCGGGCAATGCCGGGCTCTACTGCTAGTGGGAAATAAAATATTAATTTTGTTAATTTAATTCAGAACAGCATAAATCCTTGATATTTTATAAGTACACTGTAATTATGAAATTACTTAAATATCAACTAGTATCAACATAAATATGATGGACTCAATGACGACAGAAAAAAAAATTATCTTGATCAGTAAATAGAGAAGTTTTTGAAATCAGAACAAGGGCAATAATCATGAGTCATAAATAATAATGGTTTCAAAAATGCCTGTGGAAAAACTGGAAATCTAAAGAATATATAAATTCATTAATATTAATCCTTAATGATATTGTAGCATCTCGTTACCACTTCCTTATCAATGTATAATTTTATACATTTTTGTGCAAAAAAGTGGATCAGAGAGCCTGTTCAGCTTAGTAAAGATTTTCAGGAAATATCAGCTTCTAATTTGTCATTAAACACACAAGTAGGTGTTGCAATCCTCCCACGTACAAATATTTTTTCTAGTGCGTGACCAAGTCAAGTTTCCTGCCATTTGCTGTGATCCTGTCATGTAATTACATTATCTAAAAATAGCAGATATGAGTTCGCTCATTCTATTTTACTCTTCCAAATTCCTGCGAAGATGTGATCTTAAGGATTCTCGTCTAGACCATGGGCGGTCAGACGTTAAAAGCATATTCATGCATGTATGTATGTATGAACTTTTCCAACCTACATTACAAACATACAGGACATTTCCAAACATGCAACAAGAACTTTTCTCTTTGAAATATTCTTCTAAAACTACAGTTTATTCAGTATTTCTCAGCTTTATAATTAATTCAACTTTTGTGAGTTCAGATAAAAATATTCCCATTCTAAGAGATATAACTACAACAGATCATTAACTTCTACGCATGTACAAATCAACACACAAATAAATACAATGTTATGTTTTTTAAAACCATTTTATTCCTTCTTGTATTTCATGCTTTGTGGTATTTTTACGTTTAATATAAATTGTGTGGTCATGTTATTCACGCAGCCGTAAACAAACATCTACAATTGTCCATTCTTATTACCAAGTGACTACATTATGGTGACCTCTGATGTCTGTAATGGGGTGAGAGAAACAAATAGACTACTACAATATCCTTCAGATATTTCTGTATATAACTGAAAGTGTAGATCATTTTTATATATGTATCAAGAGTGATTGAATGTTTTTGTATTTTCAAAACATAGTCAGCTGTAATCATAGTTGATATTATTGAGTGTTGGCTTTTTCTTTTTTATTATTAATGCTTCCATTATTTTTAGTCATTTTTTACATGTGGATGAGGATATTATAGTTCTATTTTCTATGAGTATGTTGAGGATGGTTTTTGGTAGGGTTTCATGTCTGTCTATATTTCTGAGATGAGGTATTATGTACATTATTTACATTATTCAGACTATTGTCCTCATCTTTGTCGCCATATATATCACAACGTTTCAGCTTTCTTCAGGTGGTTGGAATGTCGAACTGAACCCTTTATTTCGCTCAGTGAGGTAGACTGTTCTAGTTCCATGTGCCATGTCTAATGGATGTCAGTTATCAGTTATCTCTTGTTAATTTCCCTCTGAAAGTTCTCACACTCACATTCTTTGGGTCCTGTCACTGGATCTAACCAACGCCTTTATCCACTGTGCCATGTGTCCTTGAGAACATCTGGGTGTATTTATTTCTATGCTTGGTCGGCTCAGGAGATTTTTGTGGCCTAGCATATGTGCTGATTCCTTAAGTTTACGAATTTTCCAATGGTGTTCCTTGTCAATGATCTCAACATGATCCCACAGAGGGCGGTGATCTCCCTTCTCTCCATGACCACATATGGAGAGAGAAGAGAGATCACCGCCCTCTGTGGGATTCAGGGTTCAGTTCGATATTTCAACCACCTGAAGAAGGCCGGAGTGTACAACGGCCAAAACGTTGGGATAAATATGGCAACAAAGATGAGGACAATAGTCTGAATAATGCAAATAAGGTTTCCATGTGTTTAAATGAGTCCTAATTGAGCTATGGTCAGAAAGATGTAACATGAGTCATCTTGATAGGCATCAAGAACAGAGGCCTATCAATAAGACTCACATTATATTCAGTTAAAAATAAAAATAAAAAAATATCCTTGTTAATGGCTAATAGAATAGGCAAAAACACTCAGATATATTGAATGTTCAGACAGTTTTTACATATGTTATGTCCAGAAAAGAAAACACTTATATGAAAACAATAAAAATTGATTAAAAAGTTTAACTGCATGACCTTGTCACTTGTCTTTAATAAAACTTGTATAAAAGAAGGATTGTTGTCAAAATACACAATTATATATAATGATAATAATACCAAGCCAGAGGAGTACGGCACCCAATAAGGATCAATTTCATTACAATTTTAATATCCTATAAGACTAGCTTGACTATCTATCTATCTATCTATCTATCTATCTATCTATCTATCTGTTATGGGATCTTACCCATAATAATAATAATGGACTATTCCATACTTAATAAATACTGCGCCTCTGAAGGAGGCAACAAGTCAGTCGTTCACTTTTGAACCGACTGCACGGTTAAACTCTCTTCCTACGGGTGGGAGGAACCCGAAGGAGGCTACTCCTTCGGGGAGGTAAATTGGCCCAGAGTCTCCTTTTTTGGGAGCCTAATGGCTCGGCCCAGAACCCGTTTATCTGAACTGGTTCAAATAGGCTATTTTTGGGTTCAAATAAGCCTAATGGCCCATGGCTCGGAATTCCGTTAAAAGGCCTTGTGCCACATGACACCCTCGTGGGGGTGACTGAATATTGTCAGTCGTTCAACTCTGAACTGACTGCGGTTAAACTCTCTTCCCCTGAACCTGTTTACGGGCGGGAGGAACCCGGAATGAGGCTACGCGTCGTCGTTCGGGAACCGACTGCAGTCTCCTTCCTACGGGAGGAGGAAAACCGCCCAGAACCCGTTTATACAGGTTCAAAGGCTTATTTTTGGCTGAGCCTAATGGAAGGGCGAGTTCGGGAATGCCCACGTTAAAAAGGCCTTGTGCCACATGACACCCACGTGGGGGGTGACTGAATATCGTCAGTAGTTCAACTCTGAACAGACTGGTTGCTTGGTTTGAACTCTCTCCCCCTCGTGGGGGTGATTGAATATTGTCGGTCGAACCGGGAACCCCTACGGAGTAAGGAGGCTACGCCGAAGGGCGGAGTCTCCTTCGGGAGGTAAATGGCCCTGAACCCGTTTATACGGGTTCAAATGGGCTATTTTTGGCCGAGCCTAATGGCTTGGAAATACCCACGTTAAAAAGGCCTTGTGCCACATGACGCCCTAGTGGGGAGGACTAAATATAGTCAGTCGTTCAACTCTGAACTGACTGTTCGGTTAAACAGACTCTCTTCCTACGGGCGGGAGGAACCCGAAGGAGGCTACGCCCCAGAACCCGTTTATACAGGTGGAGTCTCCTTTTTGGCGGGAGGTAAAACTGGCCCTGAACCCGTTTAAAACGGGTTCAAATAAACTTTTTTTTGGTCAGGAGCCGAGCCTAATGGCTCGGGAATGCCCACGTTAAAAGGCCTTGTGCCATGACACCCTTGTGGGGGGGGGGGGTGACTGAATATCGTCAGTAGTTCAATCGAATCAAGAGTCGAGTCAGAGGCAGTCTGAAACAGCGTTGCGTTCAGACAATTACTGCAAGACATTGGAATAGTGATACTGGTTGTAGATTACATTGTTCTCTCTACTAAACTTGATTATTCATACTAACACTTCTACTTCTCTGTATATATTCCTGTTTGTAATATATCTGTGTTATTCCATACCTGTGTTCGAGTTCTTCTTTATTGGTTCTACCTTGGACTATCACCGTGGTACAAGGAACCGGACCATAACACTATCTATCTATCTAAAAATAAGAAAATTGAAAAACAGTAGTGAATTGCTAAAATCTCCTGGCGAGTTGACTGAACAATTAAAAAAGTGTTAATATATGAAAATCTGGAGTTGAGGTGTTGATTATAACATCAATCAGCTAAGTTACAACTTTTAAATTTGTATTAATCCTATATATATATATATATATATATATATATATATATATATATATATATATATATATAACCTATCTAAATACACTCTCACCCAAAGAGAAACCTCTTTATTAAATAAAGGATTATCATTCTGCCCCTCACAACCACTAAAACCTCTAAACCTTTGCTTCGATATGGAAAAATACCTTCGTAGACTGTGACTAAAAGAATATTTCTCAGACAACAAACCTACTTCTAATACAGACAACAGCGCTAACCAATCATGCTCCAAACTTCCTCCGACGAAGAACAATATATGGACCCCACCAAGCGGACGTAACCAACACTTGGATTAATATGCCCACAAAGCCAGACAACACATGGATAACTTCTTAAAAACAAAAGGACACCAGATAAAAAAATACAACTTATCCAAAATAGAACACCAAGCCATCTATACTCTTAAAACAACCGAGACATAATTATCGTACCAACCGACAAGGGCGGAGCTATAACCATCTTAGACACTAACCACTACATTAAAGAAGCAGAATCACAACTTCAAAATAACAGATTCTATGTACCCTTACCTCTAGACCCAACTAGCACATTCAAAACAGAATTATCACTTCTCACTCAGAACCTGAACTACAACATAAAAAATACCATAAAATCTCTTATTCCTGAGAACCCTAAAACAGCAACATTCTACACTATCCCAAAACTACATAAACTCCCCAAAATCCTTTCAGAAAAACACCCTAACACTTTTTCATCCGACCCACATCAAATTACACAATCAAATAATGAAGAGAACATCTATGAAATTTCAAAAACTTTTAAAATCATGCCACCTGGTAGACCCATAATATCAGGCATTGGTACCCTCACAGAACTTATATCTGGGTACATAGACAATATCCTAAAACCTTTATTGCCTGATATACCCAGTTATATTAGAGACACTACTGACTTTCTCAACAAATTACAAAACATTAACTTAGTCCACCATGATACAATCCTAGTAACGATGGATGTTTCGTCCCTTTACACGAACATTCCACATGTTGAAGGAGTATCAGCTTGCTATGAGTTCCTTAGTAACAAAAAATTACCTAACTACCAAATTACAGATATATGCCAATTAATAAATTTCATCTTAACACATAATAATTTTTAAATTCAACAACAAACACTATTTACAGATTAGTGGCACAGCAATGGGCACAAAAATGGCACCTAGTTATGCTAATATCTTTATGCACATTCTAGAAAAGAAGATACTAGACAATTCAGAATATAAACCATCACATTATTTTAGATATATTGATGACATTTTCTTACTATGGACTCATGGATCAGAAAAATTAAAAACCTTTTTCACTTTCTGCAACAATTTCCACGATACAATTAAATTTACCATGGAGCACTCATACACATCCATCCCTTTCTTAGATGTTATGATAAAATTAAACAAACATACACTTTCTACCGGTCTATACAACAAACCCACAAACCAACATAAATTCCTGCACTTTAACAGCTGTCATCCCTTTAAGTTAAAAACATCTATTGTATACAGCTCATTTCTAAGAATCAAACGCATATGCTCAGACCATTTAGATTTTCTATACAACATTAATAACTTGACAAAACAATTCCTAAAATGCAAATACCCAATAAAAATAATAAAAGAAGCACTAAATAAAACTATCCTGATAAATCGTAACACACTTCTCACATACAAGAAAAATAAAAAAACAATCGGATTCCCATGGTTTTTAACCACAATCAATATTCCCACACACTTATTCACAATTTAAAAAATGATTACAAGAACCTCCAATTAGACAACAAGATCAAAGACATTTTCGATAAACCACCCATAAATGCAATGAAACAATCACCTAACTTATCAGCTATCCTCACCTCTACCAAATATCTAAACAATAGAAACCAAACAGGAAATTACAAATGTAACAAACCTCGTTGCTTAGTTTGCAAACATTTAATAATAGCTAATACATTTTCCGTACCCAACACCAATATCAGGATACAGCCACCTAACCTCACCTGCGATACCCATAACGTAATCTATTATTTATTCTGCAACTTATGTCCTAATAGTGGATATATTGGTGAGTCTGGAAACAATTTTAGATTTCGTTTTAATAACCATAAACAAACAATACGTCAAAACAACCCTTATTCCGCCATAGCTAAACACTACAATCAATCAGGACACACATTAGAAAACTGCAAATGTTTATTAATAGATTCCGATTTTACTTCCACATTCACACGCAGAAAAAAAGAAACATATTGGATTTTAAAATTAAATACACATAAACTAGGGTTGAATAGGGACTTAGGTGTTTTAAATCTTTATAAATATTTCAATAGTTAAGCAATTTTTTTAGATATAGTAAAAAATTTTTAAAAAAAATATTTATGACAGTTAGATTTAAGTTAGGAATATCCGAACAGTGACGTTCCATATCACGCGACGTCCACGACTCGCGAAGGACGCTACTTGCTAACAAACAGTAATTTTAATTTATTTGTAACAAACAGTTATTTCTGATGAAAAATTGAGGACAATTTGAAATATCAAATATATATATAAATAAATAAATACTTTCATAAAATAAAAGATTATAATTTTTAATTTGAAACTTTTTCTATATATATATATAAATTTACTTGTTTTAAAATATGGTTCCATCACTACACAGGAATTACCATGTTTCAAAAATTCCAAAGATTCGCTTGAAAATGAAACAGAACTAGGGACTTTAATTTAATTTAATTATATAAGTGAAATTGAAGTTTTTAGCTTCTGTTTTTGAAACATGGTAATTCCTGTGTAGCGATGGAACATATTTTTAAATAAGTAAATTTATAATATTTATGCTCTGTAGAATTACATTGAGCACTGTTTTGTAAAAATAAAAATATTAATAAGAACACCGTATTATATATCTTACTGGTCTTTCTCTTTATTATAATATATATATATATATATATATATATATATATATATATATATATATATATATATATATATATATATGTATGTATGTATGTATGTATGTATGTATGTATGTATGTATGTATATATAATGATGGAGTTATTAACTGAATACTCATTTGAAATAATTTCCCCACTGAATTAAATGCATTGGCAATGAAGGAGAGTATGTTTGAAAATAATATTTTTGTATAAAAATAAAATAAATGTATTTTTCTTTATTAGGCTATAAATTTAGTGACACACCAAAGAACACATACAGCTTGTTATATGTTATAAAATAAATTCCATAAAAAATCTGATTAGATAATGTTACCATAAAAATGTAGAAATTGGAAGCCACAGATCCGTTTACTGTTTAAGATAGCCATTTGTTTTGATAGAAGTATCTTGAAGACAAGAAGAGTAAACAGGAAATGACAGCACAAAGAAATGGGTGAATGAAATGCTGAATTGAATGAAATAATAGCAGCCGCAATTAAAATGAAAGGTGAGAACAAATGAAGAAAAAGAAAGTTCTAACTATTTAAATTTACAAAATTCATGCATCTTTCTATCTATATACCTAAGAATAATGAAAGATTTCCATTTATGCAAATCTTGGTGACTGTCTGCTTATCTAATTTAAATGTAAAAACCTGATTGGCTGATAGAGTTGCTTTCTATGGAACTACCTCTGAGCCAATCAAAATGATCAAGAGGAAAAATTTTTGTATTTATTTTAATGGATTTTATATGATTAAGTAATGTATCAAATGATAAAAGAAATGTCTTTTTTTGCCTATAAAGAAGAAAAATACTACAGCTTTGGTTCTTATTTGGGGAAGCCATCAATTTTATAGAATTAATCGAAATGATTCAGTAAGCTAAGAGTAGAAATTGTAAGTTATTATTATTCTTGAGGGGTTTCGATGAAATAATTAAAAGTTAGCTTGATAGTTGATAATATCTTTTTAATCAATGAATTAAAAAATTGTCAAGAATAATTCTACAAACAGTATCAGTTAACAATGTTTTTGAAAGGAGCTGAAAGAAAAGAGGGTTGAGTGAGGATACAAAAGTCACAAGTGATTTTTGGTCCCAATAATAAGCTCACTTATAGCAACAGTAAAGTACATTATATTTAGCATCTAACTTATACAGACTCTTCTCCATAAGTTGGATGATAATCATAAAGTAATTCTGAAATTTTTACATTCTTTTATAAGAAACATACTTTACATACGAGACAAAATAAAATAAAAAAATACATTTATAAATTTGTTAACATTTCTAATTCCACAATCTTTTAGTGGGGACACACATTTTAGGTGACACACCTGTTTTTTTTGTTTTCTTAAGCAGTGAAATTAATGTCAGCCAGTATGGATTAAGAAGTCATAAAAAGAAAATGTGCCTCCCAACAAATATTACTGGGTTTATGGAATATGATTTCCTTCATATTTTTTCAGTCAAGTGGTAGTCATTAATCTTGCATATCATATTCTGCCCCTCCCCTTACTGCATGGGCACTTATATAGTCTCTATGCCTTATATAGTCCCTATACCTTATATAGTCTCTATGCCTTAGCTATGCTAATTAGGCAATCATTTATCACTATTATTTTTACATTTTGGGAATGAAAACAAAGCTAGCAAATATAGATTTAAAATACCCAAGTGAATGGCGTGCATTCCTTAAATATGTAACTGAACCTTACTTTATGATGTCCTACCATTGCCTAATCGGTAATGGTATGCTTCAGCTCTAGAAGTCATTTCCCTGATGGAAAAATGGAAGAAAGTCATTTCCTGTTGGGAAGCATATTTTTCCTTAGTAGGACTTCTTGATCTAGGCCAGTTGATATTAATTTCACTGTTTAAGAAAATAAAAAAAAGGATGTCAAGTCAAACATACCTGCTAAAAGTAACAATTTGACCCTCGTATGTCCCTCTCAAGGGAAGATGTTAGAAAACTGAGAGATCACCTATGTAGCCTTGGAGTTTTTAACAGTTCAAAGTTTGTTAATTATAAAACTAAAATATCAAAACATCAATATGACTTTTTATAGAAGATTGTAAAAGTGAATCAAATGTCATTGAAATACATAATCAAAAATATTGATAATAATTTAAAAATATTGATAATAATATAAAACTAAATTATCAGGAATGTTTTTTTTGTGGGGGAAGATATCTTTATCTCTGCTGGAGGTGTACTATATACACTGACTATTTTGTAAACTTACTATAGCAGCATATGACTATGGCTACATGCCCAAGGTCTATGTGATCCTCTAGATATCATAGGAAGTCAGCTGTGACATTGCTTATAGAGAGAGATGGGACCACCAGGTTTCATTAGCCCAAGATATACTCCAGGCAAAATTTTGCCCAGACCCAGGATCAAGTGGAGGCTTCTTGTTGAGCAAGCCTCCATACAGTGACCCTATAATCCTGGTAGCTTATTGGACGACAAGCAGAAGAAGAAGAAGTATAGTGGTAAACCTTCAAAAATGTGTGAAATGAAATTGCTTTATACTGTCTAAATATTCTCAGCTTCAAATTTGAATGTGTTTCTGACAGATTATTTTTTTTGTTTTCATATTTTTTATGTTAATATATTTAAGTTCAATAAAGATATGATATCTTGCTTACTCTATGGTCTGTATATGAACTGTTTCCATTTGAAATAAATGATTTAAAGAGGAATGTTTATATTGAATCAATTACTATGTTTACTACTTGGTTCACTGTGTCATGCTAGATAAATTTTCTTTCCAGAATCTATCTTACATATTTAAAAGTCTACGATATATCCATGCATTGAATATTGTGGCGAATCTAATCTGGTGCTTCTGCTAAGTATTTAGAAATTTATATATTTAGAGATTCTTGATAAAATACAAAGAAGAATCTGCAATGTTATTGGTCCTGACCTGGCCTCTTAGCATCTGTCACATTCTGAATGCTGTAACGTAGCTTCCCTGTACGTATTCTATAAATAATTTCATGGTAATTGTTCTCTATGGTATGCAGACTTTATGCGCATTTCTTGCTTGTGGAACTCTCTTCCAGCTTCTTGCTTTCCAGTCAACTTTGATCTTCAAAAAGTTAAATGCAATGTCAATCATTATCTTCTATCTTCTTTATTCTGGTTCTTTTATTGTTCTCTATCCTTAATAAGGTTTTTTTTGTTCTCAACTTCTCTCACACTCAGTAACCCCTTGTGTCTTAGTGGCTTTATTGCCTTACTTGGGATGAAATGATCAAAAAAAATCTATATCTCAAAGTAAATTAAATACAAAAGTTTTGTGTATATGTGTTTGTATATATGCAATGGTAAGAGGGATTTATAACAGAAATGTGTTGAACATGAAAAACTCAAGACAGATATTCATAAGGATCTGGATGTTAATTTCCCTGAAAGTTACTAGATGATCAAAGATTCAACACAGAGAGAAGTCATTTATGCAATAACTACTACAGCAACATTTTCACATCTCTGCAAGATAATGTAATACCCTAGCAGGACTGAAAAGTCACATCTGTGCTGACAATATTTGAAGATAGATCAAGTGATGATATTGCTCAAAATCGTGTCACAGCTGTCATATATGCAATAATGATGTGTGATAACATGTATTTATATTTATGCATCTTTATATGTCTTTATATGTATATGTGAGCAAATAATCACATGAATGGGATTATATGTGTATACAAATGATCATTTGTGTATATAATTACATGAGTGGATATATGATTATATATCTATATAAATGATTATCTATGTGTGTATAGGATTACATGTGTATGCTTTTATATATGTGTATAAATGATAACACATATGTTATTATTCTTAGTAAATAATACTATAAAGTTCATACAAATTTGTACATACAATTTCTCTGGAAGCTTACTTTAACAATTACACATTTTGATCTACAGTTCAATTTTATGAAAATAATAAAAATATTAATTTCACAATTTTGCAGAAGCATCAACAAGAATTTATCCAAACTAGTCAGTATTTTATGGCAATTCCTTTTACATTAATAACAGGTTCCAATGATTTTTGATAATCTGTGACAAGTTTTGTGAAATGTTTCTTGGACATTTCAGCCTAATCTTTTTTACAGTGTTGCTCCAACTGAATCAAGGATTTTGGGTGACCTTCAGTGGACAATAATTTTCAGGTTCCTCTAGAGGTTTTCTATGGGCATCAAATCCGGTCTATGACTTGGCCAGCTTAAAACATTCATTTTTTTTCCTCCAAAACCAATTTAGATTGCTTGGGATGGTTGTTCTGCTGAAATATTAAATGTCACCCAACTTTCAGGATTCTTAAAAAGATATTCCTCCTAGATTTTTATTTATTTGGTAGTGTTCATAGCACCTTGCACAAAGACAAAAAAATTCACCTCAATCAAGTCATACATGAATGAATAAACATGTGTGACAAGATGAAGTAAATGTTTGTAGTGCTACTGTGAATTATAATTAAATCTTTTTGTACAGAAGGTGGAAATATTTGTTTAACATAGGTTTAACAATTTTGGCAATTTGTTTTGGGTAAAGTGCTTTAAGTAAGATTATTTAGTAATATCAATTTAAAAGCGTAAAGTCAAATGTCTAGTTAAAGGTGTATAACATTTCCTATTTTAACAACTTGTTCTTGTTTAACTGTTGAACACAGTGAGATTGTATAAAAAAAAATATTGCCCACAATTTATAGGAAGAATCTACGGCAAATTTCACCTCAATCAAGTCATACCTGAATGAATAAATATGTGTGACAAGATGAAGTAAAAGTTTATAGTGCTACTGTGAATTAAAATTAAATCTTTTCATACAGAAGATGGAAATATTTGTTTAACATAGGCTTAACAATTGTGGCAATTTTTCTGGTGATGAACATTAAGCAACATTATTTCATCATATTCAGTTAAAATAGTCAGTTTTCTGCCATACATGACACATGCTTAGGCGATCATGTATCTTTTGATACATGACTGATGAGGCAGATTTTTTCCCACAATAGGTTGCCATTTCTTTCTGCAGTAGACCAGTTGCCATCCAAGATTATAGAACCCGGTTTGTCCTGCTATTTACTCATAGCTTGGGTGAGAAGAGGAGTCATACTTTTTCTAAGGGTATTAGCACATAAGTGAATGTAATGGATTCAAGTGGAATTTGAACTCGGCTCTCTGATTCCTCAATCCAAGCCACTATTCATTACTCCACCATGTCTCCCCTTAGTTAAATTGTACCATTTCCTATTTTTAAGAATAGAATTTTTAAAATAGTTAAAATATACCATTTCATATTTTAAAAATTCTATTCTCAAAAATTACATTTTTTTAAGGGGCATGGATATTTTTGCAATCCACTGTATGTATGTGTATAAATAATCATATGATTGGAATTATTTGTATAGGTACATGATGATCAGTGACTTTTGTTTGTGGGGATGTGCATAAGTAACTTTGTCTGTGTGTATATGATTACATGTATAAGTGTATGTGCAGGCACATGTAAGAAGACATTTTTATTTGTTTCAACTTCTTAACTTCTGATGGCAAATTATGTTCAAAGTTATCCTTATTCCAATAGCCATACTGAAAGGGCCGACACATATTTTGGTCATTTTATTGCAGTAAACCATCTACAAGTTAGTAAGGATTAACACTCATCCGTCTGTTGGTCTGATTTTGATAAATAATAACAATGATGACAAAATAATGAGGAAAAAAAGTAGACAAGTCAGTGAAGGGCTCGACTAAAAATCAGTCCCTGGTTATGAAAGAGTAAACATGTGAGAGAAGCTGAAAAAATGAAGGCGAGATGCTTTGGGATTTGACTACTGCTTCAGGAGATGGCCATGATGTAACAAAGAAACCAGTACACTCATATATCAAGATAGACATTTTCTTATGATACTAGAATTTGTCCTTTGGCTATTTTTATTGTTCCTCAAGAACATCAGATGTCTGCATTTATTTCCATTGGAATCTGAGCTGAACACAATCCGTACAACACAAAAAATTCTTATGCAAATACTCAACAAAATTATTAGCCCAGGTAGATCAATTTAAGTTGTTTTTCTCTAATAGCAAAACTTTCAGTTGCCTAGTATTATAGTCCCACATTGATTTCGGCCACTGAACTAATATTTCTGCCACATTTAGTGATTGTGGGGGCTTTTATTACTAATCTTATTTTCTTTAGTTTCTTGTAAATAGTTTTTGTATTCATATTGTAAATACTCATTCAGATTAGTTTTTAGAATTGTTGTTTTATTCCCCTCCCTCCCACAGACAATGAATTGTAAATATGGGGACTAGTTAGTATTTTCATAGAGACAAAGAGGTATTATGAGGGTTGTAGTAAGAAAGGTACATATGAATGGGTTGTTTTGATGTAAGGAATATTGTTTCATAAGATTGGGTCAGTGTTTGCGGCTAGCTAAGTTATAGTTAAGACAGAACAAGACTGTCCTTTCCACAATCCCCCCTACGGCCATGTGCCACATTTCTGTATGAAACAGAATAAATATCACTTTCAGTTGCCTGGTGAATTCCTGTTTGCTACTGTGTCAGTCTGATTAAATCTTGCATAGACGATTTTGTGTTTCTGTTTTGAATTCGTGTTCTTTTTATTTTTCAAAAACTACCAAGAAGTTTTAAGTTATTTTTGATTGCATTTAATTTAACATTGACTGTATTCTTGCAATTTTTGTAGCTTGTTTTTCATTTTCATTTTTTATTTTATTTCTTCTTTGCCTGGTGAATATTTGTCAGAGTAATTCAGGAGTGAACAGACTTTCTGTTGCCTGGATTATATCCCCAAGATAATTTAACACTCGTTGTGATCTACAGACGTCTTGGTTATGGACTCCACTCACTTCCATTGTGCCACTCTGCTTTGATTGCCTTGCTCTTTGAACTTCATAAGGTGCTTGTTGATCTAGACAAACTTCAGGGTGTTTGCCACAACTCTTTATTTAATCTATGATCTAGATTGATCTCATTCCACTGGTTATATCTATATCATCTTGTTTTTTAGTACTGTTCAGTTATTTTTCACTTCCCATCAAAACCTGTCAGATGTGAACACTATGAAAGCAAAATTAAAAATAAAAAAGTTTGCTCTCTACACACACACACTTCAAGCATCACATCCAGTTTGCAAATCAAATCCCCTAGCCGAAATATAAAAGCAGCCAGTCAGAAACATTGCTGCTAAACCAAAAGAGTGAAAAAAGTTCTGAGCAATGTATTCGCTCTGACCATTTAAAAGGACCCATTTGTGACATTCAAGGCAGTCATATGTTAGTAGACTGACTGTCATTGTCACTGTCACTACCAGTGGCTTTGTTTACCCGGCCAAACACAAATTTCACTGACAGGACCTACTGACTACCTCCCATCCTCTGGTTGCTTTTCTTGCCCACAAAGAGATAATCTGCCCTGATCCGCTGCAACATACTTTGTCATTTTCTCCTGCTTTATTGTTTTTATTTATTCTTGTGCAGCCATACATGGTATATAACAATTGTTTGATTAACAGACAAGAAATAGTGTTGCTTTAAGTACTTATTATGATATGCTAGTTAATGTATAAAAAGAGTTTCTTTTATAATGTGTAAACTTAGTTTAAGTATGAAAAGATAAAAAATGATCAGGTTTATTTAAACATAAATGTAAAATCTATTGCACAAATGTGTACAAGTGTTTCTGCAGACACACTGTGCTTGCTATTTAGATTTATCTACATCCTTAGACATATACACGTGTCTGTCTACAAACATATTTTTATGCAGAATTTATTCCATACTTTAAGAGTAGCCTAAAAATGTTATGTAAATGAATTTGAATTTTTTTCTGCATACGGCTAAATGTTGGAATATTTGCCAAGATAAAGAAAAAAAATCATTCAACACTGGATGTATGTATTTGTCTGTTCATTTTACAGCTTGTTTACTTAAATTGAGGCAAAAGCATATTTACATTTTACTCAACTCTTTCAGTTTATGTACAGATCAAAATCATCAGAGAAATCATTAAGTTTAATCTCACCAGTGATCAAATATTGATAGAATATGTCTTCTTCCATATTTGTTTAAAACAAACTCTCATTTCATTCAAAATATTTGATGAGATTATTCATTCAAATATTCATGATAAGACATCTGTATATATGTATATTTGTGAATATATATTTTTCAAGGGTGTGTATGTATGTGTGCATGTGTGTATGTGAGAGAGAGAGAGATAGAGAGAGAGATAGAGAGAGAGCTTTATAATTAAGATCCTTCTTGGTTTTGAGGTGAATGAATAACCTTTATTGTTTTCTATAAATACATTTTCTAAATATCCATTAGTTAAACATTTTCAACTGCAAAAACATTTTCATCTACAAATCTTGTCTGATCTGATCAATTTCCATTATATCAATGCAATGTGATTTAAAGAATAAAGCAAATGTCAGATAATTTCATCAGAAAATTATCAGTTAATAATTTTTTATGAGATATTACAAAATATCCTAGTCATTGGTTTCACATTCTTTTGAATTAGAAGATACTTTCCGAACATATGCAGTAATAAGGTACATTTCCTAATAAGACTGTAATAAGATTATCTCTTTCTAATGAGATTATCTCTTTCTAATGAGATTATCTCTTTCTAATGTAAGCAGTAATTTAGAGAACAGAAATTTCTACCAATATCAAAGGAATAATGCACCATATTAAATCAAACATATCAACCTTAAAGGTCAAAATTCCCATGCATAATAAATTTATCATGGTGCTTCACTGTTTTTGGTGGTACACAATCTTTTTCTCAAAACACTGGAAATCAAGCAGTTCAAAAAATGACCATTTTTATTTTCTAAGGAAGAATTTGTGGAGCCTTTATTACTAATAAATGTCAGCCAGTAATTTCTATTTTATCTTATTCTGTTCACCCTTTTATAAATAAACTGTACTATTATCTATCAATTTAATCTCTTCATTGGTAATATTTGCAAGGTTTACTGCAGAGATGCTGTCCTTCTTAATGACATTAACTGACTTAGATATGGTACTATGTACATGATTGTTGGCAAAAGGATGAGCCCAAAGTGTGAATTGCAAATTAGAGTTGCCACAGGTACATTATCTGATCTACATATTTTATTCACACATCTTTTATATACCATCTCCTTTCAGGATGTGGGTGAGCACAACTCCCTGTATTGGTAGATCTAACATACACTTCAAAGATCTGCTGAAATAGCTCAGCAACCTTGACATATTTGGGAAGGATATTAAAATAATCAAGGTAGCAAACTACCTGCATATGAGTAGAAAATAAATTTGGCAAATAGAACTGAATAGAAAGGGGTGTAAGACAAGGATGTGTCTTCTCACTGGACTTATTCAGCCTATACAGCAAGGTGCTTTTGAGAGAATTAGAAGTCCTACCAAGATTCATTACTAGTGCCCATAATCTTAACAGCATAAGTTATGCAGATGACACAGTGTTGATGGCAGATATAGAAAGAAAACTACAAAGACTCCTACAGAAGGTAGTGAAGGAAAGCAAGAAAGGATTAAGCATCAATCGCAAGAAGACAAAATACACGATTGTTGGCAAAAGGACGAGCCCAAAGTCTGAATTGCAAGTTGGAGATACCAAAATCAAACAAGTAAAATTTTAAATATCTAGGTATTGGTTTAAGAGCCGACGGAAAGTGCAACATTGAAATTCGAAGGTATATTGTGATAGCCAAAGAGGTCATCCAAAAGCTAAGCCGAGTATTAAGAAACAGGAAAACTTTATTAGAAACAGTACTGAAAAGTTGTGTGATATCTGTTCTCCTATATGGCAGTGAACGCTGGACAATTTCCTCAAAGACGAAGAATCAACAGAAATGTGGTTCTACAGAAGAAAGATGAGGATGCCATGGATTGAATATGTGAACGACAATGTTTTAGAAAAAATGAAAAGGAAAAGGAAACATATACTTAATATCAGGAAGGGTTTACTGAAATTTCTTGGACATGTAATAAGAAAGGAGGGTTTGGAAATTTTGATACTCACAAGATAGATTGAAGGCAAGAGGGACAGAGGCAAAAAACACAGAACATACTTAGTGAGCTTGACTAAATGGATGGTGGGAGAGGGTTTGGGAGCAATAACAAAATGACAAAATTTATTAAGAGCTATAAAGGACAGGAAGTTGTGGAGAGCCGTGATCATTCTTCCCTTACCATCCTTCTTAGTTCCCTTTCTTCCATCCTTTTACACAAACTCTTTGAGTCGGTTACTTGTTGTTTTCCCCTGCTTATCTTGACTTCAGTATATCCGGTGAATATTAAATTATCCCAGCCCTCCTTCTTTCTCATATATCTCTTTCCAATTATAATTATAAATGTCCTTTATATTTCAATTTTCCTTAAACCTTTTTCATTGCTCATATGTTCCATCCATGGTATCCTCAGCATCCTGCTATAACTCTTTTTTATGACTAATGATCTTGTCATGTTTCTAAAACTTTTTTCAAATAACTCTTCTTTGTGTTATATCCCTTTAGGATGTGGGTAATCAGGAAAATATATTTATATATTATCCATAAAAAAAATGCCTTTAGAAATGTAAATTTTCATTTTTATAACCTTTCTTTACATCTGGCTTTGAATAATAAGTTCCAACAAGTTTTAATAAAAAAGTAAGTTATCAAGTCGAACCATGAATAGACCTATTCTGTCAGTAGCACTTTAAAAAAATTTTCAATGCATTTCTATAGAAAAATCTTTTTCAGTGCATTTCCGTAGTAAAAGCATGAGCAATGCATTTACATTATGTATATCATAGTCCTATTTGCTTAGATTAGAAGAAAATAAATGCTAACTGAATTATTTGATGAAATCAAATTTTAAAATTATATTTTATTTAAAATATGTGAAATATGTGTATTTACATAAAAGCTAGAATCTTTTTATATCCAAAACCTTGTAAAGAATTTTGTCAAACTCAAACCTAAAGTCACATCTCAATCTGGTCAAAATGACTGCAATATTCCCCATTCCAACATCATGTCATATCATGTCACCAGTCTTGAAACCCATTAGGCTCATAGGATCTGTACAAGGCTCAGGTGCCACTTAAGGTAGAGGCTTATGATAGGGGTAGTTTATATGAATAGGAAGGGAAGATAATGGCTAACTCTTGAATTGAACATGTTAAGATTGTAGTGATTGGTGGAACTTACTTGTCATTGATTGTGTACAGAGGGAATGTGAGTGGTTTGCTAGAATGTAATTGGTATGGTGGTTCCTAGTAGTGAAGGTTAGACATGGCAGAACCATAGAATGTAGCTTGTCTGAGCACTTTCCATGGAAGTAGTGACAGAGCAGTGAGAGTCTTGCCACATCCTGCCTGTAAGAAAGAAGTTGGAGGATGGAAAATAATTCATCTCCCACATGAACTCTGAGTCTGAGACACTTTTGAACTCTATCAAGATTGGAAAGTGAGGACTGGGCAGGTTCTGCTTAAATATGACAACAGTACTCCATTTTAAGCTTGAACTGGCTTTTATAAATATAGAGGATAACATTTGGGGTCAGGTACTTACTGCAGTGCTACAGGGAGCCAATCATTTTGCCTGCATCTTTAGCGATGGATCATATGCATAAGTTTCACTTGAGGTTAAGTGAGTTTGAGGTCCAGTATTCTCTCAAGGTATGGTGCCTCCTTGACGAGATATGCATTCATTGTGACTGTTGGTAGTTTAGGGTCCATTTGGGGATGATGCAATGTGTAGTCATAACAGCAGTCTATGGCAAGCTAGCTTGATGGGACTCATCCATCTGAAGGCTGTTTTTGAGTTAAGAGTTTTCTTCTTAGAAGACTGGTTTCCAAACATGGCTAGATATTCCAATTAGACTTGCTGGGTGGGGAGAGAGAGAGAGAAAGAGAGAGAGAGAGAGAGAGGAGTTGGATTCATATTTGTGTAAAAGTGAACTAAAGATAGACAGAATCCAAACTCATCTCATTTATTTCTCTTTCCAAGTCCCTATCCATTACATGAGCCACACATCTAACAAAAGCTGGTAAAACTTCCGAGTCAATGAATTTTCAAGTTCAGATCAGAAATGATATATTAATGAATGATTAATGAATTTTCTGTAGTAAATCAAATTTAATGCTTCAATGAGTTATCTCCCTTTCCAGATTATTGCTTTAGTCATTCTCTTTTACTTAATTATTAGAAATTTGTTCTAAATTTTCCATTCTTTTCTTTTTGTTTTCAATGCTGATAATTTGCCTTCAGAAACTAACTTTGGCTTTTTATATCAGAGCTATAAGATAATGATATTATAATTGAATAAAACTGAACATTAAATTCATTGTGATAGGAAACTTTCTTGTTTGTAGGAAATGACACATGTAACAACATGATTGTAAATGAAAAGATGGCGACAAGATTCATAACAAGTGCATTTTATGTGAAACAAGTGATAAAACATGACAAAGAAAATAACAGTTATCTCTAGAAGTAGGGGATTGAATGAAAAAAGTTTTTTGTACCTTTTCAAGTGTTCTTAGCTAAAGTGTAAAGTGATTAAGAAAGAAAAAGGAAGTGAGTATATTCTTTTTTTTAATATGTAAAGAATGGTAGTAGAACTGGCTTACAAGTATTGGAGCTGTTGAAGTTTAAGTGGGGTGAGGCTGGTTTTATTTGGTTGGTTGTTTTTGTTTAGCGGCATATCAATGCCCATGGGTTACTTAATGTCAAAATCTAATTATTTTGTGCACAATTTTAATTAATTTTTTTAAGATAATAAGAGTTTTAGTGATACAAGTTTTACTAATTAACCCGTAGCTGTGTGAAAAGAGGTAGATTCATACAATGGACCCAATGGGAATTGAAACCTGGTTCTTTGATTAACAACTCCAAACTAATATCCATTACACTATCTGCACATCCATGCTTACAGCACCTGATATTCCCAAGTGGTCACCTATCTAAGTACTGACCAGGCTTAGTGTTGTTTAACTTTGGGGATTATACAAGAATCAGTATTTCAATCTGATGTGACTGTAAGCCGATTTTATTTGGATTCATTGATCTCTTGTGGTTGCTGAGAGAGAAAAAAGATTTTCTGATTGTTCTCTGGTAATTTAAAGGTTCTTAGGATTTGAAAGATGTTTCTAATAATTATGTTGTATTCCTCTTTTTCTTTGTGCCATGTCCATTCAATACATGAGAATGCATGGCTCTTCACAATTTCCTATCATTTGTAGCTCTTAGTCTTTTTTACTATTTTCTCCTAATCACTGTTCTGTCAACCATTTGCACAAGCTCATTAGGTAGGTTATGCACTGCTTTCCTCTGTCCTTCTTGCCTTCAATATGTCCTGTGAGTGTCAAATATTCTAATCCCTCTTTCCTCGTTATGTTCCATATAAATTTCAAGTCTCTCTTTCTAATGCTAAGTAAAAGTGTCTTTTTGTTTCCATTTTCTCTAAAACTTTCTTGTTGCTCACATATTCAGTCCATGGTATTCTCAGTGTCCTTCTAAGTAGTCTCTTCATCTATGAGGATATTGCCCTGCATTCATTGCAATACTAGAAGACCAATGTTAATTACATTATAGTTCAGTACTCTTTCTTTGTTTTGAATGAAATTTTTCAGTTTCTTAAAATTTTGCTTAACTTTTGGAAGACTCTTTTCACTACAACAGTGACATTTTGCTGTCACATTTTCTATTCTCTGTCAAAATAATTTTTAGATATTTGAATTTTGTGTACGTGCCTAATTTTGGCATCTCCTTGGTGTCTTTTTGGTGCAGCCTCATTCCTAATAACTGTTACACATGACATCACTGTAGACTAATTCAAATTTGAAGCTTTCCAAAGAATACCAGGATGTAGACAAAAGAATTCTGCAGATGTTACACTGACACTACATTGGTTTTTGAAAATGACTGCAAAAGTTGAAATCAACTTCTGAAAATTTATCCACAACTTACAATACACAACAGCTTAATCAAAAATTGGAAATGCAATAAAAAATGAATTTGTTCACAGCAGTTTTGAGATTTCTTTATTACAATATGGTTATAATTGTTCTGAGGAGTGTGACCTTTTAAGCTTTCTACCTTGAGAAGATCTCTTAGATCTGGGTGGAGTTTTATTACTTTATCAGATTCAAGTTGGTGTAGAATTTCAATTTTTATCAAATTTTAGGCTCGAGGTAGCCATTTTTTCCTAGCATAAAGATATTTTTATTGACTTTAAAACTACATTACCATGGTGTAATTTCCGAGTTCGGATAACATGACTCTAAGCTTCTATTGAAAGAATTTTTTTGACGTCATGATTTTCTTGGCCTAGCAACAAGCAGTTGCTTTAAACCTTCAAAATTTTTGGCAGCATACCTACATCATTCATCTTGGTGGCCTGAAGGTTAATGACATCATGACTCTATCTGCCAGTCAACACCCAACATCTTTGGAAATGACCAGGTTAAGGATGAAATCCCCACCAGCCAATTACTGTCTTTAAGTCTGTTGCCATGAAAACCCTTCAAGGTCTATTTAAAAAAGTTGAAATAACTCACAAAGGAGAGTTGAATATTACTACCTTCACATCTTATTGTCATTCCTGGATGAAATTCCTGGCTCTGCAGGAAGAGTGAAAACAACTTTGGATTTAAACACAACTTATTACCAGTGATTCCAGAGACAGAAAATTCAATCACATCCAAATGCTAAATCTCAAATCCCAAAAAATAATAAAAAAAAAAGAAATCTACTATCGATAATATCAACTATGAACATGTTCATAAATTAAAAAGCAAAACAGAAAAAAACATCCGCATCCCTATAGATACATTAATATAAAAATTTACATGTTCATTTAGTCAAAAAACATCCTTGATAATGGCTAACAGATTAGTTGAAGCAGTTAGATCTACAGATCATTTGGACAGTTTTTACATACTCTATGTCTAGAAAAGAATACACCTGTGCTAATGTAAGAAAAACTTAAAACTTGATCACAGTACCCTGTCAGTCATCTTCAATAAAACATGTATAAAAGTAGGATTGCTGTCCAAATGTATAATTGTGTGTGTGTGTATGTGTGTATATATATATATATATATATATATATATATTACACAGAATAAAAATCCAAAGTTACTTCATTCGAATAGCTATTTCAACTGACAAGACTTACTTTGAATTTGAATTTTTATTCTATGTAATTTATAGACTCTGTTATAATAAATGCATTGAGCTCTTTTTGCGGATCAGTTTTAATATTCTATATTATTAGGATTCACTTGGATTATTTACCAATATATATATATATATATATATATATATATATATATATATATATATATATATATATATATATATCCTGCTATTAAAACATTGCTCTTCAGTTATGAATTGAGCACTATTGGCTACTGGTGTTTGTATACATCACGTATATAATACATTAAAATTTCCTTTTCTCTTCTCTGTGCTGATAGCTTAGGAATAGAATCTCTGAGTGATGCCAAATCAGTTAGGTTTGGATCTCGCCTTAAAGCAATTGGATATCTAGTCACACTCATGAGCTGTGATATACAGAAACAGGCTTTTAATGTTAATGACTATATATATATATATATATATATATATATATATATATATATATATATATATATATATATATATATATATTTTTAAATGATTAATGAATAATTTAATAAAATTAAAATCAGGAGATATTGATTTTAAAATGTCTCAATAAGAAATGTGTATTTCTTGAATAGAGTATTTGAGTATAAAGCTTAATGGTAAAGTATGACTGACTTGAAGATAGTTTCTCAGATTAAATGATGTGTGTGTGGTGTGTGAGGTATAGCTGCTTGGAAGGAGAAATTGGAGAATCGAGTTTAAATTCCAGTCAAATTCATTACATTTGCACCCAAATACCATTGGTAATGATATGAATTCATCTTTTCTTCTCCAATCTATGGGTTAAATAGTTGGACTTCTATCTGGAAAAATTGTTGTCATTTCCCCAAAAGTTGTTAATGAAATATTCAGTTGTGAAAATCAGGACAGAATTCTTCTTAGAATACCAAAAAATGACCACTAAAGGGTTAATAAACTGAAAAACTTATCTATCAACAATCTCAGGTTAAGGGAAAAAAAAGATTCAATTCCTTTATATATATATATATATTTTCTTTAATGTGTCTTTTAGATAAAATTAAAACTGAGCCAAAAATCTGCTTAAATTGTTCACTGTAAAATAAAGAAATAAAATAACATATGTACACACTAGCCAAAACGGGTTGAAACATTTTAAGCAAACTATCTTGTCCCTTGAAATAAAGCACAGAAGTGAATGATCATCAGGTGTTGATTATAATGCTTTCAAAGCAACATAGAAAATAAACCAAGCAATTTAAGACTAAGGTCATTGAAATATATATATATATATCGTCTCAAGTTTTTGATTTTATAAGGAAAAAAAACACATGCCTGATGATGGATGGAAGACTGTCCGTAAGTACTAGCATTTTAACATCAAATAAACTGAAAAACTACAGACAACAAGTTTTTCTTCAAGGATCAAAACTCGCACTATGGATGAACAGGATTTTAATGCATATATTATGTTTTCTAGCGATGGATGTCGCCAATAATCGCATTGATACTTCTGATTAATTCTGTGTGATTATTCTTTGTATGTAAATCATATGCTGCCTAATGTTTTATGTTTATTAAAAAACTATCGATCCGCAGTACATAAAAAAAAAATTCCTATAAAAAAAAATTACTACTATGACATTACACTATATTATTGAACTATATACTAGTTCATGACATAAAAACTGAATACACTTGTAAAAATAGAATACATGGATTTAACACATCACAAGAAATATTTAAATAAAATTCTCACTTAAAAATTTTGAAAAACTTAGCGTTAGGTCCTTGCACACTACGATATCTTACAACCAATAATAGCAGATATTCAAAAACATCTTTCGGTCGACATACAGGTATATCGTCTCAACTTTTTGATTTTATAAAAAAAAAACACATGCCTGATAATGGATGGAAGACTGTCCGTAAGTACTAGCATTTTAACATCAAATAAACTGAAAAACTACAGACAAGTTTTTCTTCAAGGATCAAAACTCGCACTATGGATGAACAGGATTTTAATGCATATATTATGTTTTCTAGCGATGGATGTCGCCAATAATCGCATTGATATTTCTGATTAATTCTGTGTGATTATTCTTTGTATATATATATATATATATATATATATATATATATATATATATATAAAAGCATTCCATGAATTTAAAAAATACAGGATTTCATGCGGATTAAAAAATGAAAACACTTTGGAAACACCCTATTTAATTTTGTTAGTAAAAAAGTTAAGTTGAGGATTAAAATTAAATGCTATTTATTTGTGGTCTAAAAAATGGAAGGGCTAAAAGGAAACCATTAATATAAATATATAAATATATTTTTTTCTGTTGGCAGTGTGTGACTTTCTTCTGTTTGATTCTCTGTCCATAACAATAGACTCGGCCATTAACAACCTGGAAATGTAAGACCAAGTATACTTGGTGCCACTTATAAAAGAGCAATTATCATATTTCCAAAGCAATGAAATGATAAAAATTTATGAATTATAAAAATTGTAATTATCAAAATTAAACAATTATAAAATTTCAATCCTAATATAATTGTAATATGCTTAGTACTGATATAAATAAACATCAAACTACCATAAGTATGGCAGTAAAAGGTTTTAAAATTCTCATTCATTATATATATATATGGGGGGGGGTGTATGCATGTGTGTGTGTATGTGTGTGAGTATGTGTGTGTGTATGTGTGTGTATTTATGTGTGTATATGTATGTGTCTATATATATACATGTGTATGTATATATATATATGTGTGTGTGTATATATATATATATATATATATATATATATATATATATATATATGTATATATATGTATATATGTATGTATATAAATATGTATGTATATATATATGTATATATATATGTATGTATATATATGTATTTATGTGCATATATGTATGTATATATGTATGTATATATGAATGAATGTATATATATATATGTATGTATATATATATGTATATGTATATATGTATCTATACATATATGTATGTATATATATGTATATATATATATATATATATATATATATATATATATATATATATATATATATATATATATATATATATATATATATATGTATATATATATGTGTGTGTGTATATATATATATATATATATATATATATATATATATATATATATATATATATATTTTGCATATAAAAAATTGTACATTGAAGTCAACAGCCAATGGTGGCAGCCTGTCTCATGCTTATACATAACCAATTCCCTGACAATTGCATATAAGCATAAAACAGTCTTTCATCATTGGGTGTTGATTTCATTGTCCAATTTTATGTTTACATATGCTATATCCCTGATATTGAGCACTTTAACCCATAATTAGAGATTACTGTAAAACTATATTTTATTGTATATATATATATATATATATATATATATATATATATATATATATATATATATATATATATTAAAAAGGGATCATCTATGAAACTCTGGATTTGAGGTGCTGATGATAACATCAATCAGCTACTTGATAAATTTTATATTTGTATTAATCCTATATATATATATATATATACATACACACAATTTCACTGAGATTTCAATAAGATGTTAAAGTTATTTTCATTTTTGCATATAATTTATTATAAATTTATTATATGCAAAAATGAAAATAACATTAACATCTCATTTTAATAGATATATTCACCAAAATTACACAAAAAGATCTTGAAATACTAAAGAGTAAACTTATTCAATATAATCACCATTAGCATCAACCAGACTTGAGATGACTTCAGAATCTCCTGCACCTATTCTAGGATGTTTTCTTTGTTTCAGTTGTTGAATGCTTCCATATTCCTCACCTTCGGTTCATCTTTGGTATTACAAGGAGTTTCAACTACACCTCACACATAATAATCAAGCTGGTTGCAGTCTGGGGAGTTAGGTTGCTAGATGTAAGGGGTGATGTGGTTTTAGAAATTGTCTGAAAGGCATAACTGATTCTCTTGCTTGTGGGGCATGCTGCAAAATCCTGTTGCCAGACATAGGCTCTTCAAGCAGTCACCCTCTTGACCAAGGGCAGCACTACATCCTCAAGGAATGATGTAGGCCTCCATGTTGAGTCCGAGGCCCTGTGGAAAGATGAATGGAGGCATAATGTCACCATCACTAGTTATCACTCCAGACACCTTCATAATCACCATTAGACTCATCCAACTCTTTCTGAATTCTCTGCACTCTCCTCAGATTCGCACACAAATAATTTGAAATGTTCATATTGTAGATTCTGGTGTGAATGCCAAGCAGTGGATCATGTCATTTCAGAATTCCTGTCAGAGTGAATTGCATCATGTTACTCTTTTTCTTACAGATTGTAATCAAACTGACCCTACTATACTGTGTGTCGTAACTAAGAGATGGACTGTGACACTCCTTTACGACACCATATTCGTTTATGGCCTGTTCTCCAGATTACAACAATCAGCCATATTCGAGAATACCAGGAGCATATGTGATGTGAACCCTGCTTGTATTTTGCCGAATAAAGCTTGGATTAACTGATCTTCTGAGTCTCAGTCTTCATTCATGACACTGTGCATGTATGAAATTAAAGATATAAAATGTTGACAATTTACCTATATACCCTGTATATAATATGCCTCTCTATAGCTCTAACATTCATCCCACACTCTCATACTTACACTCTCTCTAAATTTGATTTTTTATTTCCAGAGTTGTTATTTCTGTTTTCTTTTTGAATTTGTAGGTCTGATGAATTAGATCATATTTACGATTCCAATGGAATAAATTATGACCATGAAATATTAATGTTTAAGCCTTTTTATTATATCCTTACTCTGTCCTGGACATTGAGTTCTACCTGAATTCTATCCTCTTGGAATTTTTTTATACAAAATATATATGCATGTATATGCATGTATGTATATATATATTTATATATTTTGCATATGTATGCGTATATTTACCACTAATATTATATATATATATATATATATATATATATATATATATATATATATATATATATAATTGATTCTAATATCTTCTTGGAAATATGTTATTTAGTTCAGTTTCTAAATAAATCTCAAATCATAGATATTCAAATATGTCTATTACGTTTTTCATGATTAATAACTAAATTGTTTGCTAACTCCTATCCATGCTAACACAGGAAACATCAACAACTTGTTTTAAAACTATATCCCAGACTGTTCTATATATTTTGCAAAGGAGTCTTGTTCTTTTTTAAAAGCTAATATGAAAATGATTTGTTTTGAATAAACTATATTTGCTTCTTGATATATAGATAATAATTATTTTTACATCAAGAGAAATATCTCTGCCACAAATGAACATTTCTTGAGACATTTTTGGGACTTTTTATCAAATAATTTGACAATAATTTATTTTAAATAAACGCACCAGACAAATAACATTTCCTTGATTTAAAATAACACTCACAATTCTTTTCTTGCTTATCACTGAGAGCTGACAGATTTGGGGGGGTCTTACAAAGCCAAGATTCTAACATGGACTTGGTCAATCAACTTATTTCCTAATTGTTTGATGAATCTTTCAAGGCTTGAGGCCAATCAGCAAGGATCTTTTGCTCGCAGTGAATTGAGAAAATTAATTGTCTTGTGTGTTGGACTCTTTGTCTTAGAATTATTTACAGTTGTATCACTGCCAGTTAATCACAGAACCCTTATTTTAACAGACCTTACAAGTGCAAAACGAAACAGGCTTTGAGATTCTTCCTTGCAGGTGTTTACATAATTGAATATCCTATAGAAGTGGTAATTTAATTAAAACTTTTAAAAAATTCAGTTGAGAATAAATACATTCTCCAGCCTTTTCTGTTATACAATAATTTTCAGGTGAGACTTAAAGATTCACCATTTTATATTTAAATCATTTAAAAGAAGACTAAAACCTATGAGGTTTGAAGTTCTATTTCTTGCAGATATTTTGAAATATTCACTAACTGATAAATTCTTTTAGGGTAAAAAGAGATTGATATACAAAGGCAGATCCATAGCTCTGTAACCTGACATGCAATGAGCTGAATTATGATCTAAAATTTTCACTGTATAATGTTAGAGCCATGTGCTTAATATTCAACACTGAATTAAATTCGATGAAAACAAAGAGAAATATGTTGGAAAATATGTATTTGTCATGTAAAAGAAATGCCTTTAGGCTGCAGGCTTCTTGACTCTCATAAATGAATCTTTCTCATTAAAAAGTCCATCCTGGGTATGGTGATAAATGACATCTGGCAGCAAGGCCTCTTTTCAGGAAGTTTTGAGAAGTGTGGAATCAACTCTTAATTGCTGTTGTTCCCAGGTCCACCCTAACTCAGGGTGGTAGCACCTGTTAGGGTCCCAACTATGGACAAATAGTTAACCCCCAAAATGGGGTTCAAATACTATGACAGTATAAATATACATTTTCATAGAAAAATACCAACAATACATTTTTGAAGAAAAAACTTTTCAGCAATAGATTTTTGCAAATGATATTACTAATGCTCAAGAAAATTAACTTTCAGCTTTAAATTATCCATAAGGAGTTGATATGCTTGTTGGAGAGCTCCTCCTTAGCTCCTTAACCCTTTCACCAGGGGTCTCTCTTCCCTGGCTATAAATACTCGCTGACCTTTCGCCTCACCCTCTTTTTCCTCAGGCTTTCAGCTTTACCATCTCACAGATGTGAACGCTCACAGATACAGCGTTTCCCAAATGCTAGGAACACGCTAAGAACAATACACGTACATACAAATACTCACCACAACACAACACACATATATAATATTCACCACATGCACTCTGTCCATGTAACTGTCCATGTAACTTGTAACCTTTCTTGTTATTAATACATATATTTGTTTACATATATTTATCGGTCTTGTGTTTGTTCATCTTTGCCTTCTTTGGACTTAATTAAAGTCCAACTTTCTCATGTAGTTGGACCGGCTAGCAGGAAAATCTTAACTCACGTGTGTTCTACTTATACTCAACATCTCCAACATGGTCCTCTACATGCTGCTAAGCAAGCAAAACTTTATTAGTAAGTAATTAAATACTTATAAAATCTGTACCAATATCTGAGTCTTCACAGATATTCAATCTCTGAAGATTCAGACGTTCCCAGTGACTCAGATATTGGTACAGATTTTACAAGTATTTAATTACTTGCTAATAAAGATTTGCTTGTTTAGCAGCATATCAACTCCTTATGGATAATTTAAAGCTGAAAGTTAATTTTCTTGAGCATTAGTAATTCCGTTTTTGTAAAAATGTATTGCTGGTAATTTTTTTGGCACACAATTAAGGCTTATGGGGGGATCTGGTCAGACTCTCAGCTGCCCTGCAAGCCTGTAACTGTCGGAGTTAACTCCTCCTTCAGTTCATTAACCCTTTCACCAGGGATCTCTATTCCCTGGCTATAAATAGCCACTGACCCTTCGCCTCTCTCTCTTTTTTCCTTCAGGCCTGTGCGCCGACACCTTGAGGTAAATCTCTCCTTTTCATCAGGCTTTCAGCTTACAACCTCGAAATGTAGGCGCTAACAAGGGATAGCGTGGAAACACGCTAAGCACAATACACAGACATGCACATACAGAATATTCACACACACTTCGTCCTTTGTACTGTTTCCATGTATTGTAACTTGCTATTAATATATATATGTATATACATATATTATCGGTCTTGTGTTTTGTTTGCTTTCTTTGCCTTCTTCTTTGGACTTAATCAAAGTCCAACCTTTTTATGTATTTGGGCCCGGTGAGCTGGAGAATCTGAACCTTACATGCGTTTCTTCTATGTCTGACTTCCCAACATTACAGCCACGGCCCTCTACATAACCACCTTGAGTCAAGAGACTGAAGATGAGGATACATTGATCTCTCGTTTATCGTGGTAGATTGGTCCCAAGACCGGCTGTGATAACTGAATTTCCATGAAGTAGTGACGCCATATTTACAGTATTTATTTAACATGTATTTGGAATTTTAAAACCCTCCCTGTACTGTTAACAACCCACCGTTTACAGTACTCTAATAATATCAAGGAAAACTGTTAAGCAAAAACACTTTAGATTAAAAAAAGATAAAGACTGTTACTGTATTCAACACAAAAGAAGTTAAAGTAGAATTTGAATGATGATGATGATGAATTTGCTGTGCAGTATAAATGATGATAATGAAGCTGATCATGACTTCTGCTGTGCAGGCGATAATTGTATTTTACATCTCTTCAGATGGCGGTGCCCTTTCTATTGCTATTTTATGCTTGTTTTGTTGTTCCTATATTTATTATTAATATTTTAATGAAAATTTTAGGTGTTCATATATTGCAATTTTTCTAGAATTTTCCAGAAACTCTGCGATATACTTTCCATATATATATTTTTTTAAAAAAAGTCATGAATCCGTCATAGTAGAACTGCGAATTAGCAAGGGATCACTGTAATAATAATGAAAATCTGTACTTGTAAAATAATTTCTAAATTTCTTGTCTGACTAATTTTTCTCTTTGTGATAATGATCTGTATATTTTTCAAGTTTTAATAGAGACATAGGTATACCTGGGCGTCTATGGGTATAAGTGTGTGGGTACCAGACTGTTTGTTGGCGGGCGACTGTAGGTGGAAGAATTTTGAAATTGAATCTTTTTCAATGCCATTTAATAGATAATTTGCAAGTTAAAAAGTTAAAAGCAGAAATCGCTTCTTCCATCGGATATTTCAATTAACTCATTTAGTACCATCCATAGTTTCTGTACACTTGCTATGTAGATAAATAGCTTTTTTTTCTTCTTTTGCTTGTTTTTAGAGTTAAACTAGAAAAAAAGAAAGAAGTCTTACTTGAACATGTTTCTAATCTTTAGGATTTAGGAAGATATATAACACGTATGAATTTACAAGAAAATAAAGCCAGTGATATTTGAATTTGATCCCATTGATTTGAGCCACTGATTGAAGAAGAGGTTGAGTATAGGTTTACAATGAAAAGAAATCTAGACACTGAAACAGTGGAAAAAAAATCACTTAAAGATGGGTCTAATAAAAACTTGTGATATTGCAGGCAAGATTTGTTTAACAACATTATACATCAAAATTTTCATTATTTCTGATGATTACATTTTTGTTTTTACAATAATGTTTACCCTGTACAAGGCCCAAGAGCAATTCAAGGTAGAGAGTTACAGAGTAATACACACCGTTTATGCGTATATGTGGAGAAGACACTGATTAACCCTAGAACTAAAGAGTTTAAGATTGTAGCAATTGGAGAAGCATCCTCTTGGGATTCGGTTTCACAAAGTAGTGGCTTGTAGGAAGAAACTGCTCTATATATAATGATACAGCCTATTCTGCAGTTAAGAAGAGAAAAAAAAAATTAATGATGTTTATATTTTAATGCCAGTGGCGTTTGAAGCCAGACTAGATTTTGGTTATTCTTAGCAATGCCCACTGACAATACGATAACTTTACAATTCCTGTACTGCTCATACTACTACTCTACTACTATCTATATATATACATACAAGTATATAATTGGTATAAACGGAATGAATTCCAATAACCAACAATTATTATTCTTTTTTTTTCCATGTCGACAATATAGTTAAATTCCCAGATCAATTCTGTGGACAAGACAGATTGGTATCAAATGACAATTGGAAAAAAATCTTACATTTTGCCGACACGTTTCGTCTTCCGACTTTTTCAAGGCAAAAATGAAATCGAAATGTTTTTGTTGTTATAGTTGCATTAAAATTCAAAATGAAAAAGATAGATGCTTGTGTTGTGTCTAAGCCTTTTTTTTTGGTTAATGTAAATTACTTTTATAGTAAGGGATTATTATAATTATTATTATTTTTTTTTTATTATTAATATTATTTATTATTATTTTTTTTTTATTATTTTAAAAAAAAATAAAATAATGATAATAATAATCCCTTACTATAAAAGTAATTTACATTAACAAAAAACAAGGCTTAGACACAAGCGTCTATCTTTTTAATTTTGAATTTCAACTATAACAACAAAAACATTTCGATTTCATTTTTGCCTTGAAAAAGTCAGAAGACGAAACGCCAACAAAATGTAAGATTTTTTTCCATTTGTCATTTGATACCAATCTGTCTTGTCCACAGAATTGATCTGGGAATTTAACTATATATATATATATATATATATATATATATATATATATATATGTATATATATATAGTTAAAAAAGGTTCTGTCTATGAAACTCCATATATATATATATATATATATATATATATATATATATGTGCATGTGTGTGTGTGTGTGTGTGTTCAACATTTATATACATTTGGCATATATTTAATATATACTCTTTAACATATCTGGAAGTAAGAGAAGATATTTGATTATTAATCACCAAATTTTGCATTGAATATGTTTTTCTACCTAAAACCTGTTCAAAACATATGAAACACTGAACTTGATATTGTGCATTGAATATCAAGAAACAGGCCATTGTTAGTAGGTCATGAATTAATGCAAAAGGGTTATTGAGAAAGTAGGTATAACATCCACAGAAAAGAATTGCAAATAATTGAATTTAGAAAAGTCAATTTTCAGTGGTCAACAATTAAGGCAATTAAGGTATACATGGCTATTATCTATAATTCCATGTCTATCCTTGTATAATTTTTCATTTTCATGTATTTTAAATGAGGAAAAATTATGTTGAGTGTAGTAATCTAAATGATTCATATCGAAAAAAATGAAAAAAATTAATAAAAAGTCTAAAAAAGAAAGATGAGCCTTAAATAAGAAAATATTTTTTTTTTATAAAGGAAATAATGAAGCAAACTATCCAAAAATCTAACACATATTTTGTTTTGGAGATCTTAATTGTTGATTTTACTTTTTTTCTCCATTTTATATTTTTTTAATAAAATTCTGCACTTTCTTTTTTGCTAAATGTGTTGTGGCAATTTGAATAAATTGAATATGAGGAAAATATTTGATGATTATGATGACAATGATGATGATGATGATGACAACAATGATCATGACAATGATGATCATGATGACAATGATGACAATGAGAACATAGAGTTGTGAGTTCAATACCTGGCCACAGTAGAGATGAACAGAAAACTTGGTTTTACTAAATAACTGAAATTTACTTATCCAGGAAAGGTACAGAACGAGACCAATCTACCCCCGTGGGCGAAATAAAGGGCTCGATTCAAAATTCCAATGTATATCACCTGAAGAAGACCAGAGCCTACAATTGTTGAAACATTGTGAATATGACAATAAGATAAGGACAATGTAAATAGTTACAATACCTCATCTCAGAACTATAGACAGACATATGTAATGATTGTGTCATTTAGCTGCAGTTCTCTTAGATGGAAGATAAAAAAAGAGAATTGCCATGTTCAGTAAGCATTCCTGAGCTAACAATCTAAAAACTGAATTCGTATTCAGACAACCTCATTTATAAAAGAATCTAACAGTGTGTAACTAATTAATTAATGATATGTGAAGAAAGGAAATAGGAAGAGTCTTGCAGACAGAATCAAGGAAATGCCTGAAGACATTTTTCTTTTCAAACTCTGTTTAAAGTAAGAACAAATCCAAAAGATTAATAAAATAATATTCAAAGTAAAAGTATGAAAATTAAAAAAAAAAACTTCATTTGTATCTGAATATGATTAGAAAATATGAAATAGTTTACCAAATTTCTTATTCAGTTTTTTAATTGGCTTTGCCTATGTTATTATCATGAAAGGGCAACTTCATGTGTTATTTAGAACATTGGTTTATAAATGAGTCCGACTTATGAAGAAATCTGCTTAAAACTTGTTTGATCACACATGTACAAAAAATAATCCATATACTGGCTGTTTTATCACTCATTATATTTTACAATGGGTTACAAAAGTATAGATAACATGATAAAGATCATGCAAATTTGTACATAAAGTTTAGTTGGAAAGTTATGAGAAGAATGACACAAGTTCAATTTTATAAAAATAAGAAAAATATTAATATCACAGTTTTTGAAAAAGTATTGACACCAATTTATCCATCCTGAGTATGATGATATACTACATCTGGCAGCCAGGCTTCATATTGGGAGACTAGAGCTTTTGAGGAGCATGGAACCACTTGTTAATTGCTGTGGTTCTTAGGTCCACCCCACTTGGGGTGGTAGCACCTGTTAGGGTCCCAGCTATGGGCAAAAAGTGAATCCCCAGACAGAAATCAACAGTACATTTTTATAATAAAATGACCAGCAATATATTTTTATAGCAAAATGAAAATCAATGCAATATTAAAATATAAAAATACATTTTTATGGTAAAATTATCAACAATACATTTTATGATTTACAAACTACATATCGAAAAAGCATAACTTTGAAAGTATAAAATTATGTACAAAATATTTACATAACCAATAGAGGTTAATATATCACCAAACAAAATCAACCAACCAACCAACCAACCAAACAATATGGAAGAACTCTTTCATGACATTAGTCCATATAATATCCTACAATTTCTTAGGTCAAAAATATGACTTCAACAAAACAACAACATAAAACACACATATCATCACTTCTAGTAATTATGCCCATACAAACATGTATATGTACAAAAGCTGAGTATCATTTACCATGTATTCAATTGTGAAAGCAGAATAACATATATCATATTTTTATTACTCCAAAGCTTGCAAGAAAATTTAATTTCAGTATAAAATGAACCATGAATGAGTTTATATGCCATTAAACAAACAAATCAAAAATCACAACCCAATTTATCCAACAGTCAATGTTTGTTGGCAGTTCCTGTGACAAGTTTTGTGCAATGTTTCCATGACAGTTCAGCCCAGTCTTCTTTACAGTGTTGCTCCAGACAAGTCATGTTTTTTGGTGACCTTTAGATTCCTCTAGAGGTTTTCTATGGGTATCAAATTTGGCCTATGATTTGGCCAGCTTAAAACATTCATTTTTTTTTATTCAAAAACGATATTACATTGATTGGGATGGTTGTCCTGCTGAAATATTAAATGCCTCCCAACTTTCAGGATTCTTGCAGACTTGAAAAGATATTCCTCCTGAATTTCTATTTATTTGGTACTGTTCATAGCACTTTGCACAAAGTCAACCTTCCCAGGACCAAAGTAAGAGAAAAAGCCTCATAGCATTATGCTACTTGAAACCATGTCTTAGGTTTGGTATTGTTGGGGTGCACCCACCTTCTAACTAGTAATGGACTGGTCCCTCTTATATAAGTCAGCTCTGGAGAGAGAGTGACAGAGCATCAGAGAGAGAGTCAGCGTTAGCAGTCCAGATAAGCTTACCCGGTACATACCGTTGGACTATAGACTTTGGATATTGTTTCGTACTAACCAACCTTCGTTCTACTAATCACTCTGTTGTTAATTGCTTTTATGAATATACCAGTATTTTCCTCTACAACTGTGTTTGTCTTGATTCATACACCGACACGCGGGAAACTCACAACATCTCAACAGGTATATAATGACTGGAATCATCAGCAATATGTCAGTTCCTTGCCAAACATACATTTTAAAATTCAGGCTAAAATCTTTTATTTTGGTTTCATTTGATTGGATAAATCTTTCTTACAGAATTGTAAAATCTTTTCGATGTTTAGTTTTATATTCTAAATAAGATATGAGACATTTTTTAATTTCAAATGTGGTTTTTTCTTACCACATATCCATAAATCCCTTTCTTGTACAAAGTGAGATATTGTACACATGTGTTCTATAACACTAACATGATGAACAAACTTCTTCAGGTCTTTCAAACTGATGGAAGGTTTGGCTTTGGCTTGACTGACATGTCTAGACTTGGTTCTTTCTGTCATTTTAGAAACATGCCCTGTTCTTCTGAGATTTGCTATTGTAATATAAACCATCCATTTCTTCAATAAAGATGCTATAAAAGATTTTTGGCAGTTTGAATGAACTGTCTATAATTTTATAGCTTTGTCCGCCTTTCTTTCTCAGGTCTTTTAATAACTCTTTGGAATTTCATAACTGCTATACATGTTGTTTAACTGATGGACACAGTGACATTGTAGAAAGAATATTGCCCACTATTTATAAGAAGAAAGTGCAGCAAATTTCACCTCAACCTCATGCCTGAATAAATAAATATGTGTGACAAGATGAAGTAAAAGTTTTTTATTGCCACTATGAATTATAATTAAATCTTTTCTTACAGAAGGTGGAAATATTTGTTTCAGTTTTATGAAAATAATAAAAATATTAATTTCACAATTTTGCAGAAGCATCAACAAGAATTTATCCAAACTAGTCAGTATTTTATGGCAATTCCTTTTACATTAATAACAGGTTCCAATGATTTTTGATAATCTGTGACAAGTTTTGTGAAATGTTTCTTGGACATTTCAGCCTAATCTTTTTTACAGTGTTGCTCCAACTGAATCAAGGATTTTGGGTGACCTTCAGTGGACAATAATTTTCAGGTTCCTCTAGAGGTTTTCTATGGGCATCAAATCCGGTCTATGACTTGGCCAGCTTAAAACATTCATTTTTTTCCTCCAAAACCAATTTAGATTGCTTGGGATGGTTGTTCTGCTGAAATATTAAATGTCACCCAACTTTCAGGATTCTTAAAAAGATATTCCTCCTAAATTTCTATTTATTTGGTAGTGTTCATAGCACCTTGCACAAAGACAAAAAAAATTCACTTCAACTATGTCATACCTGAATAAATAAATATGTGTGACAAGATGAAATAAATGCTTGTAGTGCTACTGTGAATTATAATTAAATCTTTTCTTACAGAAGGTGGAAATATTTGTTTAACATAGGTTTAACAATTTTGGCAATTTGTTTTGGGTAAAGTGCTTTAAGTAAGATTATTTAGTAATATCAAGTTAAATGTGTAATGTCAAATGTCCAGTTAAAAGTGTGTAACATTTCCTATTTTAACAACTTGTTTCAGTTATCAAAAAATGCAAGGTGTGTGATTACCTTTGCAAAACTCTAGATAGGTTTATTAAACAAATGCATCAAAATATTTATAATAACAATCACATCAATAGGGACTTAAATTCTGGCTTTAGGGAAAAAGGAAACCATAATCACTTTTATATTCTCCTGCCAAATGGTTTTTCTAATCACTGTCCATCTAATTTAACATTCTTCAAACTTGCCCGCCTTGCTGTAGTCAGTTGGAACACAAACCAACTTAATAATGCTGTGAACAAAAACATAAGATCAATAAATTTTGCAATGTTTTACCTAAAATTTGTTTTGATTTTACAACAAGCAATAACGGTGCTCAGCAATCATTGCAGACATTGCTGACGACATAGGGTCAAATATAAATGTTGAAACTCAAGCCTTTTAGAGCAAATGTATATGTTTATTTTGAATCTAATGAAAATTGCATAAAATAAATAATTCGAGATGATCTTATCTATGTCTTCAGACTCAACTTGTAACTATTTTCACAAGCATGCAAGGGATTATAAAAAGTGGGAGCAAGAGTAAAGAAGCGTGATAGAGGAAAGGATGAAGAGAAGGATGGGGAATTAGATCAAGGCATCTGAAGATGTCAACTGACATTACATTTGAATAATTGAAGATTATAGCTATCAGTGAAAGAACTAAGAGGAAGGAAGCTTCACAGATAGGAAGTGCGAGACATGGAGTTATTGGAGTAGAAGAGATGGCTACATTGAACAGTTTCCTCAACAAACATCTTTGTAAGTAATACTATAAAAACAACATACTTTAAATTCAATAAAATATTAAAATGCTTAAATATTTAAAATTTTAAAAATTAATGGGTAGGTAAAAAATTATCTTTAAAAGGCATCTGCTACAGTTATTCACCCTTTACATAAATCCCAAGTTATCAGTAGATGTTTCAACGTTTCATAAAAATGCCCACTTCTGTGTCAAAAATGCTTTTCTGAAATATTTTAAACAAAAAGTAAGTAGATTTGTTTTAAATCAGATTAAATAAATTTTAGATCAGTTAATCTTCCTCAAATAATGTTTCAAAAAAGTATATCATATTTTACAAATATTTTTAATGAAGAGAATTATATCGTTGTGTTAACAGATTTCTCAATATGAACAAAATTAGTGATTTTACTGATAAACAAAAAAAAATTCCAATCAATTTAAATTCAGTTTGAAATACAGCTAAGTATTTTGCTTATTAGAAATATTAAATTTAATTAGCTTGGAATTAAAACTAAAATAAAAAGCTTCAAGAAAGGTTTTTTATTTTCATAACATAATCCAAGCCACTATCCATTACTCCACCAACTGCAGTGTGTTCAAAAAGATTTACCAGTGTTACACATGGTCAAATGAGGGCAAAGTATGTACAGTGTGGGGAGGTAAAATTTTCACTAAATTTTTACTTGTTTTTCTCATGAAGCAGTTCAACTAATTTTATGAAACTGGTGCATTTTATTATCAAAATCATGCATAATTTATTAACAACGTTTTGTTCAGATAATTGTGTAAAGGTGTGTGATATGATAAACACACATGTTCATTCACAGAAAATTTCAAGCATAGTTAGATTTTTAATGTGAAGAAGAGAATGTCTATGCAGGAAACTATTCAGAGAAATCCTGGAAGTGGCGGAACAAAAAGTCCAATAATGATTTCATCAATATTCTCAAATCCAAAATCTCAAAAGACCCAATGAAATCCATGAGAAAATTAGCAACTGAACTTAAGATGGATGCTAAGACTATCAGAACAACAGGGAAAGATGACTTAAAACTAAAATCTTACACAAGAACACCAAGACATTTTCTGACACAAACTATGAAGGCCAAAAGATTGGAAAGATTCAAAAAAGTTCTTAAAAGAAACAAGTCCACTGTGAAAATTTTCTCAGATGAAAAGATCTTTACTTTTTAATTTCTGAATTGCAAGAATAATATGCACACTCAAAATCTCATACCAAGGGCACTCAAGTTATGGCTTTGGGGTTGTTGTTTCCGAGGGAAAAAATGCCTATCAAATTTTACCTACCTAGTGAAAAAGTTAATGCTGGTGTCTATTACAAGATGCTGAGATACAATGTATTACCATGGCTCAAAGCCAACTACCCAGATGGAAACTATGTATTGGCTCAGGATGGTACCCCTGTCCAGTTCAGTCAAAAAAAGTATAGAATTTCTACAAATCCAATTTTGCTGATTTTGGGCCATTACACTTCTGATCTTCTTCCAGGCCAGATGTAATCCCTGTAGATTATGCTGTTTGGAGTATTTTAGAACATGCTACTAATAAAACCTATCATCCAAACGTTAACTTTCTTATGGATATCATCAGACAAGAGTGGGACAAGATGCCCTCTGGCCATTTGGAGAAGAGTTGTAGAAGCTTCAGGGGCATATTGAGGCAGTAACTGAGAAACAAGGAGGACATATCAAATAAAATGTTTCTTTCGTTTTGTATTTGTATGTTTGAACCACTTGTATTTCTTTAAATAAACTAATTAATGAACTATAAGGCTTTTTATTTCAAAATTATACAAGTTAATATACGTGCATTAAGGGAAAATAAATAAATAAATAAATGAACAAATTAACAAATCGCTCCAGCTAAAATAACAGTTGGAATTAATAAAAACAAACATAAATAATCAATCCAAATAAATAAATAAAATAATAAATAAAATAACATAATAGACTACGACAACCAATCCAATAATCGGACGAATAAATAGCTTTAATTATCTTCCCAGACCAAAAGAAACTATTAAATAAGTGACCTTAGCAATTTTTTTACTATGTTAATAAAACATCAAAAACCAAAAATAAAAAAAATGAAAATAAAAAACAAGTAAAATAAATTAACCCAAATGAATAAATAAACAAACCACTACTGCCAAAATAGCCACCAGAATGGATTCCCCACAATGCACCATGGACCCATATATATATATATATATATATAGTCAAGGAAAAATCCAACACTCACACACTGACGGTTGTGTCTAGCATGAAACAGCCTGTTGCCTCTCTCTCTATCTCTCATATTGAGCATGTTATCCCATAAATATAGCACATCTTAAAACTATATTTCTTCATATATATATATATATATATATATATATATATTTAGTTTATGCAAACTTAGGTAATCCGTATGGGTAGACCTGAGGAGGATGATATCCAGAGAGCTCAATGTAAAATTCAGAGCAGATATGTTTGAATAAAAAACAGACCATGTTAAGATTCCATGTAATATATATATATATATATTCAAATTTGGTTAAATAATTTAAACATATCATTTTAGTTTTTGTTGTGGTCCTTCCAAGTTCACAGATTAATTTCTTAGTAGTCTTAGAAAATTGATTAAGAAACATACCAAAATTTACTTTCAAATAGTTTTTATTTTCCCAAGTACTTTCAAACTTCAAGGGGTTAAGTTTTCTGTGAATATGCATATGTTTTTCTGTAAATTCAAAACATTTCAACTGTTTGTTTTTTGCTATTTATATAGTGTTCTAGATTTCAAAGTTCATGTGTTTTTTTTCCAGAGTACAAGAAGTCACTTTCCCATTTTTTTTCATATATATATTATTTTTTTATTAGCATTTAAGGAATTTGTTGATATACTCAGAGTTGACTTTGTTTATTTTGGGCTTTAATTCTCTTATATAAAGGGCCTCAAGGATATTTAGTTTTATTTATTATTGTTTTTATATAATATAGATGTATTTTCAACTAAGATCTGTCTGATCTGTGAGTGTGGACATCAGTGTTCATTTAAATGCTAAGATATTGAAATATGCTCAGCCAGATGAAATGTAAGACTTTTCGTTAGCATCGTCTTAGCCAATGTATATATTGACATTTTTGTCAGAGATACAATCTCCTAAAGGACATTTAAAAAGGCCTTTTGCAAGACGCTAGTTGGCAGAGAAGAATTGTTTTGGACAACGAGGTTGGTTGTATTAAATTTAGTATAGTATATAATTAATTTCATTTTTTTTACTTGGATCAATGGGGGATATATTAGTGTTTCAGAGTTTTTTTAGAATTTTTTCCTCCTGTTATAGTTGGAATGAATTTGATTATGATATAGTAATTTTATATGTTTAGAGTTATTCCATGATATATTGTATTGATTTGTTAATTATGTTAATATTCCAAATAGTTTGTCTAATTTGTCCATCAACAATGTAATTAGGGAAGTCATTATTAATGAGGGTTAGTTCAATATCTTTTAATTCAGTGTAGAAAAATCTATCGGGTGGCATTTAAGCTAGCTCCTGTGGAGGACTCTTAGTTTGCCAGGAAGGAGTAGACATGATAGGCATCAAAATTGATCCCTGCATTAAAGTATTGAATTAATGTTTAAGCCCTCCTTTTAAAAGTTCAATGATAATACTTTTGCTGCTACTTAATTTAAAGATGATTTGATGTATGTAGATCCTTATTTTCCATACGGAGAGTTAGAGAACCATAACAGCAAATGAAATAAAACTGTATTATGGAATCTATAAAAATAAATGTGAAATTGGAGGATCCATCAAATTCTTGGGTTAAAAAAGGCACACCTCTACTTTAGAGTAGCTTATATGGCTAAAGCTCAATATCTGTATTATATATTATCTACTTCTAGGTGATATCACTCTTCAAGTTTAACTAATTTGCATACTGATTTTAAAAATATATATTTCATTAATTAACTGTCCTTCATTAGTGTTCTTTTATTCAAGGATTGTTTTGATTTTCATATAAAAAATAGTTCTGTTTAGGAATATTGCCTAATATAGTGAAGAAAACTGTTTGAAATTTACATTTTACTTGTCCTTCAACAAGTTGGCATCTATTTGTAAAACTTTCCTTAACCATAACAAGCCAATTTATGAATAAAATGTAAAATTTGAGTTTCAAAGATTCCAAATAGTGAATGTATCTTACTTTGTGAAGCAATAGTGAGCGGGCAAAGCCTGCTAGTCATATATATATATATTATATTACATAATTCCAAATAAATCTGTAATACCTAAAATTTTCATAGAAACTTCATGTGGATTTTTTCACAAATGATGGAATATTGGATTTGAATTTATATCTTAATGTCAAACAATAATACAAAAAATATTTAACATAGGACAAAACTATTGGCTTTCTTGCCTCAATAATCAATTGTGTAACCTTTACTCTTGATTGTTGCCCTCAATCGTTTTTCATAGTTCCTTACAAGATCACTAAACTCAATGATAGGGGGGTAAAAAATTAATAAGCCATTCCTTGCCCCACTTAACAATGGAATGTAGTTCAATTTTCAGATCAGCTACCAATTTGATCTTATCAAACTGATCAGACTTACTACTGAGACAGGAGTAAATAGTGTTGTCATCAGCACAGATATAAATATGGGAACTGATGCCATCAGGAAGGTCACTGATGATAAATAAAAAACAATGTAGGTACAAGGATAGTGCTGTGGGTGACACTTGCATTAATGCAAAAAAGTCTACAAGAGTGGCCGTTCAAGATAACTTTCATTTCATGATTTGATAAGAAAAGGTGAAAAAGTTTAAAAATTCATCAGAAAATACCCTGACATTTCAACTTGTTAAGAAATGCCTTCAATATATCCAACACAACAGCACGAGCATCAACTTTTTATCTACAGTTTGATAAACTCTTTCAGCAATTATTGTTCATACATCAGCAGCTGACCTAGAGAATCAAAAGCCATATTGTTTATCTGAATTATATTTCAGTTTGTCTGTGATATAAAATTGAAATGAAATTACCTGTTTTAATCAACTTTAATTATATCATAAGTGATTGATCTGCAAGTTTTGAACACAAAAAGGCAAGTCTTTACATTACTTGTTTTAACTCTTTTTCATTTTCATAAACTAAGACTGTTGTTCTACATTTGATCAGATCTAAAATAAATAAATACCCTCATCATATGTCTTATACAATTTATGTTCTGTTAAACATGAACATATACTTTTGATTTATAAGATCTGAGCTGCAATATCTAACTCTTTTCATGAAGACAATAATTCTCTAAAACAATTTTCTGTCTGTTAATCATTAACATAAATACTTAATCTAATAAGATTTGAATTACAATTGGTAACTCTGTGTGCAGACATCTTTTATTCCATGAAACAACCATTTGATCTAAAGTACATCCAGACATTACCTCGGCTAAACAATTTTCATTGTTTAAAGACTCAACCATAGACTTTTGATCTGTAAGCTCTGGGCTACAATTGGTAAATCTCTGCATCCAGACATTCTTTTAAAAAAATTAATTCGATTAAATGTAGATGTTTGACCTGTAAGATCTCTAATGCATTAGATCATGCTCTATAGCCAGACGATACTTGTCTGAAACAATGTTTCTTTTTATTAAGCAAAAACTTCTAAGTTCCAATAAGAAACTTTCTACATCTAGATATTACCTGTTTTGAATTTTGATTCGTTTAAACAGACTTTTGACCTACTAGGTCTGATCTACAATGCGTAAATCCCTAAATACAGACATTATATATATATATATATATACACACACACACAAACAAGTAAAGGGTTGGTACAGATGGAATAAAATTCTAATCACCAATTGGATGAAAAAATAGCTATAACTGCTATATAAACGATCAAAAACAATTTTAGTACATTATTAAAAATCGAAAACTAAAAAGAATACATAAAAAATATACAAAATAAAAAAGTAAATAAATAAATAAGAAAAAACAAGTAAAATAAATTAATCCAAATAAATAAATAAATAGATAAATTAAAAAAACGCTCCTACTAAAATAACCATTAGAATAAATAAAAATAATAAATAAATAAGCAAAAAAAAATGTAAAAATAATCAATCCAAATAAATAAATAAAATAATAAACAAATTAAAAACTGCCTCCCCTGCCAAAATAACAGAATAGACTACAGCAATCAAACCAAAAATTGGATGAAAAAATAGCTTTAATTATCTTCCCAGGCCAAAACAAATTATTAAATGAACAATCTAAACTAATCTCAAAATCTATTACTATAACAGTGAAAACCAAAAAGAAAAAATATATAAAATAAAAAATAAAAAAAGCAAGTAAAATAAATCAACCCAAATAAATAATTAAATAAACAAACCACTCCCGCCAAAATAACCATCAGAATGGACTACCCACAATGCACCACGGACCTGTATATATAAATAGTTGAGAAAAAACTCAACACACATGGCCTGATGATTGCATCTAGCATGAAACAGCCTGTCATCTCTGAGTGTTGACTTCAATGTTAACTTTTTTATTTATATATGCTCTATCTCTGATATTGAGCACTTTATCCCATAAATATACCACACCTTAAAACTATATGTATATATATATATATATACATGACTGATCATGAATGCGTAATGAGGTTCACGTTGCATTCTCAGAACATGAGGTTTGTTGTTTTCTGAATTTTTGTAAATTTAATTTTGCCGTTACACATTTGAACTAGTTTATCTACAACACTTGTATATTGTTATGATGGGGCCTCACATCAGTGAGGGGGGCTGGTGTGTAACTGAAACCGTTGAGAGGAAGGCCCCGAAATGGTGCACATTCTCTCCTGATGACCCCAGTTTAAAATTTGAGAGAAACACATCAAAATTCAGTGAAGTCATATGCTGTAGTAAAGCTCAGTGGAAGTGTCATTGGCATGAGGAGCATTATACATTCAGCTTGCTTCAGGTGAGTTTCAATTACTTTCCAGTAATTTCCTTCTTATTTATATATATATATATATATATATATATATATATATATATATATATATATATATATAAAAGTATACACACAAGTACTGGGTTGGTACAGATGGAATAAAAATTTCAATAACACAAAACACTATTTTTAAAAGAATTCTTTTATTTGCAATAAACACCATCACTTGATAAGGTACCAGAGGTGTTAAAACAAAATTACAATTTTTTGTAGTGATGTTATAACATGCATATGTTAGAATTTTATATATATATATATATTTATATATATATACACACTAACGTTTTTGCCATATTCTTTCTTCCAAAAGTAATTTCTCAGAAAATTTGGAATATTTTGAGTATCAATTATAATAATTCTTCGAACCTGACATGAAGTAGAAAGCTTATATTAAATCAATTACTGTATCTGCTGTTTTTGTTCACTTTGTTATGCTACATAATTTTTCTTGCCAGAATCTATCTTAGATATTTATAAGTCTATCATTCATCTATGCTTTGAGTGTTGATGCTGCACATCATCTGGGGCTCCTGCTATATATTTAGAGATTCTTGATAAAATCCAAAGAAGAATCAGCAATGTTATTGGTCCTGATTTGGTATCTCAGCTTCAGTCATTTTCCCACTGCCATAATGTAATTTCTCTATAAATATTTTCATGGTTCTGATGAACTTTCCTCTATGTGTTGTGTGTGTGTGTGTGTGTTGTGTATGTGCATGTGGGTGTGTTGTTTGTATGTGTGTGTGTTGCGTGTGTGTGTGTTATGTATGTGTGTGTGTGTGTGTGTGTGTTGTGTGTTTGTGTTCCATGTGTGTGTGTTTTGTATGTGTTCCATGTGTGTTTTGTGTTGTGTGTGTGTGTGGGGGGGTGCATGTGTGACCATGTGTGTGTTGTGTGTGTTCCGTGTGTGTTGTGTGTGTTCCATGTGTGTTGTGTTGTGTGTGCGTGTGTGTGTGTGTGTGTGTGTGTGTGTGTGTGTGTGTGTGTGTGTGTGTGTGTGCGTGTGTGTGTGTGTGTGTGTGTGTGTGTGCATGCACAGATATCCAAAGAAAAAAAAGTTTTGAATGATAGTCTGGAGGGAGAGACACTCACTCATAATATCTTCTCTTCAATATTCTCAAATATCATTAGGATATATAAAAAAACTTGTTCAACTTATTACAGACACCTTTTCAACAAAGTATTATCAAAATTATACCATATAGAAAGTATTATGAATATTTCAAACGAATACAAGAGCCTCTCAAGTAATTAAAAATAAAACTACATATCTTTCATATCTATACGTCTACCATTCATTCATGCTTTGAATATTGCTGCCACATCTGGTTTGGTGTTGCTGCTATTTATACAGATATTCTTGATAAAATCCAAAGAAGAATCAGCAATGTTATTGGTCCTGACCTGGCATCTCAGCTTCAGCCATTTTCCCATTGCCATAATGTAGTTTCTATGTGCCTTTAAATACTTTCATGGTAATTGTTCTGATGAACTTTCCTCTATGTGTTGTGTGTGTCTTGTGTATGTGCATGTAAGTGAGGTGGGTGATGTGGGTGAGGTGCGTGTGTGTTGTGGCTTTTGTATTCTTTTGAAAAATTCATCATACTTTTTATATGGTAGATACCATGGCACCTAGACTTTATGGATTTAGTACTAGATTGGTAGCAAGATCTCATGGTTTTACAGTTGAAATTGTTAGATGTAACCACAAGTTCTATGCTTACAGTTTCTTCTCTTGTACTTTTCGCCTGTGGATCTCTCTTCTAGCTTCTTGCTTTTCAGTTAACTTTGGTCTTCAAAAATGTAAATCTTAATTGTTATCTTCTATCTTCTTACTTCCTGTTCTTTTATTGTTCTGTCGCTATAATTGTGTTTTTTTTTCATATTCTCTAACACTCAATGACCCCTTGCTTCTTAATGGCTTTATTGCCTTACTTGGAGTGAAATGATTACATAAACCCAAAATGGGATTCTCATGATTTTTATTTTACAAATATTTTCCACTTTCTTGCAACCAGATTATTTTTTTTATTTTATTTTATTTGTTGAATTCTCTCACAGAAAAGTCAAATTTCAAATATTTCCAAATATTTGACATTTTTAAGTTGTGAAATGAATTTTCTGATTGTAATTTATGAATTGTGTCCTTCATACATTTTACAAATGTCATTAGATCTTATTCTTTTGATTAATTCAGCCAGTCTTTCAAATAATTTTCATATTGAAAACGTTTCATTTTAACCATGATGAAAGTCATTCATCAGCAACCATGGATTTTTTGGTCAGTTCCTAAACAAGAATTCAAATTCTTTAAGTTTTAACCTATTCTGTCTTTTAAAGAATTTATTAATTTGGAAAAGTTTTGAATTAAATATGTCTTTCTCTCTCACTACACACACACACACACACACACATATATATATATATATATATATATATATATATATATATATAAAATTAAATAAAAGAAATAAGAATTACAAAATTATACAATATGATTAGAATATTTATTTGATGTTATATATGTATTGTTTCATAGTAACCGTGTTTTTCTGTATTAGTAGTATACCTACGGAAAATAATGGGTATGTCCCTGTTCACACAAATACAGTAGTAAATACTGTATGTTGGTCTGAATTTGGATATTCATCTGTATCTGTGCTGGTCAAACTCTCTGCCTATTGGCAGAGTGGATCTACAGACAAGGCTAGACCAAAGGGCACAGTCTCATCTCGGGAAACAGCTACCCGACCCCATTTTATAAAGCGTCTACGGGGAATTTTTGGCTGAGCCCACAGGCTCAAATACCCTACATTAAATTCAGCCTTGTGTCACATTTGACCATGTGAGGCGGTTGGTAGATATCCTGCAGTTGGAGCTTTATTGTGGAATTCACTTGACTCACTTCGAGCAGTTGACTACTTCTTCGATGTGCTACTGGTGAGACTTATATGTGTGGTTCTTGTCCTAAGTATTATCGTTCATTAACAGCCTTATGTAATTATTCTATTCTGTAACCTTCAGTAGGTTACAACATAAACTGAAGATCATTTTTTTTTACTTTCACTTTCTGTTTTTATTTACCTAAAGTTATATTTATCAACTTTGCATTTTCTACTCTCGTTCATTTTTTTATCAATTGATAATTCAGGTGATATTACTGCCAAAAAGGGAGCATAAGTTATTCTTTTCTATGTCAAATAATGAGTTCACAATATGTTAGGCTTAAATCCTGATTTATATTTTGATTTTTATCTTTTTGCTATCTTTTTTCAAAATTTACAAATTTTTGATATTTGTTTTTTTATTGATCCATGACTACTTGGTAATTTTTCTCTTTTTCTAGTAATTATGTTCAATTAATCTCTATCTATAAAAGGCAGGATGTGTGTGTGTGTAACAAATGCATGGCCATAATTTTCAACGGATTTGCACCAAAATTTACATGCACATGCTCCAAGTTAGTAGAAAGGCCAAGACCGACTTTGCATTTCCCAACTCCCATTGATAGTGGAAATAATCGATTTTTTCATGCTTCTACACCAGTTTTCATGTAGTTTGTGGCCATTTTCTACTGGCCAGAGTGAGAGCCTATAGCTGGCTGCCACGAATAGGTAGGAAGATTCTATTGGCCAGCGTGAGAGCCAACAGCTGACTGACACAAATGTTAATTAGCATGCTAGCATGCAAAAAAATCGATAGCTGCATTCGTCACAAGTGGGAAAAATTTAAATCTGCATGTCACTTTACTCCAATTGGCTCATTCGCTTGCTTAAACTCAACGTTGATTCTGAGAACTGGGTTGGATGTGAAAAAGTATCTGTTAACATTCTTTTTTCATTTGGGTTTTGCAGTTATGAGTCCTCTTTTAAAGCTGATCGTTTTGTGTTCATTTTGTTTAGTTCTTTTTTTGTAACAGATTTAATGTTTAGTATAGAGCTTAGAAAAATTTGCAGTGTGAGATAGGCAAGAATTAAGGCATGTAGCAACGCAAAGCATGTAGCACGGCAAAGGAAGGGGAAAAATATTTTAAGTCAACTGATAGCGATTGCTGTATGAGTCGTACGATTTTTGAATCAAGCACAGGCAATGCCGGGCCATGCTGCTAGTGTTTTATATATTTAAAAATTTGTTAATTTTTTGAGAGCTTCAAAAACACCTAATGTATATAGTTATTTATATACATACATTATATATGTTCCAAACATTGTCATAGCCGAAGTTGATAGTGGGGACAAGCTGATAATGTCTGTAAAATGCTTCCAGGGCATGTGTTCCAATTATCTTCTGACAACTGTCCAGCTTCAAGCTGGAGAATAAGAAAAGGTGGACAACCGGCACTTCATAACCATCTGCTTTGCATAGATGGTGCTTGAGAGCCCAGGAAAGCAGTTCATCTAGGGGAAAGAATACCCTGATTTTAAACCACCAATGCTTTGCAGTCATATCCAAACACAGAAGATTCTATAGAAGTAAATTTGCTATAAATTTGTTAGTAGATTTTTCTTCTCCCTAAGAAAACCCAGAGTAGAGCCCCAAAGGTGTTTGGTTATCAACACTGATGACTTTCCAACAACTACTGCATCCAAGCTGTACTCAAATGTAATGTCCTGTATTCCTTTGAATCTTGTTAGTACAGTAAATTCCTTTGAATCTTGTTGCTACATAGATTTTTCTTCTCCCTAAGAAAACTCAAAGTAGATCCCTGAAAGTGGTTGACTGTCAACACTGACGACTTTCCAACAATTTCTGTATCCAAGCTGTACACAAATGTAATGTTCTGTATTCCTTTGTATCTAGTTGGTACAGTAGATTCCTTTAGATATTGTTGGTATGTAGATTTTTCTTTTCCCTAAGGAAATCCCGAGTAGAGCCCTGAAGGTGGTTGGCTGTCAACACTAATGACTTTCTAACATCTCCTGCATTCAAGCTGTACACAAACGTAGTGTCCTGTATTCCTTTGTATCTTGCTGAGAGGTAGGGTCATACAGTCTGGTCAGCATGTCATTGCCCAGGAATGTGCCCTGGTGGGGTCACTTCCATTTTACCACCAATGGATAGAATCTTAACCACATAAGGTGTTATCTTCATTCCTTGAGCAATGGCATAACTAGAGTGTGTGCCATCAATGACAGTCCTTGAGTTTGCCACTTTCTCCTCCCCTAAAAAATACCTCAAATATACTAGTATGCATTAAATACATACCAAACATGCTTAAACTTTAAAAGTACTAGTTAAACCAAAAGCAAAATCAACATATATGAGGTAAAAGTAAAAAAGTGTAAAAATTAGGACCATCTTTGTTTCTATAATGAAAACTACAACTTTCTACAAAGTAACTTTTCTTGCTTTTTTTTCTATGCAGCAGACCCAAAAGTGCTGCTCCCATAAAAGTGTTACGTGGGAGTAGACCATACTCTTTGCTAACCTATGCGACTTCTTGTAAGATCTATGGATGCCTACTTATTTGCTTTCATTTTAAAAGGCAGTAAAGGACAAAAGCAGGAAATGGAAAATCTAATTCAGAGATTTATTTTTAATGTATGGGAGCACTGACAGCAATAAAATCTTCCTTCCAATTCCAGCCTCCAAGTTTAAGAAAGTACCTTAGTGTCTTCCATTGATGCTTACACTTTGAAAAAAAATGAATACCAAAATATTTAGATTGTAAAATTGTTTGATCAGTGGAAGATGAATTTTTCTTTACAAAGTTGCTGAAAACATCATTCTGTATTTAAGGAGTCATTTCATGGAATGATGATTTTCTTTTTGGAGTGATTTCTTCTGTTTGAAGATGCTGAATGGATCAATAATTGGCTTAAAAGAGATGGCAGAAAAAAATGATCCATCTGAATTCTACACATTCAATTGATTGATGAGAAATAAATTTGAAATTAAAAATGTCAAGTCTAATTTTTTGTTTAATCAAAAGCTTTGAGAAATAATATCAAATAAAATAAAAATGATGACATTTCTTTTATAGTTTAAGAGTTGATTGAGGGAAAACATTTCTTTTGAATAAGAGAAAGTCTTGTAAAGTTCCTGAAAAATATATAAATTATATAATCATCCTCAGGAATTACTGCATAGAATACATACAATTTTCAAAAATTATGTTTTAATAATTTATAACTGAATCAAAACTCATGTAAACAGTTTTAGGGTAAATTTTTTCTCAATAATAATGTATAAAAAGACTTATTTAATTAGTGTAAAACTATGTATAGGCAAAATGTTGGGATCACCCCACCACCCTCTAATAGGATGGTCTTCTACTGCTTATTTTGCTGTAAAGCAAAATAAATATAATCATAGAAAGCACATAAAGAAACCGATTTTTATAGAACAGCTGAACATTCTGACTTCATGAAACAACAAAGGAAAATGTTTTGATTTATCAGTAAAAGGCTAGGGGGATGAATTTTGTTCAAGATGGCTGCTTAAAATGTTCTGATTAGATAAAGCAATTTATTAATATTCAATGGATATTGAATTTGCTTTCCTTTTTTAATTTTTAGAATTAAAAATGTTTTATAATCATGCACCTGGTCCATTGACTGAATATTTTCAAATTAAAATTTTGCCCAGTCAAAACAATACTAACAGCAGCAACTATTTTCAAATTCTTTCAACAAGATTACAGACATTAATATTTTCTCATTGATTTTTCAAACTTCTTGCCTAAACATTAGGTCCAACCAATGTAGCTTTACATTCATCATTATACTTCCTGTTGAGGAATCTGTTTTCATGTATTTCTTCATGTAATTTACATGTTTGTCATTGTGATGTTTACATAAATGTTTTTATGTTTTTAGCCAATATTCAAAGTATTCTGTATCTTTTCTCTCTGTTTAGATCTTCAACACCTGCTTCTTTTTAATTATTTTTATCATTTGTTAATCCAATTGTCTCACTTTTTACTCTTTTAAGTTTCACTATTTGTTATATTCATAAGGCCAGTTTTTTCTAGTTCTTGTTTTGATCATATTTTTAATTTCTTTCTTGATTGTTCTAAGATCACAGTGGATCTTTTTCACATTATCTAGAGTTGTGTTATCACATTTTATCAAAAAAATAAATAAAAAAAAATAAAAACTTCTAAATTAAATTTTTTTAAATCTAAAAAAATTCAAAAAAAAATTCCCTCGTGGTTTGATATTATCAAGTTAATAGGGAAAACAGAAAAACATATATAAACACACTATTCAGATTCGATTTTAATCAAAGCATTAATCAAACTCAAGTCAAACTTAAATTTATTTAAAAAATGAAACTGCAAACAAACTTATAACCAAATAAGGTCGTAGTGGCAGGGGAGAATGCTAGTGAAAGAAAAATTAAAAATTAATCCCAAAATAACACATTTTATTACCCATTCAAAGGAACTAATTTTTTTAAACCTAAATGATTCAAAGAAATATTCCCTCTTACCTTGAACATTAATTGAATAGGGAGAAGAAAAATCTACTCACAAAATTTATAGCCAAATATATCTTTTTTGCATTCTCATCTTGCCTGACTCAAAAACCAAACAGAAAATTGAAAAAATGCAGATTAGAAATAATTTTTAAGAAACAATTCTTGAAATGTCTTCCTATTTGTGTCTGTATGTGTGTGTGCCTGTGTGCGTGTTGTGTGTCTGTGCATGTTGTGTGTGTGTTGTGCATGTGTATGTGTGTTGTGTGTGTGTGTTCCGTGTGTGTGTGTGTTCCGTGTGTGTGTGTGTTCCATGTGCGTGTGTGTTTCATGTGTGTGTGTGCGCACGTGTGTGTGTTTTGTATGTGTGTTCCATGTGTGTGCGTGTGCATGTGTGTGTGTGTGCGTGTGTGCGCGCGTGTGTGCGCACGTGTGTGTTTTGTATGTGTGTTCCATGTGTGTGTGTGTGTGTGTGTGTGTGTGTGTGTGTGTGTGTGTGTGTGTGTGTGTGCACAGATATCCAAAGAAAAAAAGTTTTGAATGAGGGAGGGAGAGACACTCATATTATCTTTTCTTCAATATTCTCAAATATCATTAGGATATATAAAAAACTTGTTCAACTTATTACAGACACCTTTTCAACAAAGGATTATCAAAATGATACCATATAGAAAGTATTATGAATATTTCAAAAGAATACAAGAGCCTCTCAAGTAATTAAAAATAAAACTACATATCTTTCATATCTATACGTCTACCATTCATTCATGCTTTGAAAATTGCTGCCACATCTGGTTTGTTGTTGCTGCTATTTATACAGATATTCTTGATAAAATCCAAAGAAGAATCAGCAATGTTATTGGTCCTGACCTGGCATCTCAGATTCAGCCATTTTCCCACTGCCATAATGTAGTTTCCATGTGCCTTTAAATACTTTCATGGTAATTGTTCTGATGAACTTTCCTCTATGTGTTGTGTGTGTCTTGTGTATGTGCATGTGGGTGAGGTGGGTGATGTGGGTGAGGTGGGTGAGGTGTGTGTGTGTTGTGGCTTATGTATTCTTTTGAAACATTCATAATACTTTTTATATGGTAGATACCATGGCACCTAGACTTTATGGATTTAGTACTAGATTGGTAGCAAGATCTCATGATTTTACAGTTGAAATGGTTAGATGTAACCACAAGTTCTATGCTTACAGTTTCTTCTCTTGTACTTTTCACCTGTGGATCTCTCTTCTAGCTTCTTGCTTTTCAGTTAACTTTGGTCTTCAAAAATGTAAATCTTAATTGTTATCTTCTATCTTCTTACTTCCTGTTCTTTTATTGTTCTGTCACTATAATTGTGTTTTTTTTTCATATTCTCTAACACTCAATGACCCCTTGCTTCTTAATGGCTTTATTACCTTACTTGGAGTGTAATGATTATATAATGGTTTTTCAGCTTTAGTCACTTTTCCACTGTTGCAGCTTTTTGTGTATCGTGAGTTAGCCCAAATGACTTGACTCACTTTATAGTCCACCAATAGAAGGTTAATAAATCAGAAGACATAGAATATTTAATCCGTCGTGTATAAAGGCGGCCATTTTGTTTACTCTATCCGAATGTCCAGTGCCAGCTTGTCAGGCGAAGAGGAACAGAAGGAAGAACTACGCTCTGCTACTTTTACCGGGATATCCACTGCTAACCTGAACTACGCTTCCCTACTGTCTTCGAAATATTCACTGCTAACCTCTGGATTCTATACTCAAAGACGACCGTCATCATGAACAACATCCACCACAATAATGTAGCTTTCCTGTGCCTTTTCTATAAATATTTTCATGATAATTGTTCAGATGAACTCTTTGCTATGGTACTTAGACTTTGTAGAAGTAAGCATGGTACTAGATCAGCAACAAGGTTTCAACAGTGTACAGGTGAATTGGTAAATGTAACCATAAGTTCTATGCTAACAGTTTCTTCTATCGGACTTTTTGCTTCTGAAGCTCACTTCTGGCTCCATTCTTTCCAGACAACTTTGATCTTAAAAATTTAAATACATTGTCAATCATAATCTAATGTCATTCTGATTACACTTCTTCTATTGTTCTCACTCCTTAATTAATGTTTCTTATTCTTTCACACTCAGTAACCCCCTTGTATCTTAGTGGCTTTACTGCCTTACATAAGGTGAAATAATTTTAAAAATGTTTAAGTTACATCAGTGCACATATTTATTTGCTGAGTAGAGAACAAATTGCAGACAATCTCCATATTATATATCTATATATATATATATATATATATATATATATATATATATATATATATATAGGCTGCAATTTGTTCTCTACTCAGCAAAATAAAATGTGCACTGAAAATAAAATTTATTTGCTGAGTAGAGAAACAAATTGCAGACAATCTCAATATTACACACACACACACGCACACACACAGACACACACAGACACACACACACATATATATATATATATATATATAATATGAAGATTGTCTGCAATTAGTTCTCTACTCAGCAAATAAAATGTAACTTATACATTTTTAAAATTCTTTCACATATATATGTATATATATAAGACTACCAGAATCCTTAAAATGAAACACCCCTCTTTTTACAGATTGGACATCTGAAGAAAACTGTTGAAATGGATCATCTGAAAGATTGTAGTTTTTTTTAACAACAAAAGTAATATAAAGAAAGAATTCAACAACCTGAACAACTTTGTCAATGTGTGTACATATATTTTTTCATGTATGTGTGTTTCTACATATATGTTTATATACAATGTACTAAATACAATTTCAGTTGGTTGTATTTATCAGACTGATAAGATTAACAACTGTAAAAGATCAAAAGAATTATTCCATCTTAGAGGAATTCTTTGAAACAGTCATGTCCTTTGGTCTTATGATTGAACAATCATCTAATCAACCCCTTGGCACAGAAATTGTCAAAGAAGACAGAACATGAAGTTCAAAGAATTGGTCTTAGTCTATGTATAAATAGACAATGCAATATTTTCTGTGTATATTTTCATTTTTCTCTTTGCTAACTAATACTGAAGATACTTTAAACTATTGTTCATCAAAGAATCACTCAAGGTAGATGTTTACTGAATGAGGTCATTGTAAAAGTGTACAATGAGGGAGTAGTAAGTGAATATTATGAGGATATGTAGGATAGATAATGGTTGACCTTAGATTTGAAAAGGTTAAGATTGTAGCAACTGGGGTGTTTGTTCCACAACATAACAGTTCTGAGAAAGAAGTTGTCCCAGTTGAATTTCCTCATTAGCATGAACAGAATGAGGATATGCATTGACTGTATGTATATTGTGTGTGTGGGGGGGGGTTCTTGCAAAAATCCTAATATGTGGATGGGCAGGAAAGATTATAGGCTGACCAAGATATAAATGTAAGTAGATAAAAAGACATGCAAGTGTACCAGAATACAAGAGATGGTCAGCCATTATTCTCAAATATATATATTTATTTATCTACCATCCATTTCCACAAGTCTGTTAGGCAGATAAATAATTAAAAAATAAATCTTGTTGATTATTTTAAAATTATGCCAGGCTGTGGAGAACTTGGAGAGGTGAATTAACAGGAGATAACTGATAACTGACATCCATTAGACATGGCATGTGGAACTAGAACAGTCTACTACAGCGAGTGAAATAAAGGGTTCAGTTCAACATTATAACCACCGGAAGAAGGCCAGAGTGTACAGCAACCAAAACGTTGTGATAAATATGGCAACAAAGATGAGGACAACAGACCAAATAATATAAATAATGCCAGAGGTACAATAAAATACCCAATAGAAGATATTTTAGAATTTAAAAAGAATAATTAATTTTTGTAGTATTCAAAACTTTGTTTTACTGATCCGCATTGTTATCAATGTTTATTTTTTGTTTTACTGATTTTTATGCATCACCATATTTCTGTCTTTGTTTTACTGGCTTTTTTATGCAAATGTTCAGCCAATACAAGTCCCAAGAGCTACTCAAGGTAGAGATTTACTGTGTGGTGTTATATGGACACAAGAAAAGGCAAGAAGTGAAGTTCATGGGGTTATCTAGGATAGCCTAAAGTCAAGATTGTAGATATTGGGAAATCATCCTGACTGGAGTCTGCTCCACAAGGAATGCATTCTTGGTAAAAAGCTGTCTTAAAAGAACTTCCTCTTTATTATTGGAATATGAAGGAAATGGGGATGATTCACACTTGTGTATGTAGCATTGTGAAGGTCAGGGGTTGTATGTCCCAACAAATGCCATAGAAATAACAGTAGAAGAGCAAGAGGTTTGCAATGTTTCATCTGTAAGAAAGGGGTTCTAACATTGAAAATAATACATCAACCATAAGGGTATGCGGATAAATTGTTTAAATTATGCAAAAACGAAAATAACACTAACATCTCATTTTAACAGATATATTTATCAAAATTGCACAAAAATATCTTGAAATACTAAAGAGTAAATTTATTCAATAAAATTGCCATTGGCTTCAACCACTGCCTCCAGATGAGTTTGGAATCTCCTGCAAATCTTTTGGACAGTCTCCTTGTTTAAGTTGGTGAATGCTGCTGTTATCTTTGTCTTCAGTTTATCTTTGGTGTTATAAAGAGTTTTATTTGTCTCTTGCTCAAATGTGTTTTTCAGATAATAACCAAAGGGGTTACAGTCTGGGGAGTTTGGTGACCAGATGTAAGAGGTGATGTACTCACAGAAATTATTTGACAGCCATGATTGGGTTCTCCTACTTGTGTGGTATGGTTCAAATCCTGTTGCGAGACACAGGGTCTTCCAGCAGTCACCCTCTTGACCCAGGTCAGCACTACCTTCTTAAGGCACTTGATACAGGCCTCCATGTTAAGTCTGAGGCCCTGTGGGAAGAATAGAAACATAATCTCACCATTAACAGTGATCACTGCAGACACCTTCATAATAATCATTAGACTCATCCAACTCTTTCTGAATCCTTTGCACTGTTCCCAGATACACACCCAAACACTCTGAAATGTTCATATTGGAGCTTCCAGCATGAATGCTAAGTAGTACTGCATGTTGTTTCCCATTTTCTGGCAGAGTGAATTTTGCTCATGATGCATTTTTCTCACAGATGGTGCCCAACTTACCCTATTATACAAAATCAAACGACACAGATGTGCAAAATTAAAAACAGAAAATAGCGACAATTTACCCATCACACCCTGTAGTTGTTTTGAACTTGATCAAGACAGGTAAGTGGGGACTGGGCAGCTCCATTACAGATATGGCAGCAGTACTCCATTTTTAGTCTTATCTGTAAAGATAGAGAATAACATGGGGAGTCATATACTTACTAAAACAGTACAGGGAACCAACGGTTTTTCCAGCAACTTTAACAATAGGCCATAAAGATGAGTTCCACTTTCTGGAAATGTTATCAATGTTTACTTCTTTGTTTTACTGATTTTGATATCTTATCAATGTTTACTTTTCAAATATTTTATTCCTGGCATCTGTGAACATCTCTAAAATATTACATTGATAGTTTCCTTAGTGTCAATTCTTTTCTTTTTTTTTTAATCATTGTCTATTGCTTACTTTAGACTAATATCCTTGCCTTTTCTGCTTTACCACAAAGATTTAGCCATCTCACCCTCTCCTTCTAGGTGTCAGACATCCAAGATTGACTAAAGAGTCAGTCAGATAGTTATATACCATGCGTGATACATGCTTAGGTGATTATGTATATCTTGATAAAGGATTGATGAGGCAGATCTTTTTCTGCAGTAGGTTGCCATTTCTTTCTGCGGTAGACCAGTTTTCCGTCCAAGGCTATAGAACCCAGTCTGTCCTGCTATTTATCCATAGCTAGGGGAAGAAGGAGAGGATTAATACCATTCCCAAGGGTATTAGCACATAAATGAATGTAATGGATTTGACTGGAATTCAAACTTGGCTCTCAGATTCCTCAATCCGAGCTGCTATCCATTACTTTACCATCACTCTTGAAGAGTACTTAGTCAAAATGTTATAATAAACCAACAAAGATTAGGAAATTCATCCAAAATAAGCTAAATACAATGATTATTCACAAAAGCTGACAATTTTGGATGGAACCATTTTGGAAATGTTTATGTACTTTTGATGGAATTGTCAAAGCAAATAAAAAAAATGTTTGTTTTGATTTCAGGCAAATAGTGGGACCACCCAAAATATCATTCTTGTCAAAGGTCAATATTGGTTCATTTAAATAATCAAAAAACATTCAAAAAATCAATAAAAATCAATTCAACAATTCAGTTCTCTTCTTACCAATTTGTTTTAATCCAATCTGCAAAGTTTATAAACATTTTTGATTTCAAATTTTTAAATGTAATATTTAGAAGAAAAGCTTTGGCCAAATTCCAAAATGTTTCTGTTTATTTGTTTATGTCTGCTCTGAGCCAGAAACAGTCAAGACCATGTGGATTAAATTCTAATTTTTGAAAGAAATACTTATTTCAAAAGTTACCAAAGGTTACCTCAGCTAGTTCTCTAATGTGGTGTGTGTATGTGTAGGTGTGTGGGTATGATTTTGATTTGCGAGACATATCAAGCCCCTTTGTCACTCATGGGACAACAGAATAATTTCATCTTTCATAATTTGATATCAAATTTTGATCTAATATTATAAGAAACATTCTGTTGAATATTAAAGAAATAGTGACCAAAGACTAATCGGGTTAGAAAAGGAAATCATTGCTTTTTTTTTTAACAATGGGTTTTTCTAGGTTGGCTATATTTCTCACCTTGTAGATATAACTCTAAATTACAGGCTGCATTGAAATAGTCCAACTACCTTCTGAGAGATGGAACCACCATAGTAACTTATTTCATTCAATATATTGTCTAGCTGAATTTCGATCTGGAATTTTCTCTGTATAATGTTCAGTTTAAATGATTAAGCCAATTGACAAAAAATGTTACCTGTCCTCACCTGAGATCTCCACTTCAGTTGCACTTCCACATCAAAGACATAGCTTCCCTCTGCCTTTTCTATAAATATTTTCAAGGTAATTGCTCTGATGAGCTTTTCTCTTTAGTACACTGACTTCATGCTCATGACCTCTAGTACTGCATTTAAGTGCAGTACTAGATTGGCAGCTAGGTCTCATCATCTTGCTATTGAAATTGCTAGATATAACCATAAATTCTATTTTAATAGTTTCTTCTTTTGCACTTCTCACCTATGGAATTCACTTGCTTTGCTGTAAACTACACAATCTTCAAAAATTTAGATACAATATCAATTTCAGTCTTTTATTTTTTTTGAATCCTGTTGTTTTATTTTCCTTTCTATTCAGTAATTTTTCTTATTTTCTTTTAAAGTAACCCCTTGTATCTTAGTGGCTTTATTGCCTTACTTGGAGGGAAATGATTTTTAAAAAAGTTTATGCCGAAAAATGAATGTTTGTTATGCCAAATAAATGGATTTTTCATTATCAGGTGACAAATTTATTGATGTATCTCTGTATAAGCAGTTGATAAAATGTGAATTAATATTTGCCAATATTCTGTATTCTTAATTCTCCTCTATTTACAAGCTTACCTGTACTACTTATCCCTATCAGTGTGTGGAATTTTATATGAGAACTTTCAAGCCTATTTGTAAGCAGCTTAAATCCCATTATTACATTTTCAGTGAAACATTGTCACAATGTGAGAATACTTAAGGCAAACACAAGTAAAGGGAAATAGAAGAAAGATGTGTTTTTTAACTGGATTTATTTAGCCTATACAGTAAGATGATTCTAAGAGGATTAGAATATCTACAAGGATGTATTATTGGCTGTTGTAACCTTAACAACAAACACTATACAGCAATACTGTATTGATGACAGTTTTAGAAGAGAAACTGAAACATCTATTAAACAAGGTAGTTGTAAGAAAACAGAATGCATGGTTGTCAGCAAAATCTAGTCCATGATTGAGCTATGTATCTGGGATATCAAAATCAGGCAGATACACTACAGGTAAAAAGATTGGGGGTACACAGCATTTCCTTAAAACAACACCTTAAAATGAGATTTTTGTTTTTTTTATAGTAAAAAATAAAATTTATGTAACTAAAGTCTATTTATTTAACAAAAATAAGCATTTGCCTTAAAAATTATTTTAACAAAAATTGATGGCAGCATTTTTGTTTTTTTAAAATCTAAAACTCACTTTTTGGTTATTCTCTTTCAAAAATTATATCAATTCAATGGGAAATATATCAAAGTCTATTTGCTTTTATTTTAACAAAAATGTCACCTTCAACTTATTATAAAAATTTCTTTGAATAAAATTTCAATTTGCATCCTCATCAAACAACTTCAAATCAAAAAATAAATATGAAAATATTGTTATAGTGTCATAAATTTATTTTCTGTTTACAATAAAATCAACATTTTGAACCTGTAATTTAACTAACTTGAAAAGTTCACTGAAGGGTTAATGGTGAAAACACAATATATAACAAAAATATCTCATTTTAAGGTGTTTTTCAATGAAATTCAGGCTGGCCCCAAACTTGTTGTCTGTAGTATATATATATATATATATATATATATATATATATATATATATAAGTTATGAAGAACTTGGTAAATCGAATTGGTAAATCCAAGGATGATGAAATCCTGAGAGCTCAATGTGAAGAACAGAGTTAATATTTAATGAAAAACAGACCACTTTAAGGTATTATTACTATTCGATCATGAGGTAACACTTCCAACAATGAAATGAGAGGAAGTGTTACCTGATGATCCGGAAATCCTCAAAAGGATTTTGGTGAAATAAATTATTGTAATGGTACCTTAAAGTGGTCTGTTTTTCATTAAATTTATATATATATATATATATATATATATATATATATATATATATATATATAAAAAAGTGAAATATTGTTCTTTTTCATGATTCCCTTGACCTGAATCAAATTTCCAGGCCTCTCTCTCCTAAAACACCCCAACACCATAACAGAGCCATCACTATGATTAACTATTGGAACCACGTATTCATCATTAAGCCTTTCTCCTGACTTTCTTCTCATATACTCTCTCTTCTTATTACTGAAATGTTCAAATTTAGACTCATCTTTTGCCACACTTTCAATCTTCAGTTCTTAAAAGTGTTTTTGCTCATAAAAGTCTTTTTTGCTTATTCACCTTCTGTAACAGAGATTTCTTAGTGACTATGCAACTCTTGAGCCCCATTGATTTTTTACAGTTAAGAGTGAAACTAGTCGCTGTTGAGAAGCATTAAGTTCAGCTGTCATCTCTGCAACAGTTTTCCTTCTATTTATTTTACTCTCAATAATCAAATATTTATGTGCAGAAGCAGTTGTTAGTTTTGGTGTTCCAGGCATTTTTCTTTCAACATTTGTCCCAGTTTAACCGCCTTTGTAACTTTTCAACTTCTTGGCAATTTGTCTTTAAGAATAGCCTTCTTTGAATAAAATTTCAATTTGTGCCCTCACCTCAATGCTTTGATTTTGCTATTTTGTGCAAATTACTTAAAAAAATCTATCAAAATACTGTTGTAATGGCACAATCTCATTTTTCTTCAAAAAGAGACAGCTACATATGTTTTGTTTACAACATTAGTCAGTCCTGAGTTAACATTTAGAACCAGTATTAACATTTAACTGAGTTGATAATTTTGGTAATCTCAAAAAGTCTACTGAGGAGTTAATGGTGAAAATAAAATATAATTTCTCATACAAAATATTTATAACTTAGCAAAATATATTGTGGACAGATGTAGTTACTGAAGTTTTATATTTTACTTTAAAAAAATACAGATCTTCTCATTTTAAGGTGTTTATAAAGAAATGAAGTGGGTACCTCAAACTTTTTGCCTGTAGTGTACGTACATTTAACTATTTGGGTAGTTTAGTAACAGATGACAGAAAGAGTCACAGAAATAGTGAAAAGATGATTTTCAGAACCTAAACAAAATATTAAGAGATAGGAAAAAGTGCTTAGAAACAAAGAAAATCATGTTGGATTGTTACATGATATCTGATAGCTGCTTATAACAAAGTATACTAGACCATTGTTAAAACTGATGAAAAATCCTGATGCAATGATGTGGTTCTATTCACAAATTTTGAGAATATCATTGATAAAACATGTGAGAAAGGACATTTTAAGGATAATATCAACTGCAAATGAATTATTGACACAATGGGACAGCCATGATTAAAGCATATACACAGTCAAGTGGGCTCTAAATAATTTTATATGGGTTGTATTCTGTCCATGTCGTACATATGTGTAGTCTCAAATATAGTCAGATAAAGGCAATTAATACACTGAAGAAAACAAAGTCCTGTACATCGGTAGGTTTAGGAACCAAAAGGGTAAAACTAGAAGAGAAATAGGTACATAAAACTAGTTAGTCTGAAAATAGAAAAAACAAGGGTAACAAGAAATAACAAGGAAAGTCAGATGGATGCTTGAACATAAAACTGAGACCATTTGTCTAATAAATGGAGAGAGGATGGTAGCAAGTAATTTCTATACATGAACATGTATAAAGTTTGCTACAAGAATACATTCCAATGTTGCAGTGAGTTTACAGAAAAGGAAGTTACAAGAAGGTTACATTTTGAAACAGTGTACATGGGCACATGTTGGAAGGGTTCTACACAGAGAGATACAAACGTAAAATAAACGTATGAAGTAAGGCTACATTAAACAAATGTTCAAGTAACATGGAAATGAAATAGAGAAATGTAGAGAGAAAGTTATCAAAATCTACAAAAAAATGATGGTCAATTTGGACTGGAGTGGGGGGTGAAATAAGCATAAATCTACCAACCACATGCTTGGTGTAATGCCTTTATTGTCTCAGGTTCCACCCAAGAAATGACTAACCGTAAGTGGTCAAAACGGTGACCAATCCAAAAAGTACCTAACTTAAAAAAGGGACAAACAAAAAAACAAAAGGGCAATAAACAATATGGTTTCTGTACTCTCTCTCTCCTCTCTCTCTTTCTCTCTCTCTATATATATATATATATATATATATATATATATAGAGAGAGAGAGAGAGAGAGAGAGAGATTATATATATATATATGTATAAAGATATCTCCCTATATATATATAGGAGAGAATGATATATATATATATATATATATATAAGAAAAATATACTTAAGGTGTGCTATATTTATGGGATAAAGTGCTCAATATCAGAGATAGAGTGTGTGTAAATATAAAAATGAACATAGAAGTCAACACTTAGAGGCGACAGTCTGTTTCATGCTATATGCAATCGTCAGGCCACATATGCTGTTATTTTCTCGGCTATTTATATATATATGGGTTAGTGGTGCATTGTGGGTATTCTATTATGGCGGTTATTTTTTTACCGAAGTCGCTTTGTTTATTTAATTGGGTCAAATTATATTGCTCGTTTTTATTTTTTTGTTTCTTATTTTATTTATTTATTTATTAACGTAGTAAAAATTTGTTTATATCACGTATTTAACAGTTTATATATATATATAGAGGCATTTTTATGTTTATACATTCTTTTTATAGATACAAATATTTAAGTAAATGCTCTATTTTATAATAAACAGTATTAAACAACATTTACCGGCCTGAATGTCCGAGAAATTTTAATCGAAAATTTTTGTCCTCTGACAGGAATCAAACCTGTATCCTATATGGAACTGTCATATAGCCTGACGTGTCTTTAACCATTTCGGCCACAGAGGAGTGTTCGGTTAGCAAGGTTGATTTTACTGTCTTTAAACTTTAATCTTCCATGAATCTCTTGCATACATTCATATCTGCTCATATAAGAATAAAAAGAATGTATAAACATACAAATGTCTTAAAATAACTGTCGGACTTTTTCCATTTCATAATGTGTGACGTCATTTGTTTACATTTGATACATCATGAGCAGATATGAATGTACACGAGAGATTCATGGAAGATTAAAGTTTAATAACAGTAAAATCGTCCTTGCTAACTGAACGCTCCTCTGTGGCCAAAACAGTTAAAGGCACATCAGGCTATATGATGGTTCCATATAGGATACAAGTTCGATTCCTGTCGGAGGCCAAAAATTTGCTATCAAAATGTCTTGGACATTCAGGCCAGTAAATGTTGTTTAATACTGTTTATTATAAAACAGAGCATTTACTTAAATATTTATATCTATATAAAGAATGTATAAACATAAAAATGTCTTAAAATAATTGTCGGACTTTGTACATTTCATAATATATATATACACACACACACACACACACACACACACACAGAGTTGTGGACAGAATTATTTATCCCCTTTTACCTAATTACAAGTAAAACTATAATGCCTAAAATTTACATGGAAAATTCATGTGGATTTTTTCACAAATGATGGAATATTGGATTTGAATTTATATCTTAATGTCAAACAATAATACAAAAAATATTTAGCATAGGACAAAACTATTGGCTTTCTTGCCTCAATAATCAATTGTGTAACCTTTATTCTTGATTGTTGCCCTCAATCGTTTTTGATAGTTCCTTACAATCTCACTAAACTCAATGATAGGGGGGTAAAAAATTAATAAGCCATTCCTTGCCCCACTTAATGGAATTTAGTTAAATTTTCAGATCAGCTACCAATTTGATCTTATCAAACTGATCAGATTTACTACTGAGACAGGAGTAAATAGTGTTGTCATCAGCACAGATATAAATATGGGAACTGATGCCATCAGGAAGGTCACTGATGATAAATAAAAAACAATGTAGGTACAAGGATAGTGCTGTGGGTGACACTTGCATTAATGCAAAAAAGTCTACAAGAGTGGCCGTTCAAGAAAACTTTCATTTCATGGTTTGATAAGAAAAGGTGAAAAAGTTTAAAAATTCATCAGAAAATATCCTGACATTTCAACTTGTTAAGAAATGCCTTCAATATATCCAACACAACAGCACAAGCATCAATTTTTTATCTACAGCTTGATAAACTCTTTCAGCAATTATTGTTCATACATCAGCAGCTGACCGAGAGAATCAAAAGCCATATTGTTTATCTGAATGAAGACCCTGTGAAGTGTGATGCTTAACCAATTTAGAACTGATTAGAGCCATTAGTTCTTTGTGGTAGAAGGATCAGGCAATTTGCCTGAGTTTTTAAAAAACTGGAACTACAGAGACATATTTCCAACAAAAACAGGAAAGCAAGAAGGGGCAAAGCATTTGTTGTAAAGTTTAGAGAGAACAGGAGGCAGTTTCAGAAGCACATTTCTTAAGGACTATTTCAAGGATACCATCGAGTACACATGCTTTGAGGGAATCTAGCTTAGAAATGATAGCAGAAATCATGGATGGAGTTATATGCATATCACTCAATAGAGACTCGGTTTTAAGTGGAAAGTCAATCAAAGATTCTCCAGATGAGTCAAGAGTAGAAGTTGCAAAGAATTTATGAACTTTAACAGCAGAAGATAAGTGACTGGAATCTAAATTTGCTGAATAATATCAAGTTTTGAGTAAAGACTAGTAAAATATTAACACTATTAAAAGTAACTTATGGCAGACATACTAGGTGTTGATGATTTAATTACACATTTACATTGAAGTAAAAAGTGATTTTCTGGTTTTATATAATAACTTCAGACTGCAGTTTTTATAATAAATCCAATAACTTTAATAATACATGATGAAACTACCTACAAATTTAACTAAAGTTTTGTTTTGATCTCTAAATTTGTATAATAACTTCAGATGGATTGTATATTGATGAAGAAGAAACTTAATTTCTCAACAATTAAAAGTATTTTATTAGAAATTTGGTGCTTATTCTGGTGAGTTGTAAAACAGATGTTTTGGTTGTAGAGGAGATACACATAAGCTAGCAGCTGAATGGCGCCTTTATAAACCCATGCTTTCATGAAGAAACTCCCTCTGCCTTTGTGTACTCTAATGAAAAGTGCTCTTCTGCAGCCGGTCATGTAAGTAGTACATTTGTGTTTCAGAAATGTGAATACTGGAACTCTGCTGTTAATGAAAGGTGTACCTTTTGCACAACCAATTTTTTATTATTTTATTCTTATTTTATGTAATAAATATTTCATAAAATTTCAGCATTGTATTTTGTTTTTTTTTGGCATGATTTGGTTGATTACATATAGTGTGCTATCAATGCATATCACTTTATTATGTTATTATCAATAATTTCTAATTGTTTCGGCTTTTAAAAATATTAGTAGATATTATAAAAAAAGTTCTTTTATATATTACTATTAAATACAGGCTAGTTTATTATTATTATTATTTTTATTTTCTTTGATTTCTGGCGTTTACACATTTCTTTCCGGGTCCCGCCGAGGGACCTAAGGTTAGAAATGGCGTCATGACATTTTCCACTGACAAAAAAAAAAAAAAAAAAAAATAAATTACATAGATAAAGCCCTTCATAAGGTGTGGGCTGTACTTGTCAGAACAATTTTTTGTATCTCTTTGAGGCATGGACTTCCAGGAATCCCTTCAATTAGTCTACTGCAATCTTTTCCAACCAGTCCTAGGGCTCCAACTACAACAGGGATTGTTGATGTTCCCATATGCCACATTTTCGAGATTTCTATTTGAAGGTTCTTGTACTTTGACAACTTTATTATTATTATTATTATTATTATTATTATTATTATTAGAATGATAGTAAATTTTTAAAAAAAGTAATATCAAAAATCAAGGAAAAGATGAATAATAACCTGGTCTGAAATTAATAAGAATAAAAAAATGTTCTGTTTAATAAATTTGAATTACTTTACATTTATTTTTACAAAAAGTAAACAAACAATATGGTACAGAGCAAATCGAATAATGAAGTACGTAACTATATGACTAAATTTGAATGTCAGATTTGTATGGTTTCCTGAATATCAGATGAACTCATAAGGATGTAAGTTCAAATTCTGTTGAAGGCAGCTTCTTTATTTTCCAATTCATATTGCTTACTTTCTATTTGTAGAAACAAAACTATAAAACATGAAAAACTGAAATTAAATGTTTTATGTAAGTTCAGACTTTTTAGAATAATTTCAAAAATATAATTTTTTGTTTCATTTCATCAATATCATTTTTATATAATATATTAAACTATATATTCATTAAGATAAAACTTTATTAAATAAATTACAACCACTTTCAGATTTTTTTATTAACTAGGAAGAAAAATATTAATTAAAAATTAAGATATGCAAAAGTAAGTGAACCCTTACATTTAATTAAATGGTGACTCCTCCTTTTGAGGTCACAGCATCAGTCACTCTTTTCTGTAATTTTTATGAAATTTCTGGCAGAGGTAAGCATCAATTTTTGACCATTTTTCTTAGTAAAACTCACATAATTGCTCGACATTACCCAAGTTTCTTGTAATCGACTGCCTTCTTTAACTTGAACCACAGATTTTCCACTGGGTTTAGATCAGAACTTTGACTCAGCCATTCCAAGACTTGAAATTTCTTTTTTGAACCCATTCTTTTGTGGATATGCTTTGGATCATTGTCCTGTTGTAAGATCCAGCACCAAACTAAATCTGACTTTTGAATAGAAGACATGACGCATTTGTTAACTTTTTAGAATTTTGAAACTCTATTTTATAATTTCACAAGTATAATTTTTAATATAATTTCATAAATACAATTTTTTTAATATATTTTCAGAAATATATTTTTATGTAACTTCAAAATATATTTTTTCTATAATTTCACAAATATAACTTTTTAATGTACCTTCACAAATTTATTGACAAATTTGTTGAGTTATAGGCATTTAGACTTTCACCAATTATCTGGTCAGATAGGTTAATTTATTTAATTTAAATAATTGAAAACTTTTACCAATACCCTTTAAAAATTATTCCATAATAGTTTTGATTTTTGATTTTGTTTCTTTATAGTTTTTTTACCTATTTTACAAATAGGTCATAACAGAAGAGCAAAATGGTTTTGTTTATGATAATGATGTCATGATCATGATCATGTGGTGTGTTGAAAAAGATGAATTACTATTATTGATGATGATGATGATATGGTGTGCTGAAAATCACACTGTTGTTGTTGATGATGATGATGATTATATAGAGTGCAGAAGAGTGAATTTGTTGTTGATGATGATGTGCTGGAAAAGCAAAATTATTGTTGTTGTTGATGATGATATGGTGTGCTGAAAGTGTGAAATATTATTCTTTATGTTGGTGATGATGATGATGATGTAGTGGGCTGAAAAAGGAAAATTACTAATGTCGATGATGATTGTGTGGTGTGCTGAAAGTCAAACTGTCGTTGTTGATGATGATGACTATATACAGTGAATTTGTTGTTGTTGATGATGATGATGATGTGCTGAAAAAATTGTTGTTGACGATGATGATATGGTGTGCTGAAAGTGTAAAATTATTGTTCTTTATGTTGGTTATGATGTATACTATAATAGTGAAATCTTGCTAATCTTATTGCTGATATGGCCTAGCAAAAAAGCAAAATGTTTACTGTTGTTGTTGATGGTGATGATGGTAATATGACATGCTGAATAAGTGAAATTGTTACTGTTGTCGTTGTTGATGATGATCTTGTGGTCTGCAGGGAGAGCAAAATTCTTGCTCTAAATAGTGAGAATTTCTATTTAAATGAAATGAAAAAGAATGAATGTTATGTAAATAAAATAAACAAAAGCAAGAAAGAAATATGAGGATGATTGCCTGAAGCAATATCGTTAAATGTGGAGCACAAAACTAAAATGAAAAACAGTATCGCAACTTTGATTCTTTGTTTTTATTGAGGCAGAAATTTTACAAACTACTTTATATTGAACTTTAAAAAGATCAATAATTATTTCTATGATGTTCCTTGTTAATCCTATTGGTTAAGGACATCAAAATGATCTTGTTCTGAAAGATTTCATCAAATGCAATTTTGTTGATCAAAGACTTGCCTTCATTTTGTTTCCAGCTTGATTAGAATCAACTCTTTAGGATGCTTTTCATTTTTACTGAAGCTGTCCTTTCATCATTCAATGCTTCCATAAATTTCATGACCTGAAAATCTTTCGGACATTTTTTTGCACATGATAACCTTTCTTACAGTGTACGATTTTTATTACTGAGGAACAAAATCATGGTCTGTAGGCCAATTACAAGCAGTAAAAACTATTAGTCACATAGTCAAATATTACTAGCTGTTTGTATAACTTGTGATATCATTTTTACAATTTATTAAACATGTGTCATATTAAATCATGTTAGGTCACTCTGCGAAGGTTACTAGTACCATTTAAACCAGTACTAACTGCTTCATAGTCAGTTTATCAGAGATGAAACTGGTATCACCACTAGCATTTATTGGTTAGGAAGTTGGCTACACACCAAGCAGGGTTAAAAATAAAACCTATCAAATGGTGGATGAATTTTATTGTAGGGTCAATGACCTCCTAGTTGACAGGAAACCATAGCTATGTAGGCAGCTAGTACAGTGATGACAAAGTATCGCTGGACAAATGGCCTTCTAGACTGAAGACAACAGACTGGATAAAGATTTCCCTTGGTGTCATTAATGGCCACATGTCTGTGACAAAGGTGAGCATTAAAGTCAGTGGGCATTTTGCTGTGGTTTTACCAGGAGAGAGATGGGCTCTGCCAGGGCTACTTGCCCAAAACCTGCTATGCATGGATGAATACGTCCCCAGCTTTCAACCCATATAACTAGAATGAACTGGTCAGATACTCAACTGTGCAGTAATTCTACACCCATACCCAGTTACAGGACCAATGATGACAATGGTATCATTTTAAATAATATATCATATGTTATATAGGAATAAAGTGTCATTGCTGACACTTGGGTTTGAACACAGATCACTAGTGAGCAAACACAGGTGATTCCATTTCTAATAAGTAGACCACGTGATCACAAAGGAAATGTATATATGGGAATTAGTGTGACATTGAATTGATCCCCATTTCTATTCTATCCTCTATTACTATTCAGATTGCTCAGTCTATACTATCCTCTATTACTATACAGATTGCAATTCTCTTATCTACACTATTCTCTGTACTGGTCTCTATATGGGTAACTATTTGGTGGTTATTTTTCATGCATGTATTATCAAGCAAGTACTATTAATGTGAGTATCATTTGAAGGCATTTGACACCAATATTATTCAATGGCATTACTATAGTTGTATCTGCAATTACAAAGTCTCTACTACAATGAGCATTTCAAAAGTGACAATGAGTATTTGTTGACATCACAGAAGTGGCAGCAGGTGTTCATTGACATAACAAAATCCAAAAAACAGATTTTAGAGGCAATGGATGTTTCCCCTGCTTTGATGTAAAGATGTTTTGTCTTTTATTACTGATAGATTTTACTTTGACAGTTACTCTTCCATTTATTATGTTTAATCATAATTAATTTCTATTTTTGGGAGCCAGTTGCCTTGACAAATATGTCACTCACACTACTTGTCATATTCTGGCAGTTAAGAATAAATGTGGAGTACATATGGAAATGTTCAATCTAAAAGGATTGACAAAGAGAAATCTCTACAACCAACCCCAAATGCGATCATCGTCACAGTGACATTGGCTTCCAGCTAAGTTTTTTCATGTTGGGAAACAGATGATCGTCAGATGGAGCCAAATCAGGAGAATAGGGATGGTGATCAACCAGTTCAAAGCCACAGTCACACACAGCAGCCATTGAAACCAAGGACTTTTGTGTTGAAACATCTTTTGGTTGCAACAAGACCCCCTTTCATCTGTTTTCCTGGTTATTTGGTTTTGATAGTCTTTTATAACTGCCTCAGAAAGTTGGTATAGTATTCTCCATTGATAGTGTGGCCTTTTCGAACATAATCAATAAACGCAATACCATTTGCATCTCAAAAAGATGAGGCCATCAACTTCCTTGCAGATAAAATAAATGTAGATTTCTTTGAACCAGGTGTGGAGAGGTGTTTCCAATGCATAAAGTGTATCTCTTTGTCTCTGTCTCAAAGCCATTAAACTCGTCCTGGGTTAGGAAATGTTCAATGAAACCAGCTTGATCTGCCTCAAATAATGCCAGATTTTCCCATGATGCATGCTTTTGATCAGGTGTCAGAAGGCATAATATCCACCAACCAGAAACCTTCATCATGCCAAGTGCATTGGGCAGAATATGCTCTACTCTCTCACAACATATGCTAAGAGCATTGGCTATTTGGTTTATAGTCTGTTGCCTGTCATCCACCATCATCTGATGAAGACAATCAATGTTTTCCTGTGGAAGTTTAAGACATTCAAACTGTGGGTCATCTTTAAGACTCTCTCACCCCCTCCTAAATTCAGTTGTCCAATTTTGCACTAGAACATCATCCCCTAATGTAGCAACCATGTTAGCATGAATGTCCTTGGGGGTTAAAACCCTTTTCTACAGATACTTAATAATTTATCCATTTTCAAGAGAAATCATTGCTAGTTACTTTTGATGTCTTTTTTAAACAGTCAGATGTCAGTTTATCTGGAAAAAAATCAATGCAGTTATTAATAAAAACTGTTAAAAATAATGCATGCAAGAATTCACAGCTCTAAAATTACTTCTTTATAGGCAGCCTATGAATTTTTCAGTCCAACCTCATATAATGAGGAAAAAAGGCTTGGAAAACTTTATACTAATAAAACATATTGACATCAAGAGCAAAACAGTGACTAACTTACCTTATGAATTGGTGTAAATAATTTGCAGAACAGAGAGTAGAGGGAATAGTAGAAAGACAAACATTATTAAGTGCGACAAAGTAAAATGAAGATTCATGGCTGCCCAAGTTCTGAAAGGACGCAGCACACAAAAGAAGATGATTACTGACTGAATGACATACATAAATCAGTGCAGTTTTTAAATGTAATTTGATGTTCATAATAAGAATAAGGGTCAACTGCCAAAATCCTATGAAAAGCCTAAACAAAGCTACCAAATATCTATTGAAGATAAAATTTGTTATTATGCCTCCAACGTGGAACACAAAAAAAAATAGAAGAAAAAACAAAATAGTAAGTCAAGGATACGTTGTTTTTGCCAGATTTATTCAAACTTTACAGTCTGGCAATCCTAAGGTTCATTTAGCTAACCAAAAAAGCCTTCCAAAAGCTAAGCAAAGTATTAAGAAACAGGAAAATTTTGCTAGAAACAAAGTAAAGCATATTAGATTAATATTAGATCGTACCAGTCCTCCTCTATAGCAATGATTCCTGAACACTCTTCTCACAGATGAAGAAGAGAAGCAACAGAAATATGCTTCTGCAGCAGGATGATAAGAATAACATGTACCAAACATGTGAGCAACAATGAAGTTTTAGAGAAAATAGAAATGAAAAAGACACTTATAGCTAATGTCAGGAAATGCCAGTAGAAATTCCTGGGGTACATAAAAAGAGTGTTTGGAAAGTTTGATACTCACAAATCAGGTTGAAGGAAAGAGAGAAAGAGGAAAACAACACATAATATAACTAGTAAACTTTAATAAATGGATGGCCACATTTAGGAGGGGGACAAAATTTATTAAGAGCTACAAAGGCCAAGAAATTGTGAAGAGCCATGATCACCAACATCCTGACGGGACACAGCACATAGAAGAATAATCTTAAAGAATTATTAGGTTGGTGCAAAAATAATGACGTAATAATGTCGTTTTTGATGTATTTTTTACGTCAAAAAACGACATTATTACGTCATTATTTTTGCACCAACCTAATAGAAATTCTTGTAGGTTTTGATGTCAGTGGTCACAATCTTAACAACACAATCCATTAAGAGAGATGGAATATAAAAGAGGAAGACAAGTTTCTTATTTTTTTTTATTATCTTTGACTTAACCATTTCTTTTGGAATTTTATAACTCTTAATCCAGCAGGTAATTTAGACTGACTCGTGTGTAATTTATATCATTTAAAAATTCTCAATTGAAATGTTAAATAATTATCCTTATCTTCAGGCAACAGACATCACAAAGTTCTCTCTTAACAATTTCTAAACAAAAAACATCTTTCCAATTTTTAACCAAAGATTAATAATTGTTGCAACAGAAAATTATCATAATTTTTTTTTTTATTTAATTTTTTGAAGCATCAAAATTTAATTTTCTAAATGATGAGTTCTTTATAATTACATAGGATGGGTGGGCAGTGTATTCATTATATGCTTTGGTTGAAAAAATATTATTCAAACTTTTTCCTTGGTTTTGTTTCAACGTTGCTTGTTCAATCAACTGAACCATGCCTGGAAGTTCTTTTGTGGAAGTAAAGACAAAATTTATTTTACTTCTTAAGGTGATATGATAAAGTATTCATTAAAATAGAATTTCTACAAGAGCAACTTACCTGGCTTGTCACTCCAGCATTCTTCAAGCATTATTATTGTCTTGCTTTAATTTCAGCATCATAACTATTATTATGATTCCTGGAGGAATTTGTATCATGTCTGACCTCATTATCAATAAAACCTTTTAGAAAATCTTCATAAGAATTTCATCAGGTTTTGCATGTTTTATTGTTTTAAAGTAAATTTAACTTCTGCCAAAGATGATTTGTTCTTTTTTTTTAAATTCTTTTATGCATCACCATGTTTCTTCTTTTCATTTTGTAGCAAGAAAAGTAGAAAGAAATATTTCAAAAAGATTTTTCCTAAAATTATTTTGACATTTTTCCTGCCATATTTATATTATATTTTTCTTTACTGGGAAAATGTATAGAAAGTGCTTTAAATGCTAGATCATCCAGTGTAAATTTGTGTTCAGGTTCTTGCAACAATTCACCATTCTCAGCAGATTTTCTACTAACACAATGTGAAATATTTCATAACACAAGTGATGGAAACAAAAAAAACCCCAAAAGAATCTAAATGAAATTGGCCATATTATAACCCAATATATATATATATATATATATATATATATATATATATATATATAACATTTAAATTTAAAATTTTAGTTCAATGAAGTCCTAAACAATGAAACATGTCACATGAAAACTTCTTTTCACTTTGTCATACAAAATTCTTCATGATATATAAAAAAATTATATATAATTTTCTCATATATATATATATATATATATATATATATATATATATATATATATATACAATTACACATAAATTGTTGGTGTTAATAAAACAGTGCTCGATTTTAGTACAACAGAGCTATTAAGTATATATTAATAAATGTGCATATTATCCCTCACGGCTTGCATGACTTTTATGACTTTCATGCAAAACATAATCTGAAGGTTGCGTTTTGCAGGAAACTGAGTTGTGTGAACAGTGAGGGAAAAAACACACACACACACACACAGATATATATATATATATATATATATATATATATAGATAGATAGATAGATAGATAGATAGATGTTTTGTTTTTTTAAGCATATCAAGTAAGGTGTGAATGTGACTAGCATGCAAGGAATTACGGAAAGTGAGAGCAGCAGTGAAGAGGATGTTTGAGGAAAGGATATAGAGAAGGACTGGGATCAGGATCAGGGCATCAGAAGATGTCAATTGACATTACATTTGGATATTTGAAGATTAAAGCTATCAGGGAAGCCAGTAGGAGGAACAAAGTCACACTGACAGGAAGTGCGAGATAAGAAACTGTTGGAGTAGAAGAGATGGCTACATTTAATCAAGGGTGGGACCAAGATGCCAAACTAGTAGCAAGCTTAAATTCATACAGTTAGGGTACCAATGAAAGTAGTTCGTTAGAGCAGTTGCCATGAAAATACTTGTAGAATAGACAGAGGGAAGCCACATGTCTGTGAGAAAGTGACTGTTGATAAAATGCCAGATCAGCACCCATCACATTGTATATTTGTCTCTGGATTTTGTCGAGGACCTAAAGATGAACAGCGGCGACACCAGACCATATATAGCAGCAGTATTCAATGCAAGGACGAATGGTTGATTTGCAGATTTGACTCAGGTGAGAAAAACCTTCTGGCATGACACAGAGAACCAATTTATCTTGTGGTAGATAAAGCTATTGATTCAATGTAGTTGTTCCACATAAGGTCAGTGAAAAGCATGAGACCAAGTAGATGCAGGGATGTGCTCTTGTGGGGTTGCAGGAAGGCATGGAGGGTTCTCTATGGTGGGTAAATGAGATCAGTTTCATTTTGGAGGCACTAAAGTTTAGAAGCCATTTCCTGCCTATTTTGAATTACTTCCATTAAAGTCAGTGATTCTGAGAGTTGATCATTTTTGATTAAATCTTTTTGGTAGATGTTGCCATGGTTTCAACCTTTAAAATAACTTGCATGACAAACATTTAGATGCTTTTTTTATTCTTAATTTCCATGCTTCAAAGAGTCCGAAATCCTTTATTCTGTCTTGTGTGGGAAGATTCATTCTCCACTTGACAGTCTTTTTGTATATAGAAACAATGTTGCAAGCTAATCACTTTTCATTGGCAAATGTTTAGATGAACACTGCATTGTTTAGTTCCACATGTTAGGACCTTTACCACTAAGATACACTATGCTACATTACTATGAAGTAATAATCAACCACATTTACTCCACTCAGATAGCCTTTTCCCAAGAAATCATGATTCAATTGTTATCTATCCTTAACTTCCTACCATCTCCCCTTTCATGTATATCACACACTTCATTCATTATAACCATTTTAATAGTAACCTTCTACCTTGGGCGGCTCTTGAGCCTTGTAGCGGGGGAAATTTAGTTTGAAAATGAGAAAAGATGCTTCTGTAAGAGTGTAAAAAAATGCTTTTACCTCTTTATACTTTATCCATTATAATAACAAATTATGAACACTTAGGCAATTTGTTTATTGTTTTCCACATCATTTGATACAAATTTCAAGTCATCTTATTATATATGCAAAATATGGCAAAAAATAATTAATCTTTAAATATTCAAATATTGTATGAAGAAAAAATATTTGCCAGACATGTCATAGTTTGCATTTAATTGATTAAAGGCCAAATCACGAATGAAGTAACCAATTAGATAATGTGAACAAAAGCATTTTCAGATTTGAAAGGCTTTGAGTTTTATGCAGTCAATACTAAAACATCATAGAAATACAAAAACCAGCAGAAGCAGAAGCAGAAGCAGAAGCAGCAATTTCACTGTGCCAACAAAACCACATTCTCATCATCAGCAAAAAATTTTGCTGATTGACAAACAGCATCATCAATATTAACATCAACAATTTCATTTTAACAAAACACCCACCCTCAACAACCCCAAATTTTCTGTCTTAGTAGATCATGTCTTCTTTATCAATGACATCAGCAAACTGTTCTTGCAATGCTTTATTATCATCATCAGCAAATAAATCATTATGTTCTTTCTGTAAATTACATGTCCATAATTAACATCATTCTCAAGAACAACAACAGCAGCATCTGTTTTACTGTTCAAGCTGACCACATCATCATCACCATCATCATCAATTTTGCAATCCCAGATGACCACATCATCATCATCATCAATTTTACAGTCCCAGCCTACCACTACATCATCACCATCATCATCAATTTTGCAATCCCAGCTGACCACATCATCATCATCATCATCAATTTTGCAGTCCCAGCTGACCACATTATCATCGCCATCATCATCAATTTTGTGGTCACAACTGACCAGATCATCATCACCAACATAATCAATTTTGTAGTCCTAGCTGACTAGATCATCATCCCCATCATCATCATCATCAATTTTGTAGTCCCAGCTTCCCCCATCATCATCACTATAACCAGCAATTTTACTTTTCCAGCTGACCAAACTATCATCCACATCAACTGAAATTTTACTGTTCCAGCTGACAGATTCATCATTACAATCAACAGCAATTTCCAGTAAAATATGTGGGCAAAGAAGAAAGTTTAAAAACATGTAAGCAAAGAAGAAAGTTTAAAAACATATGAGCAAAGGAGAAAGTTTGAAAACATGTGAGCAATGAAGAAAGTATAAAAACATGTAAGCAAAGAAGAAAGTTTAAAGACATGTAAGCAAAGAAGAAAGTTTAAAAGCATGAACAAAGAAAAAAGTTTAAAAATATGGAGGCAAAGGAGAAAAGTTTAAAATTATGTAAGCAAAGAAGAAAGTTTAAAAATGTGAGCAAAGAAGAAAGTTTGAAAATATGTTAAGCAATAATGGTAAAATCTTGTTTTCATATAAGAAATGTACTTATGAATATTACTTTATATCATTTTTCATTATAAATAAATACAATAACTTATTTGGCGGTGTGAGATTATATTATTGTTGTAACCTAGGGAAGATTACTGAATAGAATAATCACATGAAGGTTGGTAATGAACGATAAAACTTAGGACAAGAACAACACATATAAGATTTGCCAGTGGCACAGAGAAGTAGTCAATTGCTAGAAGTGAGTCAAGTGAATTCCACAATGAATTTCCAACTGCAGACCAACATAGATTATTTACTAGTGTATTTATGTGAATGGGGACATAACCATTATTGTCTGTAGGTATGCTACAAAAATTATGTAGCTTAAATAGTGTTAAACAAATTGCAAATGAATATGGTATATTAGTATCATTAATGATGCTTATTTTTTCATTAGTGATATATAAAGATTCACAGAAGTCATAAGAAAGCTATGATTTCAAGAGAAGCAAGATATTGTAAAGGTGTCAATGAGAACACAATTTTTGGAAATTATGAAAAAGTTGAACTGAGATCATATCAAGATTGAGAAACAAATGCCATTAAGAAAGTTTTAAAAATGGAATTTGAGAAAAATGCAAAGAAAAATAAGAAAAGTGGATTTAGCAGAAAAAAAAATATTTGAAGAAGTTGGTGTTGTGAATTTAAGAAGAAAAATGTTTGGTTAACCAAATAAGAAGTGAAAGAAATTGTCTGGAAATATGCATCAGTGAAATGTGTCTCTTGTGTATCAGAACTGGTGATGGATCAATTGATTTTATTGTTACTGTATGTCATTGATGAGAATATGGCAAATGTTTCTTATATTGGAAAGAGGTTGCTTTCATCTTCTCAGTGATATAAAAAGCCAATTATTTACTGACATTGGGGAATAAATTGATCAATTTATGCATATTAATCAATATTCAATTATCTTTGACAAACAGTTGCTTTCTAATGTCAGTAAATAGTTTAGGGTTTTCAAATAATCACAGCTTCAATATTATTTAAATGCTTTGTGTACATATTACATCAAATAAAAGCAGGCTAATAGCATTTACATTGACAAAATAGCATTGCGGATGATGAGATTTATCTTGAAATGAGATTAATATCCACTGACCTACCACTCAACCCATTTTAGGGAATTTTCACACCATTTTAAAACTATATTTCAAGTATGCATGTTTACCCTGTCTCCCCACTGAGATGAGATGTGACACAAGGTCAGATTTTAAGGTGGGGAACCAAAGTGCATACACTTGGGCTAAGGACAAAAATTCCCCAAGCCCCCACAACAGTTGATTGCGATGACCTCGGTGCATGCACTGATCCTTCTCCCAAGTGCCATGAGAATGTGCAGCCTTGGGCATATGTTTCCTAGGGTTGTGTACCTCACAGTGTGATTTTCCTCAGATGTGCCTCTGTCCTCTGATGGAGCCACAACTCAGTTGCACTCTGTCCTCTGACGGAGCCGCAACTCAGTCACACTCTGCCTGAAAACAGAGACGCAACTGAGAGATGATAATAAAACCAGGTAACTATATTTCGAGTATGTTTTACTAATAGAAAGCATAAGAATACCACTTATAATTGGCATATGGATAGTTTCCTATCATTCCAAGCAAAGTCAGATAATACAAAGTTAAATTTGATGAGATTACCCCCACTGGGTATATCAAGATGCTGTTATGTGGCACTGTTTAAATCCCATAAAATTATGAACATATCTTTCTCTTTCTTACTTCCAGTCTAGCAAAAACCAGCATGGGACTTGTCCCCATTGGAGATAATATTTTATTCCTAGGTGACTGAATTTTTATATACACAGGCATATCACCCACACCCACATACATACATATTTCCTGACAGCTAAATTTAATGTGTTTTCTTCCTTTTCAACTGTGTACACACTAGTATATTTCCTTTCCTTTGTTAATCATTCATTATGTTATATATAAGGTGCAGTGTATGTGTTTTTGCACGTGTGTGTGTCCAAGCAACCCCTCTACTCCCACTGGTCCAATTTCAATGATTCATAGCTCATTTAAAAGCCCTAGAAAAGTTAGATGCAGGGAACGATTTTTGTTGAGTTCAGATTCAAAGTTGTCAGATTATTGAGGTTAAAAATATATATTAATTTATTATACTAGCCATTATTGTTGCTTTTATGGTTCAAGGGAAGTAACTCTTATTTTCCTTTTGTATCCAAAATTGAGATGCTTGTTTTATTTTAGACTAGCTTAAAAGCCACCCTACTGGGTGGCATTTAAGCTAGCTCCTGTGGAGGAATCTTGGTTTGGCCATCATCGCAATAGCTAGGGAAGAGTAGATGTGATAGGCATCAATAAACTACAGAAAAACTCCAAATTGATTGATTGCTGCATTTAAGTATTGCCTTAATATTTAAGCTTACCTTTTAAAAGTTCAATGATAATTCTTCTGCCGACATTTAATTTAAACACAATTTGATGTATGTAGATCCTTATTTTCTGTACAAACAATTATTTTTATTTCATGGGTGACAGAACAGGGGAGAATTTATAAGATAAAATTAATATAGTGTAAAGATGGAAAAATAGAAATTAGAATTAGTTATATATTCAACATTTGAAAAATTAGAGAAACATAATAGCTAATTAAATAAAACCTGTTTGATGGAATCTATATGAATAAATGCAAAATTGGAGCTTAATTCTCCCACTAATTCTGGGATTAGAAAGCCCCAGCTTTATTTTATAGTAATTTGTTATTTACTTGACCCCCATGAAGTTGTGTTGTGACACAAAGTAAGTTTAATGTGGGGAACCTGAGTGCGTACACCCAGGCTAGGAACAAATTTTCCTTCAGCACCACAACTGTCGATTGTGCTGGCCTTGGTGTGAACACCAATCCCTCTCTCTAGTGCAGTGAAAGGGGGTGGCCTCAGACAGCTGTTCCTCAGGGCTGGGAACCTTTCAGTATAATTTTCATCAGTTGTAACTCTGTCCTTTGACAGTACAACCCTTGAACGCACTATACCCAAAGACAGAGATGCAACTGAGAGATGATAAATAATGTGTTACAAACTACTCAAGGGAGTAACTTACACACTAGGTATTAACTCTGTTTCCCCACCAAGATGAGTTGTGACACAAGGTCAGTTATAAAGGTGGAGACCTGAGTGCATACACACAGGCTAGGAACAAAAATTGCCCACAGCCCCAGCAACCGTTGGCCTCGATGCGAGTACCAATCCCTCTCTCCAGTGCAATGAGAGGGCACCTTGAGCAGCTATTCCCTTGGGCTGGGTACCTCTCAGTATAATTTTCCTCAGTTGTGATTCTGTCCTTTGACGGAGCTGCCCCTGAGCACACTCTGCTCAAAGACAGAGACACAACTGCGAGATCATAAATAAACACATTACAAACTACTCGAGAGTGTAATTTGTATTTACACTCACTGAGGTTGTGAGACATGGTTGGTTTTTAATGTGAGGAACTGGGTGTCTTCACTCGGGTCACTGATCTTAGCTGGTCATAGCTTGTTCAAGCTGGTCATAGCTGGTCTAAGCTAGTCATAGCTGGTCTTAGCTGGTCTACGCTAGTCATAGCCATGACATACCAGTGCAAGGACAGATCCCTACGCACATCCCTGTATATCAATGTGTACAAACTTCCTGATAGAGTAATTTACACACTAGGTCAGTCTACTGACGAGTTGTGATGCAAGGTCTTTTTTAAGGTGATTTCCCAAGTGCATACACTCAGGCCAGGAACAAAAATTACCCACAACCCACACAACCATCATCTGCACTGGCCTTAGTGCAAGCACCGATTCCTCTCTCTCGTGCAATGAGTGGGCACAGCCCTGGGTAGCTGTTCCCCAGTGATGGGCACCTCTCAGTATAATTTTCCTCAGTTGTGACTCTGTCCTTTGAGGGAGCTGTCGCTGAGTGCACACCGCCCAATGACAAAGACACAACTGAGTGATGATAAATAAACATGTTACAAACTACTTGAGAGAGTAATTTGTATTTACTTGAAACCCCACCCCTGACTGAGTCAGGTTTTGACACAAGGTTGGTTTTAATGTTGCTACATGAGTGTCTTTACTCAGGCTGCTAGTCTTAGCTGGTCATAGCTTGTCCAAGCTGGTCAGAGCTGGTCTAAGCTAGTCATAGCTGGTCATCAAGCTGGTCAGACCTGGTCTAAGCTAGTTATAGCTGGTCTAAGCTGATCAGAGCCAGTCCAAGCTAGCCATAGCTGTGATTCTACCAGTGCAGGAACAAATCCCTATCAATATATGAAGGATAACTAACATTTTCTGATCTTTCAGATATTGTCTGAACCTATAAACATAAATCCCCCATGATCTATATACACCTATTATATAAGAATAGAATTGGATCAAGTGTTGCATGAAAACAAAAACCTCAAATTTGTAGCAGAAGCTGAGACAGAATTGTTCCTATTTTGAAAATTGATTCAAAATAAGGAACAACGGTAGGAATAAATGTTGATTCCATTAAAACTCATCAATATTTTTTGGATAAAAAATCAGAAGTTCATCTGACAGCATCAATAGATTTTGGACATAATCGTATTTTAAATTTAATGAATTAACTTCATAAGAATTTAACATTTAAATTTTACATTTCGACATCAAAGAAAAATCTATTCCAACTCGACTTGGTCACTCAAGAGATATGTAGATGAAACTTTTCAGAAATGTAACTCACTAATATTGTTTAGTAACAATTAGTAAAACCATCTTGTATTGGATACAAACTTAGTAAGATCAAAATGACAAACTAATAATTCAAGGAAACATACCTGAAGAAATTTTATTACTTTTTCATTATTCATTAGTCTTCTTGAACTAACATCCTCATCTTCATAGCTTTTTCATCATGATTCAGTCCCATTCAAATTGCACCCATCTGTCCTTGTTTACCCTGGTTGCCTAGTATTTGTAATATATTGAATGATTGTAGACTAATAGTCAGAACTGGTGTGATGAAAAGTAACTAAAATGGGAATGTTATGAAACAAGGATTCTTGCCCTTTAGTTTGCCAAACCATTTCTTCACTGAAACATCTGAGTCATGGGAAGAAAATAGATGTCCATTATGGTTTGCTGCTTTCATCAAATGTCATCCAAATTTGTTAGCCTGGGCCCCCACAACTTTTACTCAAGTTATAAGTTTCAGTCCAACCAATGCTGCTCAGTTCCTGATGAAGTCATTGTTTACTATAAGTTTTGAAGATCTAATATATGAATCTCTGATTAAATTGGTATGACAATTGTTCAGAATTCCAGAAATGTTGTACTAATGAAAGAATACAAAGAAATTTGGATCTGTTATGTCTGTTAAGTGTAATGTAGACAATTAGTAACATTTATTACAGCTTTTATTGGTATTTCTAGCATTCCTGCTGATCTTTCCAAACAAGTTTTTCAAGAAGCACTTTATGTGGAATAGACTCATTTGTGGTATTGTTGAAGACATTAGTCTAAGTGTTTACATGGACATCAGTATTTTTCATTATCTGTAGAGAAATATAAAAAATATTTAATCAAGTTGTTGTGCTATTTCTGCTCAACACAATCTTGCTATAAAGAATATTGAATGAAATTAAATCATTGAAAATACATAACAAGAAAAATGATCGTAATATTCCATTTAATACACAAACCAGGCATGCATATAACAAAACGCCCCAAAGTAATTTTATTGTTTCTCTAGAAAAAGTATAATGCTACAGGCAACAAAAGGCTTGGATTATTGAAAGTGACCAAAGAAATTTGTATTCTTTGACTATATGCCTAGAAGCAATGTTCACAAAGCTGAGACTTCACAGATTTGTTGAGGTCTTTAGTATTCGAAAATAAAAAGAATTAGTGTAACAAACATTGATGGAAAGTTAATGCTTACAAAATTATTTGCAAATATGAGTCTTTTAACTTTTTCTTTCAAAAATATTTATTTGAAACCTGTTGATGGATTTGATTTATAAAATATCTGAAGGTGTATAAGAATGTTTTAGAATCTGACATGGAGAAAAATAAAATTGTATCTTTAAATATATAACAATTATTCACATGGGAAGTAGCCATTTTTGTTTGAGAAGAATAATGTTATAGACAGATGGAAATGTAATGTAAAGAAATATCAGTATCAGAGATAACTAAAAGCAAGAGACCTTCCTTTGAACATAGACTGATAGATTTTAGTTGGTAGCATTAGACATGTGAATACTATTATGTCTTCTGAGGCAGCAAATAAAAATTGACCAAACTAATTCATTGAAAATATACAGAATGTTTATGCTTGCAAAATCATCTATAAAGATAAGTCTTTTTTAACTTTTTTCTTTCAAAGGAAATTATTTTAAATTTAAAAACTGTTGATGGATTTCATTTTAAAAATATCACAGGATCTGAACGTGAGAATAATCAAACTGTCTTTAATTCTTAAAATTCCTTTGAAAATTGAGCAGTGATGTTGCATGCATATTCTTTTTCTTTTATGTGCTGTTGCCATTCAGGACGTAGGTGGTCATGGCCCTCCACATATTCCTGTTCTTTGTAGATGTTAATAACCTTTGTCGTTTTGTTATTTCTCCCAAACCCTGTTCTACCATCCCTATACTAATTGGTTGCTTCTGCTTTTCTCTGTCCATCTTTCCTTCAATTTGTCTTGTGAGTATCAGGTTTTCCAAGGCTTCCTTCCTCATTACGTACTCCAGAAATTTCAATTACCTCTTCCTGATGTTAAGAATAAGTTTTTGTTTCCATTTTCTCCAAAACTTTGTTGTTGCTCACATGTACAGTCCATGGTATTCTCAGCATCTTTCTGTAGAACCACATTTCTGTTGCTCCATGTCCTTTCTTTATCTTTGAGGGGATTGTCCAGCATTTACTGCCATAAAGAAGGACAGATATCATGAAAGAGTTTTTTGTTTCTAATGAAATTTTTCTCTCTTAATACACTGCTTAGTTTTTGGAAAGCATCTTTGGACATCCCAATACATAAAGACTAAGAATAAACTACAAGAATGCATGGTTATCAGTAAAAGGATGAGCCCAAAATGCAAATTACAAATTGGGGATACTAAAAGGAAAAAATACAGAAATTTGAATATCTGAGAAGTGTTCTAACAGAGTACAGAAAGTGCGATATTAAAATCCAAAGACGTATTGGTATGGCCAAAGATGCATTCCAAAAGCTAAGCATGCCTATTACAGAATAGAAAAGAACATTAGAGGAAGGGATTAGTCTTCTTTCTCAAATTTGAGATTTTATCTTCTTCTATGTGCCATGTCTTTTCAGGATGTAGATAATCAAGGCTCTCCACAATATCCTATCCTTTGTAGCTCTTAATAAATTTGGTCTTTTTGTTATCTATCCTAAATACTTTTCTGTCATCCATTTCCACAAGCTTACTAGGTAGATTAAACATTTCTTTCCTGTGCCTCTCTTGCTTTCAGTATGTCCTGTGAGTGTCAAATTTTCCAAGCCTTCTTTCCTCATTTCATGCTCTAGAAATTCCAACTCTCTCCTTCTGATGCTAACTATATGCATCATTTTTGTTTCCATTTTCTCTAAAACTTTGTCATTAATCACATGTTCAGTCCACAGTATTCTCAATATCCTTCTGTAGAACCACATTTCTGTTGCTTCAAGTTTCTTCTTTATCTGTCCAGTATTAACTTAGATGTTCCTTTTCAAAAAATGCAAACAAGGCTAGTTTGATGTGACGTGAGATAAGATTTGAACTCTGTATCTTTTGGAGATTCTTACATAAATCGTGCACATCTAATTAGACTCTGCAGAAATCACCATTAAATGCCATTCAGATTTCATCATATAGCCTAAACCCTGTTCTGTCATCCATTTATACAAGCTCCTAGGTAGAATATGCATTTCTTTTCTTTGTCTCTCTAGCTTTCAATATGTCCTGTGAGTGTCAAATTATCCAAGCCCTCTTTCCTCATTATCTGCTCTAGAAATTCCAACTCTCTCCTTCTGATGTTAAGTATAAGCATCATCTTTGTTTCCATTTTCCATTATAGCATCAATGTTCCTTATTTAATTTGCTCCATATTGTTCGTTTTCATCTGGTAGCAATAATCGAAATAGTGATATTTGTTTGTGATATACTATATATGAGTTGCCATATGTTCAGTTTGGTAGCAATACATTAAAATTTCCAGCCATAATGTGTTGCTGGAAGATAATGGTAGTGACTTATCATGAATTAATTAACTAAAAGAAAATGTATGTTTTCTTCATTATATTGAAAATTGCTGTCTGATTGAATCAGGTACGATTATTTAAAACATGTCCATTATAACACAGTTTGAAGAATAGAAAGATTGGCATAATTAAATTTATAAGATATTTAATGGCAGATAAAATTAAAATCAAAAAATTAGAATGAACATTTGCTGAGACAGGATGTTTAAACTCATTTACTGCAATCTTGTTTTACAAAGAAAGACACTTATAACTAAAATATACATTCAGTTAAGAATAAAATATACCATACAGTTCGACATGGAGCCTCTTCTCTAGACAGGAGAAACACCTCAGCACCTTTTATCTTTCCTTTTTGAGATGTATTCTGAGCATTAATTGGTCCATCTGGGTTACCTATGCTGTAGTTATTACCTAGGCCTAGTTACCCATCCAATATTCCCTTCTCCAACAGTGCTGGCTCCATTGGCTTGGACATGTATACTGTACAACAGGTGGATTTCAAAGGTATCTTTTTATGGGGAAATGACCACTGAGGACACGAGGGTGACCTCATCTTTGCTTAAAGAATATCTGCAAAAGGAACATGAGGTTGATGAGCATGGACATCAAGAGGTAGAAAGACATCACCAATGGAGACATGATTTATTCTGAGGGTTTGAGTGAGTAGAGTAGAAATGAAATGACAGAAAGAAAACAACAAAGTGACTTTGGGGGAGAGTGTCTTCACATTGCAATCAAGACTATTACTTCCATGTGGGTCTGTACAGCATTAATAGATGCTGCACTGCTATCAGCAGCTGAGGCATAACTCTTTGGGTGCAGATCCAAGGTTTCTCGAGACTGATGGATGCCACATATATAATACAATATTTGGGTTCTTAATATCCACCAACAAAGTCGTTGAAGACAGGAGATAATTTCTGATATTCAAATCAATATGAATGATATCAAAATGCAAAGAGAAACTGCTTTTATATAGCCAAAATCCAAGGCTCAAATGTTATAACCAAATTCAATTGTCAAAAGTCAAATGTAATGGCTTTGAAAGGTTTGTAAAAATGAAACAAATAGATAATTAATTTCTGGCTTGTATTTCTTTCATCTTGTTTCTCTTGCAATATATTGTAACTGTCACTGGATTATATCCACATCATGCTGAAACACTGGTTTCTGTATGATCACCAAAATTAGTCAATGTCAAGCCTTGTCAGTCCCTAGATGGTGACTTCTTGGAAACACCAGGGGCTGTAAACTTAGATACATGGGAGAGAGCCAAGTTCCAATTCCTGTTGGGTTCATTACACTCACTTACACTCAAATTCCCTTGGGAACGGTATGAATCCACCACTTACACCCCAACAGTGGGTTAATTAGTAAGACTTGTATTACTAAAACATTATCATCTCAAAAAAAGTATTAAAATCTAAAAAAAATATTTTCTGGCTTTAAATAAGCTGCACGGGGTTTAATAAACCATAGAAAACAAATCAATCAATCAATATGTCTCAATATCAATATGTCTCAGGTTATTTTACAAATTGATTAAAGATATGAAAAATTACATATAAAGTGTAATGTTCCAAGGAAGAATATTGCCCTGGAAAAAAAAAAAAGATTCATTTGCTGTAAAAGAATATTTGGAATGTCAAAAAAAATAATTAGTGGGAAATAGTTAAATGAAATAGTTTTTATTTCTGCAATTGAAATGAAGAAAGGAAGAAAATTCTTTAGATAATTAACTATCCAGTAAACAGAGGCATCAAAAGGTGAATAAACATTGCTCAATATTTTTCTTTGCAATTTTTTTACAAGTGTGGAATGCAAACATTATTATTAGTAGGTTATTCAATATAGACATGTATATTATTCAATCTACATGTCTCTAATCTGGCAGTTTTAAATTTAGTATAGACATGTAGGTTATTCAATATAGGTTATTCAATATAGACATGTACATTATTCAATGTAGGTTATTCAATATAAACATATAGGTTATTCAGTATAGACATGTACATTATTCAATCTACATGTCTCTAATCTGGCAGTTTGGTATTTTTTCTTAATTTTATATAATATACTTTATTCATCATTTTATAATACAGTAGAATCCCTCATATCCGGAATCCCTCATATCCGGAATCCCTCATATCCGGAATTACTCATATCCGGAATCCGCATATCCAGACATGATTTTGATGTGTATATTTGAACTATTTAGGTGATATGTAATTGAATAGAAATTTCTGTTTTTCATGAAATTTACTTTGAATAATTGCTTATGCTTATTTTAGCCTAATGGCTTGTATTGGTGCAAAAGATGACGGAAAAGAACTTTTTTGGAGTTATTGCAAAAAGTAAAATTTTAAACTAGACAGTGGTGAAAGTTCATTTAACTAATGAATGAGTTCAAACATAGGAAGGTCATTACTGTATGATATAAAATCTTCTAAAGAAACTGTTCTCCAGTGTTCACGCTGTCAGACAAAGCAAGGAAATAAAAAATGTGATTGTGATGAAATCTGGACTGAAATTGAAAAATGTGCCATACTTAATTTAATGAATTTTTTCTTTAAAATCATTTCTGTTATATTTCACTCACCATTATGTTATTTTGTTTACTATAAAACACTGAAAATAAATATTAAACCTGATTCTTTTCTTTTATTTTAATCTACATATAACCTCTTATATCCGGACTTTGTAAACCAATTCCTCATATCCGGAAGGCCTTCTTAATCTTGTTGGCAGTAATTCTACTCTATAAGGAATGCTTCAAAGATAATATATATTTATTTTCAAAGATCCAGGATGTACAATAACATTAATGGACAGAGAAAGTTTTCATCCCCATATTATTTTACATAAAATTGACATCATTGGTTATAAATTCTATTGTCCAATGAATAAGAGCACTTTTTTTGTGAAAGTGAATTCTATTGTCCAATGAACAAGACCATTTCTTTTTGTGAGTGATGCTCAGCTGCTACCTGAAGTAAGGGAATAAATTTCAGATTATGACAAGAACATACCAGATTATTCTAATATCTTTCCCAAATAAATCAATTTTTCCTTGCAATTCAAATAATGTTTTATAATATTTTGTAAATAACATTTAAATAACAATTTTAAAATAATATTTGTTAATGTTTAAAATATGAGATGATTTTTGTTATTTTTATATTAGAGGAAGTATTAAAGGATTTGATCAAAATCTTTCATTCATTTGAATGATTACATATACAGAGATGGTTAAAATGCTGGCTATATTTGGGGAGAAACCAAACAATAATCTCAGTTATATCATTTTACCATTACCACTAACTCTACTACTACTCCATAATGTTATGACTGACTTTACTACTACTCCATCATGTTACCACTGACTTTACTACTACTCCATCATGTTACCACTGACTTTACTACTACTCAATCATGTTACCACTTACTCTACTACTATTCCATCATGTTACCACTGACTTTACTATTACTCCATCATGTTACCACTGACTTTACTATTATTCCATCATGTTACCACTGACTTTACTACTACTCCATCATGTTACCACTGACTTTACTACTATTCCATCATGTTACCACTAACTCTACTACTACTCCATAATGTTACCACTGACTTTACTAATATTCCATCATGTTACAAACTAACTCTACTACTACTCCATCATGTTACCACTGACTTTACTACCACGCCATCATGTTACCACTGACTTTACTACTATTCCATCATTACCACTAACTTTACTACTCCATTGTTACCATCACTTTACTACTCCATCTTTTACCACTATTACTACTACTCCATCATGTTACCACTGACTTTACTACTATTCCATCATGTTACCACTGACTTTACTACTACTTCATCATATTAAATTTTGCTAAAGTAATTTTATGCACTAATAAATGAAATATTAATGATGAAAAGAAAATTTGGTTATTTTCAAATGTTGTACTTAATATTTGTGTACATAATATTGGTGTGAGCAAGTTTTGGCATTCATTAGATCAAGAAAAATGGTATTGTTAGTGATCAGGAATTATGAGAAAATAAGGTTAATTTATATAGAATATAAATGAATTGCTCATAACTTTACCAAAAAAAATTTGCCATGTTTTTACTATATTACCAGTTATCTGTAATTAGCACTAAAATTATTGTCAGAATAGGCTTATTAAATGTACTGTTTAAATGTATTATCTATATATATTGCTCATGATTCTGCTATACATAAAGATGAAAAATTATTTTACTACAGAAATGTATAGTAGAAAATCAAGTCAAGAGGGATTATAGTGGTCAGAAATTAATACAAGCATTACTAACACTAAGGTGTATGGGCTAAATTAAACAGAGTTTAATGTTTTCATTTTTTCAAATTGGTTTTGGAATATCTGTAAACAGTAAATGCCATTGTGAAACGGAATCACTACAGTTTTTCTGTGGTGTCAAAATTAACTGACATGGACAAGTAGAAGCCACCTGAATAATGGAAAATGGTAACCAGCATCAGAATGATTTGTACTGGACATCAAAATGCCACAATCTTGACAGATGCTCAATGCTCTTTGAACACCATAAAAAGCAATAAGACATGAAATTCAATGGAGACTGTGGCTTGTAGGAAAAGAACACAGAAGACATTCTATTTGCCTCTCTACACCAAAATTCACCCAAAAACTGCAGGAGAAAGTGATGGAAGACCCAGGAAAGGGAATGTAGTCTTTGGTGCAGGAAATCGGTGTTGCAATTTCCACCAGAAAGATGGCTTTGAATGAAGACCTCTGCTACTAGTCATACAAGAGATGTAAATAGCAAATTCTTAGAGAAAACGGTTGATAAAACCTTCTGACAAAGGCAAAGAAACTCCTCAGCAATGTGAAACATCCTGTTGAACTATGGAAAATCTGATTCTTCCCTGATGAAATGAATTTTTGTCAGGACCAGCTGGAGTTGCTGAATACTATGGTCAAACCTTGGTTGAAGAGAGTGGAAGCTGGAAGACCATATGTATAGCAGTAAGATTCAGTTCCCTGCCACAATGCCAAGAATAGTCAAACGTGGTTGTTGGATAATTGTTACAACTTCACCAGCCCCAAAATATGCACCCTAACTCTCATGATTGTAATCCCACAGATTATTTTGTGTTGGGGCACAGTTGAGGAAGACACCAACTGCACCCCCTGTAACACCAAGAGACAGCTGAATGACATTAAGGATTAAGGAGGTGTTTGAGACTCTCTCTAGGGACATCATCAAGGCTGCATGTGCCAGATTCCACAGTCAAATCAAGGCCTTGGTAGATGCTTAGAGTGACTTCTTTGGGTGAATTGTCTTTTGATTATTATAACTGGGATGCTACTTTTTATTTTCCCAATAAATTGATTTTTTTGGATTAGATATTCACTTTGTTTTCCTTAAAAAGACTGTAACATTGAGACTAAACACTCTGTATATTATAAATACATTGCTAACAGGAATTACTTGGAAGTGATTCTATTATAAGAATGTATTCTAATTGATGAAAAGAGATAGTAAGTTGTGTAGAATTAATGCATGTATTATTATTATTAATATTGCTGTTACATGTATAAACTTTTAATAATGTAACATGGAATACTAAATCATGACTATTGCTTTGTTTACAGTCTAACTTTAAAATGTTCAAAGAACTCCTAAGCTATTTTGATATTGAAAATTAGGATCATTTCTAGCTGTTTAATAAATTTGAAATCAGTTTCATTTCCTGAATTCAGAGTGAAAAAAAAATGCCAAAAATCACAGGATATTCATAACATTGGATCAAATTTATATTAAATATGCAATTTCTTCATAATGACAAAATGTATGAAAGAAGACTAATCATCATGGCTGACCTTCAGATCCAAATAAGACAATGTCTTCTAATCCATCAGTGGATCTGGATGAATTTTCAAATCTGACCTGTGTGGTAAGAATTTATAGTGGGATAATCATCTAATCTTCTCATTCTGTTCCATTTTCACATGCAATAGGACTGACACACCAAAAATTATTGAGGGTTTGGACACATCAATTACTCTTATCTGGTTTGCCCACCAGTCAAAGTAATTTACCAGGATTTGGCTGCTGTTGCATGTGGACAGATATTTGGAGTTACATGTGCGAGTTGGTCACAGGCTGGGAACAATTGCAATGGAACTACTCACAAAAGAGTACAACTATCATCATTGAGGGTCTATCCTTCCCTGAGACTATCCTTTCCCGACACCCTATAAAGGAAGAATAATGCACTAGTAATGAAATAATAGAAAAAATATATATTCTTTGGTTTACTTCTGCAAACTAAAGAATTCTTTTATTATTTCTATTTGGAAGGCTGTTATATTTACTGTTAATATAAATAATTAAGTAGTTTAATTTTGTTCCCCTAATACAAGGCTCAAGAGCCAGTCAATGTAGAGGGTTACTAAATGATATTGTTATAGTTGTGTACAGTGGTGGCGGGGAGCAAGAGGTACATATTATGAGGATATGTAGGATTGATATTGGCTAACATTAGACTTGAAGAGGTTAGAATTGTACTGATTGGAGAAGCATCCTCTTGGGAGCTTATTCCATAATGCAGCAGTTCTAGAGAAGAGACTGTCTGCGTGGAACTTTCTTCTTACCAACTGAATATGAAGGGAATGAACATGAATCAACTTCGTGCACAGAGTAAGATGAGTCTTTTAGCTGTGACCATCTAGACTGATAGAATGTAGTTCCCCTGCTATGATATTAGCAACTGAGTAGTAAGAGGCTAGAAAGACTGTGTTTGTAGGGAAAAGAGGAGGTATAGGGAATAATTCATCACCCACAAGACCACGCCATCACTTTTAAACTTAAATGTAGGAAAGTGGGGATTGGTAGCTCCAGCCCAGATCTGGCAGGAATCTTCCAATTTTTGGTCCACTTTTAACAATGTCAAGCCTCTTCAGTACCTAGATGGATGATTGCTGAAGAATACCAGGTGCTGTAACCTTGGATGTGCAGGTGGTGTATTGGATAATGGTTCAGAATTTTTAATTGGAAAGCTGAGTTCCAATTCACTTTGGGTTATATCCACTTACTTGCAAATACACCTTGGAAAAATATGAATCCACCACTTCTCCCCCAGCTATGGATTAATTAGCAAGATTTGTATCAGTAAATCATTATTATCTCCCCAACCCCTCCAAAAAAATTCTTAAAATCTAAAAATATTTTCTGGCTTTAAATAACTTGCAAAGGTTAAGAAACTGTAGAAAACAAATCAATCACTCTTTATAACTCGGACAATACAACAGGTTGTTTGGTGGGGAGTTGAGCATTTTTTTAGTTTATTAAGCACAAATAAAAGAAAATTTGTTTTGTTTTCAATTTCATTTAATAGCATATTTACAATTTATTTCCATAATCTTCTAACATCATTTAGGAAACTCCATCCTCCCAGAATTTGTTTCTTTTTCTGATCAAATACCTGATCTTGCAGTTGTTCCAGAGAAACTAAACTCTCCTGATGCCATCCAATGACTAAAACAAATCAAAATCTTTAAGCAATATCTCATGAGATTTATGGCTAAATATTTTCACTTTGCATTTCAAATTTTCTCCAATTATTTTATTAATCATTTTATTTTTGTAAAATTTATTTACACATTCACAGACAAATGTGTCATCAAATTTTAATGGACATCAGTATAACTATGAAAGGTTTATAAAATATGAAATGAAGAATATATATATTTATTTAATATGGACTGAAAGAAAGAAATGTGATTTATTTTATTCCTTTTTTTTTTTTAAATAGGACACATATTTTAAAATGAATGATTGTCTTGATGGATTTCAGTTGAATGAAACATACTTAAACAAAATTCAGTTTTATTCTTATTTTTAAACAACTTTTACAGAAATCATCAAAAATACCTTTGTGGTAATAAAATAAGCATATCCCATCTCCGCTCTTGCTTGTAACTATCCATCAAAATAAAATAAATGTTTTTCAGCACTAAAGCAGAATAAGTCAAATAAAGCTTCATAAGTTGTAATACTGCATCTTCTAAACATTATTTCACCATCCTATCTTTATATCCATTTCCTTTTGGAACCACTGTAATCAGTTTTCACATATTAGCACTCACACACACAATGTTTCTACTAATGTACTTTATTCACACACACACACACACTATGTTTCTACTAATGTACTTTATTCACACACGCACGCACACACACAAACACACACACACACACACACACAGCAGCTATGCATACACTCTATTAAAATGTGTTTCAGACACATGCACATATATACACACTTTATATTGACCAAGGCATATGACTTTACAAACAACCCTTTAATAAAGGGAATATTTTGTCAAACATTTGAACTTTGATCTTTTACAACCAGAACGAACACAATGTATACCATGTAATAACAAATGTTAATGTGTACATAAATATATGATTATTTCAATCTGGTTTTCCTTTTTGCCTATGTAAAAAAATATCATTTCTTTGTGCTATGTTGTATTTGTGGGCACAGCACTCGGATTTTAATTTTTCACTTTTTAATCTGGATAGACTGATCCAACAAACTCAAGAAATCTGATAAATCCTACCAATAATATAAAAATATTATATTATATAAACTATAAAAAAAAAACAATCAAAAATCCTACAAGTATTAAAAACACAGATTGCAAATGACCCAACATGAAAATGTTATCAATTTTAGGAATAAACTTGCAAAATACATAAAAAATCAAATAATAATAAAAATAGACACAGTAACACATTTAAGAAATAAAGAAAATGACATGTAACGAAACTGACATTGTGCCAAAAACTCTTTAATAATTGAAAGTACTCAGACATTGGATAATTTATATTTAAATATGAACTGCAAATATATATATATATATATATATATATATATATATATATGTGTGTGTGTGTGTGTGTGTGTGTGTGTGTGTGTGTGTGTGTGTGTGTACCTACACACAGGGTGCGATGGATAAATTGTCACCTAAATTATGCAAAAATGAAAATAACACTGACATTTCATTTAGACAGTTATAGTTACCAAAATTACACCAAAATATCTTGAAATATTAGAAAGTAAATTTATTCAATAAAATTGCCATTGGTTTGAAACAAGGATTCCAGACAACTTTGGAATCTCCTGCAACTCTTCTGGACTGTCTCTTTGTTTAAGTTTGTAAATACTGCCATAATCCTTGCTTTCATTCATCTTTGGTTTTACAAGAAGTTCTGTTGGTCTCTCGATCAACTGTGCTCCACACATAATAATCAAGGAGGTTAGGGCATCTCTATATGTCAGTGTGTCAAGGGCTACCTCTTCCCCTTCAGTGATATTGTTATGTCGTAGTTTACGTATCGTTGTTTTATTTATATCATTTGTTACTGCCATTTCAGATGTCTGTATAGTGACCTTCATGTTTTGTGGGATGAATGTAGAGTCCTTTTTTAAAGTTTTGATTATTGAAGGTGTGTGGTTATTGTTTCCATAGTGGACTTTTATATTCTTCTAAATAAGGGTTTCAAGTCTTTGCCAAGGTCTCCTTATCAAACCTTGGGGGACTAGGGCAAAAGCTTAGTCCTTTATCTACTAATTTGAATGTGTAGAGCAAGAATTTACTGTTACCCAGATTTATAACTTGTTTGTTTGGGTCATGTTTGTATTTGCAAGCATGAAGAAGTTCTTTCATAAAGACTCAAAAGCTTGTATCATGTCCCCTATTACGGATACTATACTTCCTTCTAAGTGTACTGGTTGAGGGCCTACTCTAATTTTTGAAGGTTGAGTGTGTTTGCTGTTGATTTTCTATGAGGGGCTAATCTGAGTGGTCTGAGATGTTCAGAGGGGTTATGTGTTCTGTCTGAGGGCTGCTGTGTTTTGGTTTGCATATTTATGTATGGTATCTTAAGGATATCTGTGTAAGTTCATAGTTTGTTTTGTGTGTGTATGTTTGTTTTTGAGGTTCTAGCTATCATTGATGATGGTGGTGGTGCTATTGCTGGCTGTGATGATGCTAGTTGTCTGTCGCTGTATGTATGTGGTTTGTTTTGTGTTTGTATTTGTTGTGTTGTGGTCAGCATATAGAAATTCGGATTACCAACACACAAACAGAGAATGTCTCATATCGAGAATATTTCACATTGAACATGAAGAAAAATTAATTATTTTTAATAATATATAGAAATCTCCACTTTTACCTGAAGAAACACGTGTCGTAAAATTATGTAAAACAAAGCATAATATTTTTTCTAAATAAATCCACATTACAATCAAAAACGTTTGCGGCACCTCTCTTCTCTTCTTTTTAATATATATATATATATATATATATATATATATAATCTATTCTAGTGGTTATTTTTTGGGAGTGGCTTGTTTGTTTATTTGGGTAATTTATTTTACTTGTTTTTCATTTCCATCTTGTATTATTTATTCTTTTCGGTTTTTGACGTTTTATTAATGTTGTAAAAAATTTTGTGGAGGCATTTGCTTAGGTCGCTTATTTAATAGTTTGTTTTCGTCTGGGAAGATAATTAAAGCTATTTGTTAGTCCAATGTTTAGATTGCTTGCTGTAGTCTATTCTGTTATTTTGGTGGGGGGACAGTTTTTAATTTATTTATTTGGATTGATTTTTTTATTTGTTTTTGCTTATTTATGCTTATTTTTATTAGTTCTAATGTTTATTTTAGTGAGAATGATTTGTTACTGGATTACCCACAATGCACCACTGACCCATATACATAACTAGTGAAGGAAAAATCCAACATTCGTGGCCTGATGATTACATGAAACAGCCTGTCACCTCTGAGTGTTGACTTCAATGTTCACTTTTATATTTATATTTACATTTGCTCTATCTCTGATATTGAGCACTTTATCCCATAAATATAGCACACCTTAAAACTATATTTCTTCATATATATATATATATATATATATATATATATATGTACATATACAAATTTTTAAGTATTTTCCAAAAGACAAGTTGACAGATAAGTGCTATTCTATATTATTATGTTGTTTGTGTTAAATTTAGTACAATACATAATTAGTTTTACTTTTTTTATTGAGGAATATATTAGTACTTATGAAATTTTTAAAGATTTTTTTCCTTTTATTTATAGTTAGAATGCATTTGATTATGGTATAGTAGGTTGATATGTTTAAGATTATTTGAGGAAAGACTATATTTTTTGATTCATGTTAATGTTTCTAATGACTCATTCAATTTGTTCATTTAATTATGCAATTAAGATGTAATTATATATATATATATATATATATATATATATATATATATATATATATATATATATATATATATATATATATATATATATATGTAAACAAATATATGGATATAGATCCGACAGGATGAAAAAAATACAGAAAAAACAAACAAAAAATCTTAATATGCAATTATGCTGTATTAATGTTAATATAAAAGTCGACGTCGGACGTTTTTGGTCTATTTAAGACCATCTTCATGGACATTTTTCATTTAAACATAATTAACATTAGAACATATAAAAATTTAACACAAAAGACGAACATTCCTTGAACTGTTTATACAAAATTGTTCAATCGACTTTTTAATATTTTAATATTTGGAAATCATCTTCGAATACGTTTTAACAACGCCATGCGTGATTACTACATGATCATATTTAAACGGAACGCTGATCTTATATAAAAATGTCAGTTATCTGTTTGGATTAGTTGGGCTCTTATGTCCATCGTCTTTTGTGTTAAATTTTTATATGTTCTAATGTTAATTATGTTTAAATGAAAATGTCCATGAAGATGGTCTTAAATAGACCGAAACGTCCGGCGTCGACTTTATATTAACATTAATACAGCATAATTGCATGTTAAAATTTTTGTTTGTTTTTTCTGTATTTTTCTTCATATATATATACATATATATATATATATATATATATATATATATATATATATATTCAAGCATGTTTGGTTGAATAAGCTAGACATATTATGTCTATTTATTTTTATTTTAATCCTCTCAAGTTCCCAAATCTATTTCTTAGTGGTGTTACAAAACTGAGTAAGAAAGTCACCATAGTTTATTTCATTTCTCTTATTTTCCCAAGTACTTTCAGTCTCATCCAAAATCATCTTCAAGGGTGAATTACTAAGACAAAACTATGTAATTGATAGTTGTGATTTTTTTCTAAATGAACATGAAATACACCCCATTATAGTCAATTTACATTAAGAATAGATAAGGGGGGTAACTTAGTTTAAATTTTTTTTTTTATGAATGTTTTAAAAGTACTCAACCTGCAATTTTTTAAAAACTTAAAAAAAAAATTTTACTATTTGTTTTTATAGACATTTTAAAACATTCTTGCTATACTCATAATTAATTTTATTTAGTATTGTTTTTGTTATGTTTATATAGAGTGGTCCGAAAATTTGAAGTTTTTGCTTTTTATTTTCATGGTGGAGTTTACTTGTATTGTCAATTAATATTTCTCTAAAACATGACTGTGGACAGGAATGTTCTTTTAAATGTTGTGTAAAGTAAGGATGAAGCCAACATATATATTTACTTTTTCGTCAGAGATACTATTGCCCAAAGGACATTTAAATTGATATATCAGTCAGTTATTTGCCATGAGTGATACAGGTTTAGGCAGATACATGACAGATGAGGCAGATTTTTTCTAGAGAAGGTTGCTATTTCTTTCTGCGATAATAACACACATTTTAAAAAAAATCTTTTGACTTGTATTACATTTATTTTCATCTCGAAATTTACCCGGAATTACCTGAAATTGAAAAATAACATCCATGCCTGAAGATGATACAAGTGGTATCAAAAGTACTTGCATATGGACTGAACATCTAATCCATTTTACTATTCTTAAAAACAAGGATTGCATCTTTTAATGAGTGGTTATTAAGTTAATGCCTTATTTAATCTGTTAGTGAAGTGATTTTGTCATTAATAACATTAACTTTACTGAATTATTCTTTGTATGACTAATTCATTACAGTATATATAAATATATATGAGGGTCTGTCTGAAAAGTAATGGGACCAGTGTCCCAAACAATTTATTAAATTCCAAACAACAAACTACATGGTTTCCCTTTTAGAGTAACTCCCCTAGAGTCTAATGCCCTTTTCCATCCTTCTCTGCCATGCTTCTATGAGCTGTTGGAAGGATTCTTCTTGGATGCCTCTCAGCTGTCATTACAGCCCTCTTGATGGCCTCTAAATCTTCAAAACAGGTCTCCTTGATGATCACTTTGAATCTGAGGAAAAGAAAAAAAGTCACACTGAGCAAGATCAGGTGTATAGGAACGTTGTTCCAGTATGTACATTTGGCCAGAAACTGCCAGATACTCAGGGCATTGTAAGCAAATGCATTGTTTGTGCTTAAGCAGCCATTGTTTGTCCTGACACAAAAGCATGTGAAAAAAAAATTCAAAGTTTTCAGAAAGCTAAGATTACAGTTATATACTCTCAAGATATGTCAGACAATAACACAATCCATTTATCCCTCTTTTGCCCAGAGCTCACATGGCAAATCCAGTACCGTTACTTTTCAGACAGACCTCATATATATATATATATATATATATATATATATATATATATATATATATATATATATATATATATATATATATATGTGTGTGTGTGTGAGTGGGGGCACTATGACATATAAATTGCAATACACTGGAATAATGCTAAGCAATTAAGTGACAAAGTAGAAAAAATTCTAACCCATTTTGTCCTCTAAAAGCACTTCATCAGCCTAAAAGATACCGAGAGGAAATGCTGAAGCTGTAGGAATGCCAGAAATTTAAAATTTACCAACTTATATCTTCATCATTTATGATCAAAGCATAAATATTATCGACATTTATATTTATATCACTCTCCATTCACATATATATATATAATGGACTCTTGTGTCAGTTTCAACATTGGAGGATCTGACAACTTAACTGATTCAGTTATGAAATTTTGTGCGATAATCTTAAGTGGCACTTAAGACCCACTAGTGATTTACAAAGAAGGCCACATACGGAGCAAAAGTATGGATTGTAGAATGAGATCACTGTTAGATTGGCTGTTCTTTTAGATCTTGCTCTCACTTCTTGAAGTCAATTCAGACAAGCTGATTGAAAACTGCTGAGTCCACTAAAACATGTTGATCTCCATTCCACCTGCTTCAAGGCTAAGCACTCAAGGGTGTTATGAGGTATATTGACAGCTGACAAGTTGCTCTTCAGCTTGTCTTTGTATCTTAGCCATGGGCATCCTACATTCCTGTATCCCTGATCTAACTGGCTGTACATTAGGATCTTGGATATCCTGTCATCAGACATTCTCAAGACATGATCAGTCCACCGTAATTGAGACTGTATGAGAAAAGTCTTGATTCCTCCAATATTACACCTATTAAACAGGTCTATGTTAGATCTCCTATCTTGAAGGTTAACTCCACAGTTGGCACGCAGACAGCTTTTATGGAAAACATCCAGCTGGTGTATATGGTACCTGTATGGCGTCCATGACTCTGAGCTGTACAAAAGGATGGCAAGGACAACAGTTCTGTAAACCTGAATTTTCATATCCCGTCGAATACCCAGCTCATTCCACAGGTGATGGTGAAGTTCGCCAAAAGCACTGGTAGCTCTTAGCAGTCCGATGCATGATTTCATCATCTAAAGTTCCACTGTAGTTGACTTTGCTACCAAGATAGGTGAAAGTCTTTACATAGTTCAGGGCTTTGTCTTCTACTTTCAATGATCTCTCTGGAAATTTGTAGATTGATAGTTTTTGTTTCTCACCACAGAATTTCTTTGGAGTAGGACAAAGTTGGTGCACTACTTCAGTTTTCTTTATGCTAAGTGTAAGACCAAAGCCTGTACATGCAGCAGAGAAATGATTTATTACATGTTGGGCCTCCTCAAAGGATGTCGCAACAAATATATATATATAATTCTATCAGGAAGAACATCACTCTAGTCTGATGAAATCCTTTTAGAGAACAAACTGTTACATAGAATTTTTCTTTATATGTGTGTGTTTATATATATATATCCATTTAACCACACTGATGATGGGTCATGTGGGTCAAAAGCTTAGATTGAGGAACAGCATAATAAAAATATCTAAATGTTGAATAGTTTTTGTCTTTATTTTCTCCTGAAATTAAAGCAACTATATGAAGCTTGGAACAGCTCATGATCAAACATAATAGACATTCATTGTCTGTTATATTTAACAATATGTGTTTGAATAATGATAGCTCTTAGATTGGTTCCAACCCAAGTTATATATAAGACATAATATAACATATAATATAACATATAATATAACACATAATATAACATATAATATAGCATATAATATGACATATAATTATGTAAGTACATTTGAAGAGAGTGCAAAGAAGAGATTTTTGAAGGTAGTAAAAAAGATGAAAATCATATAATGTTGCTATCTTTATTTGATACATTTGGCTAAATAGAATATGTGCTGAAATAGGTTTTTGCTGTTTGTATGAGAAAAAATGCATTAAATGCTTGTATGTATTTTGGAAATTATTATTCAACATGTGAAATAGAAGTGTTATTGGTAAATTACATGTATATGCCATTTAACGTTGATCAAAGGTCAAAATGTACAAGCATAAAATGTTCTGTTTTGTGATAAATGTATTATTCTAAAAAGATGTTGATATTCAAATGTTGATTGGCTAATAAAAATTCACAATTCTTGTTTATAGCTTCCTAAAGACAACAGAAAAGTTTATTATTGGCTTTCCTACACTGCATATTGACTGGAGATTCAGTTGTGGAGGGGATTGTGACGGATGCCTTCCTTCACATTACTATCCGTTCCTCCATCTCGCAGGCTGAACACTGTCATAAACCCTAGGATCAATCAGTTTTCCTTTGCAAATGTTGCAGGCCTTGAAGAGCATTCCTTGGTTCAATGACCTTTCTCAGCCTAGGAGGGTCTTCTATCATTGTCTAGTGGAGAGAGCCGTGAAGGATCCTCAGTGTGAGTGGTTCGACATGTCGAAGGAGGAGTTTCACTCCTTCTGGTCTTGGGTGCCAGTAGCGGATTACTTCAGTAACCCTGAGTCATCGCTTACCTGGCAACAGGCTCAGAATAGGCTGCCTCTCAACAACATGGCCTTCATATGGGGCTTGGCAGATTTGCCAGACTGTGAATGATGTGGCATTGTCCGGGAAGAAACTGCTTTGCACACCTTCTACCATTGCCCTTGGGTCTGTCCCATATGGAACTGTATTTGCAAGCTGATAGATCATATCACTCCCGAAAAGCTCATGTTCGTTGATCATGCAAACACATGGGACAATGTGTCGCCCCCATATTCTTGAGTGAAACGAATGGTGTTTCTAACTCTGGTGATTTGGGTGATGTGAATGGAGGAAATCTTGTCTTTCTCATCAGGATCTGATTCAATTCTTTAAGCATCAGCTCAAGATGAAGGTAAGATCTGATAGAAAACACTTGATTTCGACAGAAAGGTGGGTGACTGAGGTGAGCTTGGTTCACTTGAACTAGCTAGCCTTGATTTTCTCTTTTAGGTCACCCTACATCATATCAGGGTGGTTTCCTGTGGAGCCCTCTCCTGGTTAGGCTAAACAAGCTCAGTGTACCTAGTTAATATGAGTAAGTGTTGTTCCTGGCTTGATCCTGGGCACATCTTTGGTTAATGATCCAAGTTGATATTACCAACCTCCCCAGTTTGTTTTTGGCCCCTGCTTTTCATCTTGACTGGGTCAGCCTTATTTATTTCCCATGCCCATATATATTTTTTTTCTCCTTTTCCCTCTCCCTCTCTTGATTTTATCCAAGGGCAGAATACAGCGACTTCTCTTTTTTTTTTAAGGGTGGACGGGTCCTAGTAATATCATTTATGTTTAATATTGCTTTGTTTTGATATTTAGTTTGTTTTATGGTTCACCCCTCCACTTTCATGATCATCCATCTGATTTGTATATACATACTGTAAATAAGATTTATCATCTCATTGGGATGCGTTTTTATAGAACCTGAGAGAATGTGGTATTATAGTGTATGGAGGATTGATTGGCAACGGATGAATTCTTATGGTGAATGAGGAAATTGTAATGAGTGAATGAGTTGTGAATATGATTAGCTAGGTATAAGATAGATAGTGAAGATCAGCCTCTACCCATTCCCCCTTTTCAGCCTTGTGCCATAATTGTATTAATTTACAATAAATATAGAAATGTTTATTATTGGAGGTTGGTTCCATTATTGTTGGGAGGTTGGTTCCATTATTGTTGGGGGATGATTCCATTATTGTTGGGGGGTTGGTTCCATTATTATTAGTTGATTGATTAGATTGGGCCAGAAAATTTTATTAAAGACTAGCAGTAGAGCCCGGATGTAACAGTATAGATCAAGTATCGACCATCATAAAGACTGAAAAATAAAATTGACAAAGATTATTGTTTACGGTTGACGGACATGTATGTCTTAATTAGTTTTTTTTTTTTTTACAAATTGTTCAAACCCAAACTCAAACAAAAACATTGTTTTCAATCGTTATGAGTCTAGTGATTGAATAGAATTTTATTATAAACAATTGTCTTGTAAATGGAATTTTTAAAGCATTCTGAATGTAAAAATAAAGAAAAATGTGTGCAAGAAAATAAGAAACACTACCTGCCAAAAAAAAAGTGAAGTTTTGTTGAAATCGGTTGAAAAATGTAGGAAATCTGATCCCATATATAAAAGAACGAACACACACACACACACACACAACAACCTGGGTTTTAAAATAAGTATAACTCGATATGAGTTGTTCCCCTTTCATTCTGGCGATAGCGATGCCTCTTAATCGTGTTTTCAAATTGATTTCGTGCAAAAACAATTGTGTTTTTCCAATTTTTTGCACTGTCAGAACCACTGCAAGGTAATTTTACATAGTCCTGTGAAGTTTTGTTGAAATCGGTTGAAAAATATAGGAAATCCAATCCAATATATAAACGAACAGACACAAACACGCATAACTTGGGTTTTATAAGTATGATTTTTTTATGATTTTAATCCTACTTTTTTAACAAAAGTGCAGTTGTACATTAGGGCAGTGAACACTGGACAATATCCTCACAGATAAACAAGAAACTTTTGGCAACAAAGATGCTATTCTACAGAAAGAATTTGAGAATACTATGGATGGAGCAAGTGAGCAATGAAGACATTTAATAGAAGAGAGAAACACAAAGGACCCTTATCAGGAAGTGATAGGTAAAAATTCTGGGATAAATAATGAGGAAAGAGGGCTAGGAGAATCTGGAACTCATAAGGTATAATCTAGGCAAGATAGGAATTGGGGAATATAGAGTAACCTATCTAATGAGCTTGTGTAAATGGATGACACAACAGGGACTAAACAGACAAATACTACTTAGAACTATGAATGTTAGGAAGTTGGGGAGAGTCGTTATCATCTACGTTCTGAAGTAACAAGTTATATAAAAGAAGATATTTGCTCATCTGTAATCAAAAAGAGATAGTGCTTAGTTTGGAGACTGTTCCAATTAAAGCAGGACATTAAAAAAATGGAATTGACGTTTTTAATGCATCTTTGATCACTTGGAAGATTCTGAAATTCTTTGTTCCCATTAAAATTGTTGAGAAGCAAAACCCCAAAATATGAAAAAAAAAGAAATATAGGAATATACTGTAATGTACCTGAAATACAAATTTTTATTTGCAACAAAAGTAACAATATTTGTTATTTTAAAAAGCATTAAAGCATATATATATATATATATATATATATATATATATATATATATATGTATATATAAAACATATACATATATATATATATAAACAAATTTGTAGAAAATACATAGTGATAATATCAATAAAAAGATAGCATATTTTCAATAGCTTCAAAGAAAAATTTAGATAGAAAGCAAACCATTGATTTGAGAAATTCCAAATTGTAGAGAATCCGATTCTCTCAACAATAAGCCAAGTTTTATATGATGATTATGCTTTCAGTTGCAGATGCATACAACTGTGTATCGAAACATTATCCACATCTTGTAAAAGATTGAATCACTATAGATCCTTATTTGGTTTACTGACAATAATGTACGGTTAAATTTGGAAAAGAACTACACAGTACAAATAAAGAAAAGAAAATGTTTGTTCCATTTATTGTAGCTGAGAATTATAAAAAAATTAAAAATGGTCAGATTTAGTTTCCAGAAAGCCAGATGCAACATTTGCATCATTAAAAGAATAAATCTGCAAATATGTATGAAGATGAAAAAATTCCTTGTACATTAGATTAATTGTCTTCTCCAGGAAAGACTTTGCTTCTTGGCTTAATTTGTTTCATAAGCAATGAGGGGTTAATGTCATAAATTGAATATTGAAAAAGTAAAGACATATACAAAATAAGTAAGTAATAAATCATGTGATAAATGAATTTCTGAAGAGAAGGAAATCTCTTAATGTTTGACAGGCTTCTTATTAGGATTTGATGTTTTTTCTTGGAAACTGTCATGTCAAATATATCCAATCCTTGCAATTTACTAATTGTGATAGTTCTAACCGTTTCACTACATCAATCATTAATTACTGTTATTGGGCCAATAAATAAAATTAAATCTTATGCCCTTCTTACAAAACTACCTAAAATGATTTGCACAGAGAATGAAGAAAATGTATAAGGTTTTTTAGTTACTAAAATGATAAAAAAAAATGATTGATTTTGTGACTATTGGTAGACTTGTATTTGTTTGTGGCAGAATTTTTGCCTTTGAGAATATTGGCAAATTTTTATTGGCTTTTGGGAACATTGGATATATTTTATTTGCTTTAGAAACATTGGCAAACTTCTATTTATTTTTTGGAATATTGAGGGTGTTCTTTTAACATTGGCAGGATGTTATTTTCTTTTGAAGACCATAGTAGGATTATATTAGCTTTGTGAATGGTGGTAAGATTATATTTACTTTTGGGAATACTGGAATAATTTGATTTGATTTTTTGGACTACAGACAGGATTTTAATCATTTTTGAAAAAGGTGTAAGTATTTTATATACTGTTGGTAATAGTAGTTGTATTATCATTACTTTTAGGGGAATTGATCAGATTTCTTTTTCTTTTCCAACATTTATCAGGATTCTAATTTGCTTTTAAGACTATGAGCAAGAGTTTATTTGCTTTTGAGTACATTGGTTGGATTAAAATCTGTTTTAAGGAATATTTTATTTCCTTTTGACAATATTAATACGTTTTATTTGTTTTTGTGAACATTGACTGGACATCCTTTATAAATGGGAACATTTTCAGGATTTTAATTGCTTTTTGAAAGAATTGGTAAAATGTTATTGCCTTTTAGTTGTTTTTGGTAATGTTGGCAAAATTTTGGTCACATTAATAGAACATTGTTAGGATTTTAATTGCTTTTGGAATATTGGAAATATTAAATTTGCTTTTGGGAATAGAAGAATTGAAGTTTTTGAAGTTTGGAAGAATTTGCCAAATTTTATTTACTTTTGAATATATTAATATTTTAATATTTTCTTTATGTTTCAGGACATTGACAGGTTTTTCTTTACTTTTAGGGACATTGGCAATTATTTTATTTGCCTTTGGGTAATGAAATGAAAATATTTAAGTCCTGCTGAATTTATCTAGTAGAGTTTTATTTGTAAAGTCAGATGGAATATATTCAGTTTTTTTTTTCAAACTTGTCATTGAATTCTTTAAAGTATTTGTTTTTGCTTTTGAATTTCCAAAGTTCTGTATTTTGGAATAGAAAATAGATTAACACAACTGTACAATGTAAAGCTGAATAAGCCAATTAATGAAGTTTTAGGTATTTTAAGATCTTATTTATTAAAACTTATGATTATTTAATAAATCCATTCTACACTATTTGTATTGAGAAAAATGTGCTATGTCCCTTTATGATGTGGGTGGTCTTGTCTCTCTGTACTTCCCTGTTCTTTCTAGCTCTTAGTAAATTTTGTGTTTATATTCATAGATATTTTCTTTTTGTGATTAAATTGAAAGAAACCCATATCATTCTCTCTCTCTCTCTCTCTCTCTCTCTCTATATATATATATATATATATATATATATATATATATATATATATATATATATATATATATATAAAACCTAGTGAGCCAGACGGATCATCAGGAAAAGCTGGCTCACAAGCTTTCCCCCTGACAATCCGCTTAGGTGAAACCTGGGTAGGTTTGTCTGGCTCACTAGGTTTATCTAGGTCTGCTCTACAGTTGTATTGAGCTCTTTAGTTAGTTGTTTACTCATGTAGGTTTTTTTTCTTTAGGCTTTAAACCTATATCTGTGTGATTTTTTTCGACAGACTTTCATGTTTCTAACTCTTTCTTTTTTTAAAAACTTTTTTTTCCTTCGAGATTGATTTGATTATTGGCAAATCAAAAATTCAAAGGTTTTTCGAAACGAGTATAGTTACCTATAGTTATATATATATATATATATATATATATATATATATATATATATATATATATATATGTGTAGACTCTCCTGTCAGGTTCAATGTATTAGGCTCAAGTCACTCAGTTCCTAGGAACCAACAGCCAGACACCAACATATATGCTTTGATTATAGTGGAGAAGGCTTTGTGCAGAACCAACCACACTTTTTGAAGGGCCAAATACAGAGACCTGGTGCACTATGTGCCACAAGGTTCTCAAACAACCCTTGGTGTAGTTTTGAATTCTAAGTTGTCCCTCTCCCAGATCAGTTGCCATCCAAGGCCATAGAACTCAGTCAGTCCTGATATTTACCTATATCTGGAGGCAGAAGAAAAGGGTTAATACCTTTCTCAAGGGTATTAGCATGTACGTGAATGTAATGGATTTGACTGGAATTCGAACTCAGCTCTTCGACTCCTCAATCCAAGCCACTATCCACTACTCCACTGTGCTTCCTCTCTCTCTCTATATATATATATATATATGTGCGTGTGTGTGTGTGTATAAAACTATCATCTGTTTACTAGTGAAGCCTATAAATGTCTTGGCAAAACCACACTTCTTTGAAGCTTGCGGACTTGTTCTACAACATCACAAACAAAAAACTGAACAAAATAATAGAAAGTACATCACTTGAGAACATTCAACAGCAGCAACAACTAAAATGGATAGAATCTAAGTCAAAGAGAAAATAATGGCATAATCAAGATGTTGATATTCCACACTACTTCAAATAAAAGGTTAGGAAGGAAACTCCTGTCAATATTGGAAAGAGCAATAAGAGCTACTGGACTTGAGAAACCTATTGTTTATGAAAAAGATTTTATAAATTTCGCCTGACAATAGTACTAGCTGCTTAGTCAATGAACATCAAATGTTTCCTTATGAGGAAATGGCTAATATTACCATTACTATACACACACGAACATGTTTATCATTCATCCATGCATCAGGTACTGCTGCTAGATCTGGTCTGATACTTCTGTATAGTCCAAAGAAGAATTGGCGATGTTATTTGCCTTGGCCTGGCATTTATGCTTCAGCCATTTTTCCACTGCTGTAGCTTCCCTATGTCTCTTCTATAAAAATATAGTAATTTTTCTGATGAGGTTTCCTAGATTTAAATGCAATATCAACTGTTCCTTTCTGTTGCTTTGAATAAAATTCTTTTATTGTCCTCTCTGTTTCTTTCAGTAACTCCTTCCATTCTATAGGCTTTGCTGCTTTACTGAGGGTGAAATGATTAAAAAAACATTATACCTTTTCTTCTTGCTTTGATTTCTGTCAAGCTTTGGGCAACACTTAAGAAGTAAATAAGACATTATTTTATGTTTTTACTTAAGGTGTCAAGCATGACAGCAAACATGAAATAGATGTTTGGCTAAGCCATTAGAAGGCTTTTCCGAATGAATCTTTAATATATAGTTTTGCATTCTGTTCTTTCACAGAATGAGTCTTCTCACATTAATGCCCTGTAAATATATTGAAACAGTTTATCATTTTCATTAAAAAGACACTGCTATTTGATAAGTATAATACAGTCAAATGTTACACTCATCACAGACAAAAATATAGAAATACACATAGTGACAGATGTGGCCTGATGATTCAGTTTAGCATGAAACAGTCTGTTGCTTCTGAGTGTTGACTTCAATGTTCACTTTTATAGTCATATTGATAGTCACAACACATTTCATTGCATCTAGACATATGGTTATGTTGTTAATATTGTGGTCTCTCGCATGGTACAATGTCATAGAACCACATCATGAATTTATGACCTACGTCTACTATTCTGTGACCGTTATTGTCAACCTAACAGAATATCATCTTTGATAGTGAATGTCTTTATCTAAGTGTCCGCATAACCACTCTGAAGATGGCTCATGTGAGCCAAAACCTTACATCTGAGAACAGCTTAATAAAAAATATCCAAATGTTGGACAATTTTTGTCTTTATTTTCCCCTGAAATTCAAACAAATTTAGAGTTTAGAATGGCTCATGATCAAACATAATAGACATTCTTTGTCTGTTAGATTTAACAATATATGTTTAAATATATATATATATATATATATATATATATATATATATATATATATATATATATATTAAACTACTAGTAATACTTATTTGGAAAAAAACCTAGGATAGCACAACTTGTAAGTCTATCAAAACAACTTGGTACCTGAGGATATCTGAGATTTTAAATAGGTGTAGGCATAGAAAATCCTGATTATTATTATAGAGGCTCCTTTTTTTGTCTTCTTCTGTCAAAGGTTTTATGCTAATTAGATTTTAATGGTTTTATCAATAAATACTGTTTCATGTCATTTCCTCTTTAGCCAGCTTTCACTGAAGATCCATTTACGTGAAACCTAGGTAGGCTGTTCCTGGCTCTAGGATTTATTCCATATATATATATATATATATATATATATATATATATATATATATATATATATATATATATATATATATATATATATATATATATATATATTATTTTGCAAAACCAACATAAAAGCCTGCCAGGAGACCAAAGAAAACACTGATAAAAAGAAAAACCAATAACACAAAAGCAAGAGAAAAACCAATAGAAGAAAAAAGGAGAAAAAGAAACATAAACTAAGAAGAAAAGAACAAAAGACAGACATCTACTCAGAAAATGTGACACTGAAATCCTAAAGAGCATTGGAAAAGTGAAAGATGCCTTCCAAAAGCCAAGTAAAGTATTAAGAAACAGGAAAATGTCATTAGAAACAAAGGAAAGAGTACTAAATTGTTATGTAATATCAGTCCTCCCATGTGGCAGTGAATGCTTGACAATCTTCTCACAGATTAAGAAGAAACTTGCAGGAAGACAAATGTGGTTCTACAGAAGGATGCTGATAATAACATGACTGAACATGTGAGCAACAAGGAATTTTTAAGGAAAGCTGGAAACAAAAATAATAATTTTATACATAAAATCAGAAAGACACAGCATAATGGGGAAAGAGGGCTTGGAGAATTTGGTACTCACAGGACAGATTGAAGGCTAGTGGGACAGAGAAAATGAATAACTAACCTGCCTAACACACTTGTGTGAATTAAAAGCAGAATATGAATTGAGAGGTATGGTGAAAAGATAAACATTGCTAAGGATAGGAAGTTGTGAAGAGTCATAATCACCCATGTACTGAAGGAATATAACACATCAAAAAAGAAGAGCCTTTTTGAGATTACTGTATATATGCTTCAATAGAGACAGTGGGAATTAAGGGTTTGGCTATATAGTTATTTTTACATTGTGGATTTCGCAGTAGCATTTTATATATCTCAGAGAGTTTGCAGAACACATCAGCTGTAACAGCTATAAAACCAATAAGGATCAAGATATAAAGTCTGAACAACCCCCTGAATAAATCTATTTTCTTTCTCTCGTGTACTTTTCTGGGACAGTATGGAGAATAAGGTTTTAAAATCTACCATGTTCTGCTTGACCTGGACTGTAAATCTAGTTGAAAATTTTAAGAGAACTTCTTTCTGTCTTAAATTCCCAACAGGAACTTCTACAATGAATTCTATGAGTCTTTTGCTGAGAATGCAACTTTTATTTGACTTAACATTAACCATTTACTTGGGGACGTTGAAGTTCAGCCATAGAGAAGAAATAAATTAAGAAAAATACATAGATGCATGCTTGCATAGAAACCTACAGGTTATAGAAGAAAGACTTCTCCTCCCATTTACATTTCCTCTATTATGGACATTATTATATCAGTGATATTATATCAGTGATATTATATCAGTGATATAATAACACTGGATAGATGGAATGGCTGAAAGGAAAAAGAAATAAAAACATGTTTTCTTTACAGAGATGATAGTATCTCGAAAAAAAAACATTCACAAAACCATATATATATATATATATATATATATATATATATATATATATACACATGTCCCATATGGAAAACAATATATCATATATATCTACACAGCAAAGAAGTGTGTAAGGAGATGCAAAAAGGAAGGGTCTTACATATAATATGGAGATACTCCTGTGTCTGGAGAAGCCATGTTTAGGACTCCAGATTCAACAGGCCAGATTCATCTATGTCCCAAGAAGGACATATTCCATGAACAGGAAACAGTAAGTCTTGGGATTTCCCAAATTGAGAACTGTGTGCTAGAGTTTCATTCTGTATCTGGGAAAGATATACCACCAAAGGGAAACACCACCAGGGAATTGTAAGCTGTAAGGGAAGCAGATTTAGCCTCCACCCAGGCTGAGTCGGGGATGGCTAAAAAGTAACCTTTTTGGTTGCTGTAAACAAAACTGAAATTGACTGCCACTTTTTGTCTAAGTATAGAGTGACATCATTAAGGAAGAGTTTATAGTTCATTATTTACATTATTTGGACAATTGTTCTCATTTTTGTCGCCATATGTATTATAACGTTTCGGCTGTTGTAAGCTCTGGCCTTCTTCAGGTGGTTGGAATGTTGAACTTAATCCTTTATTTAAAGGTGTTGGTTAGATCCAGTAATAGGACCCAAAGAGTGTGAGTTCAATACCCAGTTAAGGCAGTGGAGAACTTTCAGAGGGAAATTAACAGGAAATAACTGATAACTGACATCCATTAAACATGGCCCGTGGAACCAGAACAGTCTACCCCAGTGAGCGAAATAAAGGATTAAGTTCGACATTGCAACCACCTGAAGAAGGCCGGAGTGTACCACGGCCAAAATGTTGTAATACATATGGTGATAAAGATGAGGACAATAGTCCGAATAATGTAAATAATGTACATAATATCTCATCTCAGAAATATAGACAGATACTGAGTTTATAGTTGTTTCAATGAGAGAAAAGTGTATATTTTAAAAAGAAGAGAAATGCCACAAACATTTTTGGTTATAATGCAGATTTTTTAAAAATATATCATACTTTATTTTCCATATTTTTGCTACAGGGGTTTCCTCTTCCCAGAAGATTGCTGACTGATCCGCTTCTTTCAAACTGAGCAATTAGGTTCTGAATAATGTTTTTGCTAGGAGATACTCTAACATTGAAATGTTGCCAGTATTTTCTTTGAGTTTGAATAATTGATCTATTACTGGAATAGAAAAGCTCAATGTGGTTTACTCATTGTTGGACATCGTACTTAGTTATTTTAATCTCTAAGAGATGCTTTATAACCTGCAAAAATAAAATAAAATAAAAAAGATTGAAAACAAACAATTTATGACTTTTTCAAACCATACTGTTTGTCAGTGGCCACCCTGATATATATGGGATAACAATATGTAAATTCAAGAACAATTTTTGGGAGAAAAATGTATGACAAAGTGGAAAAAAGTTTTGTGGATTTTTAATAACAAAAGTGATGGAAACAAAAACAAAAACAAAGAGAATCTAAAAGAAATTGGCTTGATCAGGATTGTTCAGCCTTTTTCTTCTACTGGGCCAAATTAGAAATTTAGCTAATATTCACCTGGCCACAAAAATATTTTATAAAAATATGCTTTTAAAAAGTTCAAAATGTTGTGAATATCAAATTTTAATGACAAATATATATAATTACAAAAACTACTGTATTAATGACAGTAAAAAAAAGAAATTATGCATACACAAAATAAAATTGACATTGCTTTCCTTTTATAATATTGTCAATATCTTCTTTTATGTAACTAGTCTTTATTCTAAGAATAAATGCTAAAATGGGAATCACTCACTTTATTTCTTTCAGCAGTTTTGATGGTTTTCATGCACAAAAAAGAATTGTTCACAGCAGTATGTACTACCCAACTTGCATAACAATTTTCTAGATAAGCTAAATAATTTTTTTTTAGCTCTTGCCCAAACACCAGCTTGTGTGTCTTAACGAACGCCTTTGTCCCCTTCCTCTTTTAGTGCAATGGGAAAGTGAATCTACTAGCACAATCTGAGAATAATTTTCTTGACATACATTACTAAAGTAAATAAATACCTAAAGTTTTTAGGGTGAAGTGGGCCACATGAAAATATTAAGTGGGCCACATTTTATATTAAAATTCCCCTCATCTCTCATTAGTGTGCATGTGTAGTCACATAAACATGAACATAAATTTAGTCTGATGAAGGCCTAAAGGATGAAAAGTGTCTTACAAAAACTTTTCCTACTTTGTCATCTATATATATATATATATATATATATATATATATATATATATATATATATATATTATGAATAAACTTTATTAATTAACTCGCTATATAGGGTAAAAAAGACATAAAGGGGAAAAATGCTCAACTGTATATATAGCCAAGTATATGATTGGTGTATATGGAATAAATTCCAATAACCAACAATTACTATTCTTAAAAGAGTGCTCAATACAGGGTAGAGCAAATATAATTATTTATTTAAAAATTATAACATAAATATGTTATAAAATCACTACAAAAATAGCCATTTTGTTTCAATGCTTCTGGTGTCCTATCAAGTGATGATGTTGAATGTAGATTGTAGAATAAAGATTTTAAAAGGTTCAAATAAATTAACCATCCCTTGTAAGGGGAAACACTGTTACATGAGCTGAAATGATCAATCAAAAAACAAGTATACAGCTATATATATATATATATATATATATATATATATATATATATATATCCAAATATAGGATTGGTGGAGACAGAATAAATTCCAATAACCAAAAATATTATTCTTAAAAGAGTACTCAATACAGAGTAGAGCAAATATTATTTATTCAAAAATATGACATAAACATGTTATAACATCACTACAAAAATAGTCATTTTGTTTCAACACTTCTGAAGTGTTGAAACAAATGCCTATTTTGTAGTGATGTCATATTTTATGTCATAATAAAATAAATAATATATATATATATATATATATATATATATATATATATTATGAATAAACATTATTAATTAACTCACTATATAGGGTAAAAAAAGACAAAGAAGAGAAAAAATGCTCAACTGGAGTTGAACCTATTTTTTATTTAGCCTCTTGAATGCACATCCAAGTAGACATACTTCACTCCGTATAATGGAACAGTGTGTCTACTCAAACTTTGGTATCCATAAAATAACAGTAGGAAATAATGTTTGGTGAAAATTTCATTGATTCATTCAGAATTCTTTTGCTTATGTTTCAGATTCAAATAATGAGCAGACATTTGAAAAAATCCACATAAGAAGGAATGTGCATTCTTTAAAAGGGTAATTGAATCCTATTGAGCTGCAATACTCTCTGCATCTGAGCAGCCTAAATCTTGCCAAATCAGATAGTGGCTTCTTCTACAAAGGTGGATGCAGGTTTGGACCTGGGAAGTTTTTCTATGTGAAACATATTTTTCAGATCTCTTAACTTGAGACGAAATTCTTTTTTTACTTCATGCAACAGTCCTTATCTGGTTATCAATTCCAAAAATTGTACCTATGGGAAAATTCTTAAAATCAAAATTGGTGTCTTTCTTTTATGATGTAATACACAATTTAGAATTTTGGCATAAGTTTATAGAAAGCCATAGAAAATTATTTAATAACTTAATAATGATGCTATGAATATGTATGAATAAAATAATTCGGAAAAATGTTGCTAACTTTTATATTGTTCAGAAATATTTCATTTCTGTGGTGTCTTCTTTATTCTGTTAGGTCAAGAAGCCAATGATGTCATTTGATAATGAAATCAAATATTATTCCATGAGAGATTCTGTCATTTCATAATGTTTAAGAAATTCAAAACTTCCATAATCAGAGTCAAAATGTCATCTTCCTCATTCTTTTTGACTTTATTTTCTTCATTTGACCAAAGTAATTAGGCTAAAATTAAAATATAAAATCATTAAAATTTTAAAAAATTACCTCAAAGTCCATTGACACTTGAATATTTCTTCATTTTTGGTTTGCATTTTGTTTTTGTAAAATTAAAAAAAAAGAAACTCTGTTCTTATTCTCAGTTGATTGTATGATCTTCAATTAGGAAAAAGAAATGAATGGTGACTAATTCTCGTAATATTAAATATTTATTTTTGCTTCTAATACTCAACAAGCCTTATTATTTGGAGAGAAACACCAATTATTACTTTAGAAAAGACAACTTTTAATGTTGCATAAAACTAGAGTGAAAATTTTATACATTTTTTTATATGTTTATTTATTTATTTTCTAAAAAGACTATAGAAAACTGTTTCTTAATCAGATGAAAAATATAAAATTTGAAAAACTTTCTGAAACTCATTTCTAATGTTTGGTTAATTCAACAACAGGCAAGGATTTATTCGCTGGAAATTTACATTTAATGAACTAAACTTTCATGATTTAACTTTAAAAAACAAAACATATGTTTTAACTTTAAAAAGTGTTAATTTCTTGACTTTTAGATACTAAAATGGGTAAAGAATAATCCACAAATGCAATGAATGTCTGCATTTTACTTTTATGTGTTACACATTTCACAATGGACAGATATTACACTCTGATTTTAGTCACAGAATGTGCAGATACTACATTCTTAATCCTAGACAGAGAACCAGTTTTCACAGAATGCACACATACTACATTCGGACACAAGGAAGAAGGCCAGTTTTCTCAGCATTTCACTATCATCATAAGAAACAATCTCCTGTTAATTCCCCTCTCTAAGTTCTCCACTGCCTTAACCAGGTACTGAACTCATACTTTTGGGTCCTGTCACTGGATCTAACACCTTTATCTCTGTGCCATGTGTAACTGATAACTGACATCCATTAGACATGGCACGTGGAACTAGAACAGTCTACCCCAGTGAGCAAAATAAAGGCTTCAGTTTGACATTCCAACTACCTGAAGAAGGCCAGAGACTACAACGGCTGAAATGTTGTAATAAATATAGCGACAAAGATGAGGACAATAGTCTGAATAATGTAAATAGTGTACTCAGATACTAGATAGAGTGCCAGTTTTCCAGAATGAACAGATATTACACTCTGATCCTATGCAGAGGAACAATTTTCACAGAATGCACAGATAGTAAATTATGATCCTAAGCACGGGGAGTTAATCACAGAATACACAGATACTACATTCTGATCCTATGCAGGTGACCAGTTTTCACAGTGTGCACAGACACTACCTTCTGACCCAATGGAGATGGACAGTTTTCACAGAATGTAGAGGTACTACATTGTGATCCTAAGCAGAGAAACAGTTTTTTTACTCTGATCTTAGATGTACATTTTGATTAGGTGGAGCACACACCTGATAAGATCTTAGACAAGAGCATCAAACAATATCTAAATAATCTCATTTTTTATTATGAGCACTGTCCTAGTTACAGCAATAATACCAATAGAAATCATTGTAGAAAAGTAATTATAGACATACAGATCATTTCAGGAGAAGAGTTTTGCCTGAAGGCAATAGTTCTATACTTATAAAATAGACTTGAATGACTAACAATGTTTATCTGATATATACATTGATGCAATTCATTTAAAATTGTAAGTGTTGACTTTAAAGAATGTTATCAGGAGAGTCTAATACAAAAGGAATTCACTTCTAATTAATCAGAAAATTTTGAAAGATAATTAGAAATTTAAATATTCCATACATGCCACAGAAAATAATGTATTGCATATTTTTTTAATTTAAACCATATGGTAATTATTTATCTCAAAATTTCCCCACATAAAAAGATGAACAAATAAACATATTCAATCCTCTACACAAAGCAGAATCAAACAGAGCCTAATAATTTGTGAAATTTATCTTTGTTTGCAATGACAGCCTCCAGTCATTTCCTATAAATAGCTGTTTTAAACATGCTTCTTCTTTGGACTACTTTTTCTGGCAGGTCTTCAGATTGTTCAAAGTGTGATGTGAATGAACATTGATTCAATTTTTCAGATGGGTTCAAATCAAGGAATTTTGTTTTTCTTATTTTTAAATCACTGTTTGGTTGAATTGATGGTATGCTTAAGGTTGCTATCCTGAGAGGAGGCATGGTGGAGTAATGGATAGCGGCTTGGATTGAGGAATCGGAGAGCTGAGTTCGAATTCCAGTCGAATCCATGACATTCACTTACGTGCTAACACCCTTGGGAAAGGTGTGAATCCTCTCTCTTCTCCCTCCAGCTTTGGGTAAATAGCAGGACAGACTGGGTTCTATAGCCTTGGATGGCAACTGGTCTAGGAGAAGGAAAACTCTGAATTCAAACCTGCTCTTAGAGAGTCTCTCTGAGCCTTGGTTGGCAATCCATTTAGTGTTGGTGTCATGATAAAAACACCCTTGATAGCCCTAGCAAAGCATCAAGAATTCAGCTATTTGACAAGATTATGAACTACACCAATCAAAGTATTGGTGAGTTCAATCTCGGCTGAGGCTGCAAGATGATGATATCCTGTTGCAAAACCCAATAGTTTTTAATTTTGAAGTTTTAAAGATATAAGGAAGTTCTTGTTAAATATATTTCAGTAGACAATGCAATACATTTTTTTATGTGAAGTCATTTTAAATCATACAAAAGAAATAGCTCCATACCATTACATTTGCCTCAATGCTTCACAGTTGATGTACTGAAAACATTATTCCATTAAGTATTTGGCTTACATAAATGTGTTTTAATAAACATAATGATTGGATCCCTTTACTGCTCCAGTACGTACCTAACTCCACCTGCTATCCTCTAGCTTTACAAGAAGTAGATCAAGTTAAAATGGAGTACTATTAGCCATATATGGGTGGTGGGTACCTAATCTTCACATTCCAGTCTTAATAGAGACCAATAGCATCTCTGTGTCCATGTGAGTGAAAAATTATTTTCCGCTATTTACATTATTTGGACTATTGTCCTCATCTTTGTTGCCATATTTATCACAACGTTTCAGCCGTTGTATGCTCCTGTCTTTTTCAGGTGGTTGGAATGTCAAACTGAACCCTTTATTTTGCTTGCTGCAGTAGACTATTCTAGTTCCATGTCTATCAAGAATGGAAAGTGAAGGACACATGGCACAGTGGATAAAGGCGTTGGTTAGATCCAGTGACAGGACTCAAAGAGTTGTGAGTTCAATACCTGGTTAAGCCAATGGAGAACTTGGAGAGAGAAATTAACAAGAGATAACTGATAACTGACATCCATTAGACATGGCACGTGGAACTAGAACAGTCTACCCCAGCGAGCAAAATAAAGGCTTCAGTTCAACATTCCAACCACCTGAAGAAGGCCAGAGCGTACAATGGCCAAAACGTTGTGATAAATATGGCGACAAAGATGAAGACAATAGTCTGAATAATGTAAATAGTGTACATAATACCTCATCTCAAAAATATAGATAAATTATTTTCCACCCTACAACCTCTTTCTCACAGACAAAAAGCTGCAACTTCTCAATCCTCTATTGCTATTTACATGAAAAGTGTTCAGATGAACTGATTCCTTAGCTCCACCAGATCTAATGTTCATGGCTAAGACTCCGTATGCCATGTACATTGTTGCAATCCACACTCATTCCCTGTCTATTCCATTGATGAAGTGTAAATTGAACAAAATGGACAGGGAAGATGGCTGCTGAACTGAGCTGAAGGGTAATTTTTAAAACACAAGCATTTGACTGGAAGCAACTGCATCCTATCTGGTCTGAGTTGCAATGCATCAAAGATAGCTAGAACATTCTTGGTCTTCCAGATGAAAATTTCCACTTCTGAATCTAGCTAACCATTTACAAACAAAACTCTCAGCTATAGCACTATCTTCATAAATGGCGCATATGTTTTTGCTGTTTGTACAGTGTTGTAATTTCTGAAAATGAAAGAACATCAAATAACAAAAGTGCATTTCATTTTCTTCCATTTTCGCTTCTAATATAAAACATTTAAAATTCACAATCATAGAGAAAGCCATGTTGAAATATCACCTTTCAGAATAGATAAATCTATCATAAATTTCAGTCATGTGTGACACAAAACAATGCTTTCAAATAACATCTATTGAAATGTTTGTTTGAACCCAGTGCTTTTCCACAGACAACATCTAATAATTATAAACATAAGACTTTGAAATAAATAATGTTGTTCATCTGTAATAATTACATTTATATAATGTACATATAATTTATATCATATATATAGCTCATATTTATATATGATAATAATTCATAATATCTGATATATCTAATATCTGCTGATATATCTGATATCTGATGATATATCTGATGATATATCTGATATCTGATGAAATATCTAATATCTGATGATATATCTGATATCTGATGATATCTGATATCCAATGATATACTTGAAATCTGATATATTATCAGATATATCTGATGATTTGAATTATATAATATATCTGATATACTGTATAATATCCATCATAATAATATTCATCATAATAATATTCATCATAATAATATTCATCATAATAATATATCTGATAAGATTCTGATGACATATCTGATGATTTGATACATCTGATATTAATTTATACATATTTATATCATATATCATTTATATCAAGTGTAATAATTACATTAGATTTAATAGTTAATCAGATTGAGAAGATGGTTTTCAGTTTGAAAACTGACAGGAAAAAGAGAGAGCAAAAAGTAAATTGTTTTGCCAGCAGCAAATGAGATTTACTTGTAAGACATATTTTGTTTTAGCAATACAGAAATAAACTTTTAAAGCCATGATTCTGTCAATAGTGTTTTACACCACATCATTGTCAGCAGAACAAGTCACTTAAATTGATATGTTCCTTCAGTGTCTTTCTTTGTCAATGTAGCTGACCTTAACAGATACTGGGTTTGTTATGCCTTATAAAAGAGATATTTTATTGAGAAAATCTGTTCACAATATTTTTATGTGCTTGTGGAAAATTGAACTTCTTGTGCAGACAATCACATATTGTGTTAATGTCTTTCTTGTCAGAAACAGTTCAGTGAAAAATCAAGAATACAATAGCAAACACAAATCAGCAACATGTTTACTTGTATAATCTTTGGTAGGGTAAAAATGTGGACTTGTAAAATGATTCATCATAAGATTTGATTAAGCGAATTAAACTCTAGAAACTTTTAAAATGTGATATTAAAGAGCTTCTAGTGATTTAAATTCTGTAAATCAAATAGACTGTGGCAGCTGGAAAAGTTTGATAGAGAACGGTTTATGATGACTGTGATGATAGATTAATTTCTATAAATCAAATTTTTCTGGAAGCTTAAAAAGACTGATTATGAACATAATATGATTTAGAATTCAAAATTCTTATTAAAAAAATCTGTTCTGCTATTCATTTACATAAACTCATTAGGTCGTTTACTCAAGCAAGGATTGAGAGAGATACAGAAAAAAACAAGGCATACTAAAGAAATGAAAACCGTGGAGAGACATGAACACGCATGTTATGAATGGACACAGTACACACAGAGAGAATTGAAACACTCTCTTTGTACTGACTTGAATTCAAATGCTTTAGAATTTAGTTGGGTTAAAATTACTGGTTTTAATGACCCAAAATTTTATTTGAATCAGTAATATTTTTTTAAAATTTAAACTCTATAAAATAAAGATCATTTGTCTTTATAAAAAAAAAAGGAATTGACTATAGTCAGGATCATCAAGCCAATGTGAATGATCCTTTCCGTAGATGCCAAGTCTACATACAGTTTTGAATTCAAAGTTTTTCTTCTCTTAAACTGCCCCTTCTGTTTGCCTCGGGGTTCTTGATAGGCTCCAGAGGTGGATATGCAATATAGTTGGCCCTGCCCTGGCGTCTCGTCTACAGTCACTTTCTCACAGACGCGCCATCGCCTCCCTCTGTCTGTTCTACAAATACTTTCATGGAAATTGCTCCGAGGAGTTGCATTCGCTGGTTCCCAGATGTCATGAGTTCCAGCGCCCTATGAGGCTAGCATCCCGCTCTCACCCCCTCACTGTCGAAACTCCTAAATGTAGCCGTCTCTTCTACTCTAATAGCTTCATGTCTCACACCTCTCACCTGTGGAACTCCCTTCCCTTCTCCTGTTTCCCTGTGAGCTATAATTTCCAGCTATTCAAATGTAATGTCAATTGACATCTCCAGTTGCCTTAATCTATCCACTACCCTCATCCTTTCTTCTATCACTCCTATCTGATCTTGCTATTTCCTGTAACCCCTTGCATGCTAGTGGCTTCCCGCCTTGCTTGGGGTGAAACGCTTAAAAAAAAAAAAAAAAAAAAAAGATGCCAGTCAAGGCTATCAGACCCAGTATATCCAGCTATTTTATTCCTAGCTGGGGGTGGCGGTAGAAAAGTTGGATTTATACTTTTCCAATGGGTATTACCACATAAGTGAATGTAATGAATAGAACTGTAATTTGAACTTGGCTCTTGATTCCTCAATCCAAGTTGCAATCCATTATTTTACTGTGTCTCCTTTGCCTACATATAACATCATATAATTTCCATTTTGAAAAACTAGGTAAATTGAAATAAACTCAATTACAGAAGATACATTATAATGACTTAAATATTAAAAAGATGAATTATAAAATAGTATTGTCCCAACAACATAGATTATCAGAAATAGAATTTTTGAAGCATAAGATAAATAAATCATAACCATACAAACATAAGAAATTATAGCAAAATTTAATTATAGGAAAGCATATTATAATAAATGTCATCATAACATGATAAATTATAATAATGGATTTAGAACAAGTTAAATCCTAATAAATGTTGACATAAGAAGATGATTATTTACTCTGTTTACATTGTTCGGACTGTTGTCCTCAAGGACATATGGCCCAGTGAAAAAAGAGCATTGGTTGACTTCCAGTGACTTGACCCAATGAGTTGTGAGTTCAATACCTGTCTACAACAGAGGTGAACAAAAACTTGGAGAATCAGCATTAAAGTGAGATAACTGATATTGAGAAGAGGTATGGCATGTGGATACCCTGGTGGATGAAATAAAGGGTTTAGTTCAAAATTCCAATAACCTGAAGAAGGCCAGAGCATTGAACAGCTGAAATGTCATGAATATGGCAACAGTCTGAACAATGTAAAGAGTGTAAATAATAACAGTACCTCATCTCAGAAATATAAAGAGATAAGAAGATGTTGTTAAATGAAATCAATGAATAACAATGAATTGATATTGTCATATGTGCACCACATGTATGCAATTATAACATTCCTCTGCAGACATAAATTAAAACATACATTTTATTGTTAATCTCGAATATATACTGAAATGGTAATTAAATCACAGTGAATGTTAGAATAGTGGTGCAGTGTGATAAGCCATCAGTTGTAGGTGCTTATTGAAGCTGAGATGACCACTTGTGTTTGCATGCAAGACAAAATACACCAACGTATGCATTGTTACTGTCTTTGTGGACTTCTTCTGCAGTGTATGTCATATCACTATGTCTGACATAACAAACTGATATCTGCATCAGAATTGAAGCTGCCCCAAACTCTGCTATAAATAAATTAATCAACTTTACATTTCATTTTTAGGGGTGAGTTGCCTAATCAAAGAAACAATTTCAAACTTCATACTAAGGAAAAATGAAAAGCATAAATCGACTTCTCTATCTCATTCACTCCATCTTTTTTTTTTTATAATTTCATTCACACAATACAAGGCCTGAGGTAGAGGATTGCAGAATGAGATTGTTGTAAGAAAGAAGTAATAAGTGCATATTATGAGGATAGATAGGATAGATAAGAATTGACTTGAAAAGGTGAAGATCATCTCAGAAGCAACCTCTCAGGAGTCTGTTCCATAATGTAATATTTCAGCTGTCTGAGTGGATCTTCCTCTTGACAAAGAGAATATGAATGCAATGTGGATAAGTTGACCATTTGTACAGGCATGGCAGGTGCTAGCTGTGAAGGGCTGAACTAGTGGAATTAAGGAAGCCCCTCTGAACATTTACCATGTAAATAGCGATAAGGAAAAGCAATGAATGTTTCATCTGTGAGTAAAGAATCTACCTTTTTTTTGTTTTTTTTAAAGCATTTCACCCCAAGCAAGGCAGGATGCCACTAGCATGCAAGAAGTTACAGAGAGTGGGAGTAAAGAACCGTGATAGAGGAAAAGATGAAGAGAAGGATAGGGAATAGATCATGGCATCTGGAGATGTCGATTGACATTACATTTGAATAGTTGGAGATTATAGCTATTAGTGAAACAAGTAATAGGAAGGGAATGCCACAGATGGGAGTTGCGAGACATGAAGATATTAGAGTAGAAGAGACAGCCACATGTAACTGTTTTGACAATGAAAGGGTGGGATCAGTATGCCAGCCTAGTTGCACATTTAAATTCATGCAGCCTGGCAACTAGCGAAAGTAGCTCATCAGAGCAGTTACTGTGAAAGTATTTGTGGAAAAGTCAGAGGGAGGCAACGACATGTCTGTGAGAGAGTGACTGTAGACAAGATGCCAGATCAGGGCCAATCACATTGCATATCCATTAGTTGAAAATAATTCACCACCCACAAAGCTGCATAGATATCTTTTCAAACTCTATCAAGGTTGGGAACTCAGGACTGGGTAGCTCTAGTCCAGGCGTTGTCATCCTGAAGTCATGTAAATCAATATCTAGTGAATTTTTGATATGAGGTCAGGTTGGTGATTATTCATTGTTGCTGGTACCATGTAGCTAAGTACAATCTGTCACATGTAATCTGGAGATGAGATGACCACTGACTAGTAACCTCCATTGATCTGAGAACTACCATGACAGGGAATTATCCAATATGACACACTAACAATGTTATGGGTTATGGAAAATAACTATGTTTCAGGATCTGTGCAGGTAGTGCCTCAGAATAAGAAACTGGAGAGACAAGTTTGAATTCCTGTCAAGTTCTTTACATTCACTTATGTACAAATACACTTGGAAAGGATATGAATTCATCTCTTCTTCCCCCACATAGGGGTTAAATAGTAGGATTTGTATCTGAAATAGAATCATTATTATCTCCAAAAGAATTGTTTATGCAACATTCACTTGCAAATAAAAATAAGGTCTATTCTTAAAATCCAAAATACGATTTAAGTAATATACAGAGGGTTGATAAGCTGTAAATAGAAAATAAATCAATCAACCAATCAATCTCTGTTTTTGTTAATCTGAATAGATTAATACTTTCTATTTATTTTATTTTATTATCATATTAAAATTTTATTAATGCAATGAATTCAAGATATATTAGTTAACAGAACTATCCTTGTGTTGCATGTGTATAGACAATTTTATTTTGAGCAAAAGTTACTTTTATTAACCTTGAGAAAGATAAAGATTACCTCTATTAAATATAAAATTACACTGACCCTGTTTTGCTAGCCTTGGTTATAAACTGTGCTTAAGCAGGCAAATGTCTATTTATTAATTCATTTGTTTGTTTTACATGTTTTATTCAGGTATTTTTATCCTTTTATACATTTTTAAATTTCAGTTCACATGCTGTCTTCAGTGACTGAATTGGAATTCAATTTCTGGTTATAACAATTGATGATCAACATAGTATTTTATCATTAAAGACAGATTTGTGAGTTTTGAATCAAAATAGTAATAATGAAATTAAGTTGCAGAACGTGGAAATTAGGCATACTTGAAAAAGTCAATGACTTGTCAAGAATTGTCAGTCAGACAAGTTTTTTGCATCTCATTTCTGAGATGAGTCATTACCATTTCAAGAGTTGTTCATTTGATTAGTTTTCAGGCTTTTCTTGGACAGTCCATTTGAGAGTATCTTTTATTAGTAATAACGATGAGGCTGATGATGCCACTGCTGCTGATGATTATGATGATGGTGGTTGTGGTGGGTGTGATGATGATAATGATGTTTATGATGTGGACTATCACTGAAATAAAAAAAAAGTAGATTCCCAGTTAAGAAAATTAATGACTTGCACTAATATATACCATCTAAATGCAGATGGTGACCATCTTTATATTGCCAGAAGTAATGGTGGTAAGTGTTTAATCTAACTTGAGTTAACCTAAAAAATATAACAATTATTCATTGAAAGAAATATTTAGAAACTACATCTGGCTGGATGTTGCAACTAGTTAACAGTAAACTAAAAAGTTAAGACATTTTTTTAAGAAAATAATAAATTCAAAAAAATAAATCAATGTTACTAATATATCAAAAGTATTTCACCACGATATGCAACAAAATTTATAATGAATAGATTTTAATCCACAAAGATTAAATGAAAGCTGGCAGTAAAAGCCCTTATGTGGCCAATAGGCACTCAGAATGATGCAGATGTAAATAAACATAAAATCCATCAGTGACTGAAGAGTACAGGGTTAAAATTAGAGACAGTGGTTTTTATACTGACTACACAGAACTAGTGTCCATTTAACAGGAATTATTAGGTAAACATAATAAAATGTGATGCATACCCAACATGTGAACAACATGTTGAAACTATTTACCATGCAGCGTCTATACAACCATAGACGCTCTTTTAAATATCGATACCTTAAAAATCAAACTTCCTTATCCAAACACTACTGGGATCTGGTTGATAAGGGACTAACCCTGCATTTTGAATGGAGATTCTTATCAAGAGTGAGAACACCTAATAATTTCCATGATTGGTGTGATCTATGCATTGCAGAAAACATTTTTATTATTAAAGATAAAAATCAAGATGAGTTGCTGAATCTTGGTAGTGAGATCATTTCCAAATGTAGACAAAAACGCTTTAAAACATAAACACAGTTTTATAACGTATTGTTACCTATAACAATTCCATCTTGGGTCATTAACATCAGACATGACATTAAAATGGAATGACTCTTATGATTATCTATCTATCTATCTATCTATCTATCTATCTATCTATCTATATATATATATATATATATATCATTGTCTGTGTTTATGTGGTGCTCTGTATATTTTTTTGATCATTTAATTTGTGTTAGCAAACTTTATTCATGTGTTGGTATATGTGTATGTGGGTATGTAGGTAAAAAGTTTTCCTAAATAACTGATATACAAAATCTGATAGTTTTCTGATATTTTTATATACCTACGTATATATGTAGACTTAAGAGATATATACACATTAATCACTCCGTGGTTTTTTAATATTGTTAAAGTTTTCTTCTTCAGTAGTTTTTTATCATTTAATTTATGTGTATATATATATATATATATATATATATATATATATATATATATATATATATATGTATGTATGTGTATATGTATAGATAGATACATATGTTGTATGTTTGTTTAGATGAGTGTGTGTATGTATATGTATAGATGTGTATAAGGTTTTATGTATATATGTTTATGTGCACATATGTGTATGTCTATGTGTATATGTATACAAGAGTGTATGTGTATGGATATATATATATATATATATATGTGTGCACATGTATATGTATGTATGTGTGAGTAAATATAGATATGCTGTTGTGTATGTGTGTATCTATGTATGTGTTTTTGGGCATATAAATAGTAGGTCCTTACTAGATTAAATATTTGTTAATTTTTAGATGCTTATGTTAAATTTGTAACCTGTAGGTGATATTACTTGTCTTGTCAAATTTTCTTGATTACACATCAGTTCTCTTATAAAAGCCCTTCGTTTTTGTTTGTTCCCCCCTCCCACCATCTTTTTTCCTCTGTCTCTCTCTCAACTTCTGGATTTTACGTTTAGATCATATCGTTTTTTATTGTGCATAGTGTCACCACAAATGTATACACATGTTTCCGGTGTCTGTTTTTTTAATTTTAATTTAGGTCAGCAAATCGGTAGCATCGAAAAATAATTCCTATTTATCTGTATCTCACTCATTTAAACCATTATTTAACTCCTCTCTGTTAAATTTTAAATCCCACCTTCACCTTTAGGCTTTCCTGTTCTTCTTTCTTCTGTTACACCCTCTCTCTAAAGCTTTCATACATTTCCCTCTCACACTTATTTCCCACTCCCACACATACACTCTCACTAAAATTTTATTTTTTATACCTGGAGTTATATTTTCCGTTTTCTTTTTGAATTTGTAAGTCTGATGAATTGGATCGTGATTACGATTCCAATGTAATAAATTATAACCATGGAATATTAGTGTTTGAGCCTTTTTTATTATATTCTTACTCTGTCCTGGACATTGAGTTCTACCTGGATTCTATCCTCTTGTAAATTTATATATATATATATATATATATATAAATTATTTGCTCTGGATTTACATTCAGCTCTCTGGATTTTATCCTCCTTAGGTTTACCCATATGGATTACCTAGTTTTTCATAAACTAAATATATATATATATATATATATATATATATATATATATATATATATATATTACTTGGGTATATACAGTTGCATAAAACAATAATAGCAACAATGGCCATACAGCAAAGTAGAATGTTATGGCCCAGAATGATGATATTTAATCCTTCTAAAAACAACCTTGCCATCAGTGATGATAAAAAAATAAGGATATTTCATCATTCTAAAAAAAAACTTGTTATCAGTGATGAGAGAAAAGAAGGATATTTCATCATCCTACCCTCATCATTATAAAAACGACCCTTCAACCACAAGAGAGTGAGCAGATTAGACAAGGGTACCAGTAGACAAGTAGCAGTACAGAAACACACATTTGCCAGGAAGATCGAAAACAGACAATTTCAAATGCCATCCTCACAAATGAAATTCTTGGAACCAAACCAAGTAAGCACTGACTTTTAAACAAAAGAGATTTTGAGAACATTTTTACACACACCATAACAATATTCTGTAATTCACATCACAAAAAGAAAATACAAATTCTTGTTATTTATATTGACACATGTCTCAACTTTTTATTGTTGTTATTGTTGTATGTTTATGGATTTTAATTTCTGTCATTAATATCAACCCCATCACAGTCAACAAGTAATTACAACAGGGAAAATAATATATAATAATATTATGTTTTGGCTTGAATACTTACATATGCTGGCCAATAGTGCATTATCAATAAAAAATCCTATTATTTTATCCTTACAGTTAGTGAATAGGTGGTAATGGTTATGTTTGAAATTATATATATTTTTTCTTCATTTTCTGCTGATTTTACAGTGGCTTTTTCCTACATTTTTTATGTTTTAGTTTTGTGGTTTAAATTATATGATATTAATTTTACTGTGAGGTATGTATTACCAAAAATCCCTTATCTTTTAGGACTCTTTCATAATCTGTTTTGGCTTTGCAAAGAAAAGATTATGAAACATCCTTAAAAGAGTTTTGCAATACTCATTTACACTGAACACAGTATAAAAAATCCAACAGGACAATAAAAATCATATGATTTATCCCAATGCACAAAAAAAATAATATATATATATATATATATATATATATATATATATATATATATATATATATATATATATATATATATATAGTCGAGTTACCTCAGAATTGCCTTGCTGTATGTGACACATTTTTTTTTTAAGAAAATGATGATTAAATCATTTTTATAATTTCTGGAGAAAAATGATGCATTTCTGATGTAGGGCCAAAGTTGGGACCACGAAAGGAAAACACGGAACACGGATTAGATATAAGAAAGATATATTAACAACAGGTTACAGAGATAGGGTTAGCTGAGCTTACTATATGTTACTGTCCAACACTGGTAGTCGTACGAGACTCTCACTGTCTCTCTGTGTCACTCTCTGTCACTCTCTGTAGAGTGCTATGTCGCCTACTTAATATAGGCCTGGAAGAGTCTATTGTGTAGGTAGTTTCTGGTCTCACAATAATTTCAATATTACTCCACTCAATCAGCTTGCCAATGTGACCTCCTTCTTCTGGATTTCTCTTTCTTTATCTTGGATAGGGGTTATTGTCTTGTTCATATTTAAATTTACTTTAAATCAAAAGGAAAAAAAAAATTCAGTGGCAGTTTGTGCAAAAACAGCTTGATCTGACTCCTTTGATATCTATTTGATGCAATACTTGATTGAATGAATTGATGAGCAAATTTCAACATTGATATGACAGTTGAATTGTTGCAACAAATATGTATTTTAAGGCACTACTCATTGATTGGTGATTTCTAACTCAACTTGACATCCATATTGTCACATTTTTATCTTGCTGATGTGACCTCCATTTTCTGGCTTTCTCCTTGTATATTTTGGATAGGAGACATTCCTTTGTTCAAATTTAAATTTAATTTAAATCAAAGGGAAAACATTTTCAGTGGGTGGGGTTTGTGACCCCCCCCCCAGGGACCATCATTGAACATTATGAAATATACTTATCCAAGTACCATGGGTAATGTAGTTTCAGAATATATATGGTTATGGGGGTCTATCTCCAAAACTATAGGAGTTATTCGATAACAGACAGACAGAGGCTACAACTTTGTATATATATATATATATATATATATATATATATGGGTCACTTCAAAAAACTATTATCATGAAAATAAGGATAAAGATATAAGTTTGTAAAACTGTTTTAACAATAACAATGATTCTCATCTGATAATTTCACACGCCAACCAAAATTGAGTTAAGTATGGAATAATGTACAGGCAACTGTATGCCAGGTCTTGGAAAGAAGAATAACCCATTTTCAGGTACAAGCATAAATTCAAGCAAAACCAAAATTCTATTGACCTTCCTCTATGGTCCTTTGAGGACATTGCTTTTAATCATGTTAAGTGAAATGTTGCATAAAATGCATTACAACTTTTGAGAGGTTGCATATTGAACATCTAACAAGGCACTGCACTCAACACCACTCTAACATTTCTGTAGCTTTCATATGGGGTGCTGTTCCTTGTTCTATATATGGTATTTTGTGGGGGCTTCAAGCTGATCTTAAAAGTCGTTGAAGTCACAAAGATAAATAGGTCATCAAAAGTGGAAGATGCTGTTGAATTCTCAGACATTGCACACAAAGAGAGAGTCAATCACACACACACATGCACAAATATATATATATATATATATATATATATATATATATATATATATATAAGAAAAGAGTTTATAGTGGTTCCAATAAGAGAAATGTGTGTATATTAAAAAAGAGAGGTACTGAAAATGTTTTTATTTATTTAGTGTGGATTTTTAAAAACATATGCTTTCTTTTCTATAATTTTACATATATATATATATATATATATATATATATATAAATTCAAATTATATATATATATATATATATATATATATATAAATATATATTATTCATATATTTATATATATATATATATATTCAATATATATAAAATTAAAGTAATTCATCAAGTCTAGATGAATGCTTAACAGAATGCAGAAAGCACTGGACTGCTGTTTCATCCTATTTTGGGACTCATCAGCAGTGTGCTTCCGCTACCAAGAATCAGACACGGACCGTTATGATACAACGCACGGATCATGCCCATTAGACCAACAGGCCTTGGTGATGAAGAAGTAACTAAATAGACTTGATATAGTATTGCTCACAATAAATTTCATGGTGTAACTCATCCAAGTAAACTTAACTCAACAGATTGTACCAAGAGCCACGTCTTCTTCCTCCAAGCTGCTCCCTCCGGTGCAACTGTGGGGATCTCAGAATATATCAACTGATTCTTTTCACCATTGTCTTTTGTCTCCTTAACTGGTCAATACAAGTGATTTTGAAAGTTCTGATACCATTCTGTCACAAATATCACCAAGTATTTCTACCCATGACAACTTGTTTGAAGTTAGTATGACACACATTGACAGCTGAGAGATTATTTCTTAGCTTGCCTTTATACCTGAGTCTTGTCCATACAAAAGTCCTTTGTCCACTGTGAAACTGTATATTATATATATATATATATATATATATATATATATATATATATGAATAACCCTTGGAAAGAATTATGAAAATAAGCTGTATATATATATATATATATATATATATATATATATATATATATATAACTCCTGTAAAAATTATGGAAATAACACAGTTACCTGATGTATAGTCAAATATTTAATCTTTGTTTTATAGATGAACATTCTGGCTTCATGAAATATTCTTCAAACAAGTTAAATACAATTATATTAACTAATATGAGATTATTTTTCCTGATCAACAGAGGAAAATATTAAGGAATTACACACTTTTGAGAAAAATTATGGATTCCACAAAAAGTCACATTTAGTACATTGTTTCTCCTCAGGTTTTTATTACAAACTGATTTTTTTCAGGAATCGATTTCACAACTGAAAAACAATATTCTCAATCAAGATGATTCCAATTTTCTCAAATAGCAGTTGACAGAACAGTTTTGTTGATGAAGAATTGGTATGAACCATTTTTTATTTCAATTTTCTCCTCTATATTTTCATTCAGATTGAGATCTGGATTGTTTGTTTGGTCACATCAGTGATTTGCTTTGTCTATCCTGAAGAAAATCTTTAACCTTCTTTGTTCTGTGGTAAAATTTGTTAACATCTCAAAAAATGACTTCATCATCACCAAATCTATTTTCTATCAATGGAATGAGAAAAGTATCCAACATTTTGGTGAAAACCCATCCATTGACTGTCAAGGTTAAGGTTGATGTCTTCCTAGGGACTCTGGCTGACATGTCACATGGAACAACAATTTTATTTCAAGTACAATCATCAGAAGAAGTAATAATTAAAGAGATCTCACCAATCCATTTGTTTTATTTCACTTACATAGCTTAATACCATTCCTTTTATTATCATTGTTTTGTTGTAAGTTTCCTTTTCAAGTTCTTGGATTATCTTTAAATGACAAACTATGTAGAAAGAAACAAGATGAATGCCTTGTGGCTTTTACACACTGAACAAACAAATGTTTATTGATTCCTTAAGTAACTTAATCCATTCTACATTTATTCAGTCATTTTTAATTTCTAATGAACACTTAAGTAAACATCAATAATTAATAAGTCTTTTCTTTTGTTTTGATCTTGAATCAGAATTATCTCATGAATTTACCACTTTTAAATTCTTTTCCTCTTACTTTTATTATTAATGATTGCATATGGTGTAAGCATTAATCATGGCAGGATAAAAGACTTTTTATTTTTGTTTCTCTTTTCATTTTCAACATTTGTTATTATCTCTTCTCTGTCGAGGTTTTCATTAAAGAAATAGAAATCAGTTGTCAAAGAATAATTACATTTATTAATAATTATTTGTATTTCATGTTCAAACATTTATAACATATATATTAATCTCATTAATCGGGTATGTTATGTATTGATCTGATGTTGTATATTTTCTTGTATGTTATGTATTGATTTGATATTTTATATTCTATTCTAAGTTACATATTGATCAAATATTGTATATTCTCTTTTAAGTTATGTTTTAATTGGATATTCTATATTCTATTGTATGTCTTGTATTGATTTAATATTCTATTTTCTGTCATATGTTATGTATTGAGCCAGTGTTGTATATTCTCTTGTATGCTATGTATTTATTTGATGTTGTATACTCTCTTGTATGTTATATACTGATATTATATATTCTCATGTAAGTTATACTCTCTTGTATGTAATATATTGATCTAATATTATATATTCTCTTGTAAGTTATGTATGATCTGATGTTGTATACTTTCTTGTATGTTATGTATTATTTATCTTGCTTGATAACATGTGCTGACTAATGAATAACATCAGACTTTATATATATATATATATATATATATATATATATATATATATATTCACTCCAATAAGGTGTCAGTCATTCTTGACCAGTGTGTTTGCATGTGTGTGAGTATGCAGGACAGGTGCTTGTGTAGATATGGAACCCTTGCCTGAAACATGGAGCTTACAATCTTGTCTTGGATATCATAGAGACTGTATTACCTACTATTAGTGTGTTTATATATATTATCTCTGTCTTGTTCCCATGCTTGTAAGCCAACATAAGGTCATATGATTTTGTGTTTGGCTGGGAGAGCTCTTCATGTCAATCATGCATCTGATTCTCTTGATGTTCTTGTGTAAAATCTTGTGTAAAATCTCTTCCAAAATGATCCAGAGAAAGACATACCCTAACCCTTACCATGCATATTATGTCATGAGTTTTCATATTCAATGCTCGATATTATCTTAAGTTTTAAGTTCTGTGTTATGTTATGTATTACATATTGATATGTTGCTTATTGTGTATTGATCTGATATTTTACATGATTTGTATGTTATTTTTGTATGAGTTTCTGGGATAAAAAATTATAATTATTTATATTGTTTACATGCAGACTACTGTCCCTAGCTGCTGATCCCCTCTCCCCACAGCCTTCATCAAATGATTGTCAATCTGACTAACATTCAGGGCATTGAGCCTTTTATTCAATCAATGAGAGAAGATTGTTCTTGTTTTGCTGACCTTATCCAAGGATAACTCATCTATTTATTTCTCAGTTATTGCTTGCCCATTACTGCTGATATCTAGTTATAGGTGTAAATTTTTACCCTAAGTAATTGTACACAATTTGACTTACAGTAATAATATCCTTTATATGAACAAATTATATTTGTACAGACATTGGAAATATCATTCATTATAAGCTTTATTATTTTCCACCATATGTAAATTTTAAACCATACAATAAAATGAGCCCAAATATACTACATACAGTATTTTATGTTTCTTTATTAAAAGCGAGGGTATTGCTTGCAAACCTGATGTGATACAGAAAAACTGGGGTCATTTTTGGATTCAGAAGCCAAACGTTAGTCAAAATCAAGTGTCAAGCCTAACTTAATGAAAATTGTGTTCCCTAGTGTTATGTATTGAGTTAATGTTGTATGATCTACTTGCAATTTCTGTTGTATCTTATACATTGAGTTCATATTCTATGCCTTATTGTATTGATCTTATGTTATATGTGGTGTTATATCTTATGTATTAAATCTCATATTGCATACACTGTCACATTATATATTGATTTCATGTTTTATGTTCTATCATATGTATTGATCTTGTACTTTGTTTTGTATGTATTATATTGATTTTATATTGTAGCAAATTTTTATTCGTCTTTTTCAGTATCCCTCTTATATTTTCCATGACTGCTTATTTTAATAAATCCACATTATAAATGGAAGCATATTTGATAATTAGGAATTGAATTAATGTTGTTAGTAATTAATTATTGTTTTTTGTTTTCACATAAATATTAAGCATGTGTTTTTTGTTTTATTTAATTTTTCCATTAAAATTGTTGGCTTTAAAATTGTCTTTTTTTCATGGAATCAATTCTCATTTCTTTGGTTATAGTAAAATAACCAGAAAAATATTTGAAAATCTTTTCAGTAAATATTTTAAAATGTTTTCAATTGAACTTTTATTCACTCTTGCATTTAAAACCACATCAATGGTTTCTTTATTTCATTTTTTATTAAATGTTTTTTTTTCATTGTGCATGAACCACTTGAAAATGCCTGCCTTTGCAGAAATCAATTTGGCAAAGTTAGTATTTTAGAAGTAAAGCAAAAGTGCTTTACTTCTAAAAGTTTTCCCTTTTGAATAGTCAGCATTTCATATTTTCAGGCTTTTTTTAAGAAAACAAGAATTAAAATATAACAAACAACTGAAATGATGATGATGATATTAATGGTAGTGATGATGATGATGATGATGATGATGCAGCTGCTGCTGCTGCTACAACCACTGCTGCTGCTGCTGATGATGATGATATGGAGAGAAACCTTTCAATCACTTACAATCTTTGGTAATTGATGAAATATTCCAAAATATTTTAGTTTAGCTGTGGTTGATAAAAGCTTATAATGAATGATATTTCCAATGTCAGTTGTTTGAAATGCTTTTATTTTTCAAGAGCATATTTGTTGACCTACAAAAGTATTTCACTTGGTTTTATTAGATCATTTAAATTGAACAGAAGAACACACTTTCATTTTAAAGGAATAACTTGTGTTTTAAACTGATTTTCTTAATTTTTTATACAAACAGTTTAACCTCTCAATCAAATGAATAATTAACTCAGCTTAAATTGATTTTAATGACAGTAGTTTTACTAAAATTATATATATATATATATATATATATATATATATATATATATATATATATACAGAGGCACACATATATTTGAGGTCTGATCAAAAAGTATCGAGACATGCTATAAAATGAAAACTATGAACCATATAAATTTATCATTTCAGCTCCTTTGGAGTAGTCCCCTTCTGAAGCCACAAACTTTATCCAGCTTTGATTCTATTGATGGAAGCATTCATAGAACTCATTTTTGGGAATAGTAATCAGCTGCCTTTGTATTCTCTTGGATATTCTCCATGTCTTGAAATCTTGCTCCTTTCAAGTGGAATTTCATTTTTGGAAAAATGAAAAAGTCATAAAGGGTGGGATCTGGAGAATATGGTAGTTGTTAAACCTGGGGAATGTTGGTCTTGGCTAAAAAATTCTGCAGAAGCCATGGTTACTGATGGAATTTCTGTGGCATGGAGAAATGACCACACTCTACACATTTTCCTTCCAAACAGTGTTATAAACAGTGAAAGTGAGTGAGTGCATTATAATTTAATATGCACATGCGACAGATTTCAAGGTCAGATATCATCTAAGCAGCTTCAGACTGCATACCTTAGGTGTGTTATAATAGCAACGGTCCCGATACTTTTTGATCAAACCTGTGTGTGTGTGTGTGTGTGTGTGTGTGTGTGTGTGTGTGTGTGCGCATGTATATGTATAATCAAATAACAGAATGTAAAAACCCTTAAGTAATTTATTTCATTCCCAGAAGAAAATACATTACTTAGTAGTTTGGTTTTCCATTTTGTCATATGGTTACCCACTATCACTTTGATTTATAGAATTATAATTCATATCTTACACACACATCTGCACACACATCTGCACACACACACACACACACACACACACACACACACACACACACACACACACACACACATACACATATATATATACACACACAGACACATATATGTATATTTCTTGTTATTATAAACATTATATTTAGTTGGTAGATATGTTTGAGTTGACATCCGTGTTTTTTAAACAGTGAAATTAATGACTACCGGCCTGGAGGTTAAAAGAGTTATCAAAGATCTCCACATTTTTTAATTGCCCTATTTCAAAAGAACAGATATGTATAAAAGTTGTCTGTATCCACTAAATATAATGTCCAAAATAATAAGAAATGCTATTGGGTAAAAAAAATTAATTGCTTAAAATCTCTCTTTCTTTCTCTCTTTCTCTTTATATATATATATATATATATATATATATATATATTTATATATATATAAATTTATATATATATATATATATATATATATATATATATATAGATAGATAGATAGATAGATAGATAGATGGTGTATCAAAAATACTTTTACAAAATTTGGTGCAAAATTGCACACACCAAAACCAAAGACAAATGTTCATATAAATATATGTCCACAAATTATTCATTTTTGAGTTATTAAGTTTTAAGAAAGTTTATGGCAGATGGCGCTCTGTTGCCATATAGACTAGCTTACATTTATGATTAATGTACATTTTTGGTTACTCTGTTTTCGATATTTAATTTAATTTTAAGTTCAGTAGTAGTGAGTTAACTGAGAAGTGTTCTGTTTGACAATATCAGGATATTCATATTGTGAACATGCACATATGATTTTTACATACTATCTCATCATTTATAATGGATGCAAGGCTGCATGGCAGTATTTCTAGACTGAAGCTAGCCATATTATCTAACCTTTGCTGCTTTTTATCATTGCATTGCTAAGACAGGATCCGTGGCACTACAAACTATGAAGAACACATTCTACAGGCTGCTGGAGATGATCCAGGTATCAACACATGTCTAGTGGCCCTAACATGTCATACATCTCATAGTACCACATGGCAGGTACTTTAAAATCAGCTCCTGTATCCGTATCATTTGCAATGTGTGTAGGGAATTTTGCCTTCTGATCACTCACTATAGGAGAACTTCTGTTGGTGGTTTATTGCAAAATGCTGATCTGTTGTTGGTCTCTTCAGTCTTTTTTGCAAATGAGGCAACATTTGGAAAAGATGGAATAATAAATTTACACAACCAACATTTCTGGATAGATCACAATCCCCAGGGTACAATACAGCCTAGACACCAGCATCAGTTTGCCATTAATGTGTGGGCTGTAATTGTAAGTGGCTGTCTGATAGGTCCATATGTTCCCTAGCACATCTCACAGGAGTTGTTTAAAGGGATTTTATTTAGAACACATTTTCATACCTGCTAGAGGATGTATCCCTGCTAATATGAAGACACATGTGTTTCATGCATGATGGGGCTTCATCATATTTTTGTCACATTTTTTGTGATGCACTTGCTGACATCTACCATGAAAGATGGATAGGTAGGGGAGGATCAGTTCCATGGGCTGCACATTCTGCCAAACTCAATCCTTTGGATTTTTATCTGGGGTGCCACCTAAAACAATTGGTTTATGCAGCAGACATTAATAATGTAGAGACACTTCATCAACTTGTCATGGAGGCCTGTGAAACAATTTGATACTGTGTGGGAGTATTTGAAAGGGTCCATGAATCAAAGATCCAATGAATTCATACTTATGTAGAAGCAAGTGGAGGGTATTTGTTATGACTTGCTGTATTGAAGTACAATGATGGCCTTTTGGACATATATTTACATGAACATTTTAATTTGTTTTTGTGTCAGAAGTTTGTAAAAGTATTTTTGATTTGAATGTTGGATTGTACATTTATAATATTTCAAAAATGAAGGATTTGTGTACATATGTTTATATGGACTTTTGTCTTTGTTTTATTGTCAGGAATGCACCGCCAATGTTTGTAAAATTATTTTTACTACACCCTGTATATATATATATATATATATATATATATATATATATATATATATATATAGGAAAAGTTTATAATTGTTCCAACAAGAAAAAATGTATATTTAAAAAAAAAAAGGCCAAACTGCAAACGTTTTTGATTATAATGTGGATTTGTTTTACAGAGACCTGGTGCACTAAGTGCCACAAGGTCCCCAAACGACCCTCCACAGGTTTTGAATTCAGAGTTGTCCTTCACCTAGACCAGTTGCCATCCAAGGTTATAGAATCCAGTCTGTCCTGCTATTTACTCATAGCTGGAGGGAGAAGAAGAGGATTTGTTCTTTTCCTAAGGGTATTAGCATGTAAGTGAATGCAATGGATTCAACTGGAATTTGAACTTGGCTCTCCAATTGGGATAGTAGTCATGGCTCATAGGAGCGCAGTCCTAAGGTAAGGGAAACTCAGATGAGTTCCACCACATATGTAACTGAGCGGTGTTATATCAAATCTAATTTGTTACCTCTTCATCACAGAGGTGCGTTGGTACAGTCGGTATGATGTTTGCCTGATACTGTAACTGTTCAGGTTTCAATTCAGTTCTTGGTAGTAGATGTGCACTGCTGATGAGTCCCAAATATAGGATGAAATGGCTGTCCAGTTCTTTCTGCATTCTGTTGAGGCTTCTTCAGACTTGATGAATTACTTAAATATCTATATATCTATATATATATATATATATATATATATATATATATATAGACATACACTCACAATTTTTAGATATATATATACACATATAAGAAGTGCTGGCAATACTCAGTTTGATGATGATTAAATAAATCTGGTTATTTGTTAAGATTAACAGAAGTGTATTAAGTTGAGAACTTTTGAACCACATCAACTTTCTATCTTTAATTATACACATATATCTATATCTATAAAAATAGAAAATATGGTATCTGTTTCAAATATGAGTATCAACTATAATAACATTTGCAGTAATAAAAATGTTGGTTTAAAAATAAATCCATTAATTCTTTAGAAGTTTTTTTGTTTGTGTTTTAGATATGCAACTTAGCAGATATGTGATTTCAAGAAAAATATCTATATCATGAAGTGTTCTTTCTTTAAAAAGAGAAAATAGGGCCTTACAGGAAGGTAACACTCTCTGCAGCTGAGTTGTTTCTTGTACAAAGGGAGACTTGGTTATGATCCCTAGTGAAGTGCACATTTTCTTTATTAAGATTTCTTGAGGGAACCGATTGATAGACATAATACACATGGTTTAAAATAGAATTAAAAATGAGACAACTATAATAGTAATATGCTGAATTTGGACTGGATTCTGTTTCTGCAGTTTTGGAATGAATCATTATTATTGCAAGAATTGTTTAGATTGTTGCTCTTAATTTATTTCATTGTTTTTATTACCACTTTTCAATTGATACAATCTTGCATCGACATCCAGACATTACTCTGTCCCATCTGCCTTGAATGTGGTTTTAAATAAATTTAAGTCCAGACGTTTGTCCCTTAGAGACACAAAACTGGCTATATGATTTACATGATGGTATAGACCCATAAATAAGCGAAATGAGTTTCTAAAATAGCCTTTGTCCATTTATATGCAACTAGAAATAGAGTTGGTGAGGTAACAGGCAACCACTGGTCTATCTTTCCCAAGGTAATTCATAAATAATAAAGAAACGGAATCTGAGGAGATTCATTATCACCTGCATCTTTAAGGGACATAGCAGTTTAAAAATAGAGATTAAGAAATTTATGTAAGTTTTAGTAAAAAGAAAATTTATATTTCTGAAAACAACTGGTATGCAATCATAGTAAATAAATGGCCAGCACTCAATTCAGATGTGTTTTCTTAATAATTATTATAATAAGTGATTTGTTGTATGAGAAAGGAATAATGAGAATTAGATTTTGAACAATGTTTATTGTTTAGTATGTTGTACAGATATGTCAAAGCTAGGTGAAATGTTCGTTTCAGTGGCCAGTATTCAGGATGGCTATTGAGTGTAAGGGAAGTGCTGGGGGCTGACCTATTTATTGTGCTGGTTAGAAAAGGGTAACAGGATATGGTTGGTGCACATGTTGGTTGATTGAGGTCATGGTCGTGGGTTGATTTCATTGACAAAGTGGGTCTGTTCTATGAAACAGGGCCATGGTGATGACTGCAAAGAGAATACCTTGTAATGAGACAGGTATACTGAAGTGACAATTTTAGGTTGCTAATGTGACGAGGTGGTGTCAGATTGGCATGGTTGGTAGGCTTGTTCTGTGGAATGGGGCCATGTTGATGACTGTATTGTGTATGCATCGTAATGAGCAGGGTAAGCTGAAGTGAGTTGCTGAGGTGGTGTCAGACTGGTGTGACTGGTATTTCCTGAGGTGACAACATTGACAATGATGAAGGCTTGTAGCTGGGTGGTATCGCAGATTAAATGTTATTATGTCAAAGCTGGATAGCCGAGGTAGTTAGTCAAGCCTGGGAATGGTAATGGTCATTGAGAGGAATTGTCATCTTGAGAGGCAATGATGGCAGTGGCAGCAGCAGCATCGGTACCTCGTATGTTGGATGGTTGTCTCCTGACCCTGAAATGCTGGTAGTCACTATTGGAGACCTGCTTTTAAGCAAATCTGGTTGTCCATTTATATAGTGAGTCCTGATAAAAAAATAAAACAAAACAGGAAAATAAAATATATAAAAAATGAAAAGAATTAAAATTAAGGCATTTGCTTTCTATTAAAACCTTTATCTTTTTCTTTTCTCTTTCTCTCTCTCAATCCTTCTCTCTTTCTCTATATATATTTCCCTCTCAACTAATGAGATTTAAACCCTTAAATAAAAAAGAGGAAGAAAAAAAAATGAACTTGGCCATTGTCTAGGCACTTGTGACTAAAAACTACCAAAAATCAAGGAGGCTCAACACATAAGTTCCATTATAAAAAAAAAATGAGAAAGAAAGAAATGGTAGAAAATAAAATAATTTTTGGCCAATCAAAAAGATCAACACAAAGAGACTTTTGAAACCAAGGTTTCTGCCAGTAGCCTAACCAAAAGAATATAAGCTCACAGTTCTGGGCTAGATGAGGAGAAGGGATGGCAAGAGAAACCATGTAACAAAAAATGTGACTGCCAGAGAAACCAGCATGAAGAAGTTTAAGAGGTCATCTGCTAATAATATTTTCTGCCCTTCTAACGGCTGAGAAAAACATAGTAGACTGATGCTAACCTATTTCTAAGATTACTGCTACTATAAAGTTTTGAATTCTAAACTGTTGAACATGTATAGCTAAAATGAACTTTCTCCCAACTACTGCCAAAATCAGACTTATAATTGTTATAGACAAGCGTATGGTTGCAAGAAAGAAATACGACAACAGTAAAAATAGATTTACGTGGTTTATTTCAACAGGAACATAAGGGATTAGGACAGCTACCTTGGTGTGGTAAAGTTCATAAGCCGGCTTTCGGATCCAGGTTGATCTCTCATAGTAGTTCATACATGTTGACGGTGGTTGACGCTCTCCTGCTGACAGCTGCTAAACGTGACTGGTCTCCTTTGTGGCCACCTGTTGACTGCCTGTTGAACTTCCCTGTGACCCCTTTTATAGCGTTTTTTTATGGCTTAATAGGCTTCAGAAACGAAGCGAGTAAAATTAGGAGGGAAGCATTTTTATTGGACGAAAAATAGAGCACTTTAAATATTATTTTATTTTTTGACTGGAACATGTGTGTAAGAAACATTTGTAAAGAAAGATAATGGTCATTTTGTGACGGGGCTTTGTCCCGTTCACATCCGGTTCTCGCTCTTGAGTATTTGCCTGTAAATCAGCCGAGATATGTCTTATTTTATTTTATAACATAATGAACTCAAATCTCAAAGGACTCACTCCAATCTAAATCAAATAAATAAATATATATTATTTGTTTATACCCTTGAGTCAGTTCATTTTATTCCAAAGTTCCCAGAAAATAAATACCAAGAATCGTCTATCATTCTACCCATACAAATATGAAACTGCATTCCTTCTAAAATAAGGCTTGAGAAAATGGTAACATGCAAAGACACTTTGAAAGCTGGTATCATAAACAGGAAGAAATAATGATGAATAAGAGAGTTGAAGGAATCAGCCTATATACTCTGCTCAGATCAATCAATAAACAAAGGGAGTATCAACATCAGTAGTATGGGGATGCCACAATGTTAGTGTGAAGATGCACTGCCTAAAAAAATCTTCACCCGTGTGCCTAAACTTTGTTTTGCCTTCCATTCACACAAGATCACTCGATAGGTTAAACATTTATTTCCTCTGTTCCTCTTGCCTTCAAGGCGTCCTGTGAGAATTAAATATTTTCGGCCCTAGAAATTTAATTGTCTCTTCCTGATCTATAAAAGGCAGGATGTGTGTGTGTGTGTGTGTGTGTGTGTGTAATGAATGCACGGCCGCAATTTTCAACGGATTTGCACCAAAATTTACATGCACATGTTCCAAGTTAGCAGGAAGGCCAAGACCAACTTTGCATTTCCCAACTCCCATCGATAGTGGAAATAATTGATTTTTTCATGCTTCTACGGCAATTTTCATGTAGTTTGCGGACATTTTGTATTGGCCAGAGTGACAGCCTATAGCTGGCTGCCACGAATAGGCAGGAAGATTCTATTGGCCAGTGTGAGAGCCAACAGCTGACTTACACAAATGTTAACTAGCATGCCAAAAAATTGATAGCTGCATTCGTCACAAGTTGGAAAAATTTAAATCTGCATGGCACTTTACTCCACTTGGCTCATTCGCTTGCTTAAACTCAACATTGATTCCGCAAAACTGGGTTGGGTGTGAAAAAGTATTTGTTATTAACATTCTTTTTTCATTCAGGTCTTCCAGTTACGAGTCCTTTTTTAAAGCTGATCGTTTTGTGTTTATTTTGTTTAGTTCTTTTTTCGTAACAGATTTAATGTTTAGTATAGAGCTTAGAAAAAATTTGCAGTGTGAGATAGGCAAGAAGTAAGGCATGTAGCAACATCAGCATGGCAAAGGGCACTCCTTTAAAGACAAAGAAGGGCAAAATATTTTTTAAGTCAAGTGATAGCTATTGCTGTATGAGTTGTATGATTTTTGAATCAAGCATGGGCAACTCCGAGCCATGCTGCTAGCGTTAAATATAAATGGCTTTTTTTTAGTTCCCATTTTCTCTGAAACTTTGTTGTTGCTCACATATTTACTCCACGGTATTCTAAGTATCTTTCTGTTGAACTGCATTTCTGTTGCTTCAAGTCTCTTATTCATCTGTGAAGTGATTGTCCAGCATTCACTGCCATATAGGAGGACTGGTATTATATAAGACTTCTTTTCTTTGTTTCTAATAAAATTTTCCTGTCTCTTAATATTTTGCTTAGCTTTTGGAAAGTGTCTTTTGCTAGCAGAATGTGCCTCCCATCCGCTATTAAAACACTTCCCAGATATTTAAATAATTGTACTTTTAGATTCTGGCAATGGTAATTTTCATGTTGGGTTTGTTCCTTCTGCTAACAACCATGCATTCTCTCTTTTTGCAATTGATGCTTAGTCCTTTCTTCTTGCTTTCCTTCACTACCTTCTGTATGAATTCTTGTAGTTTCCTTTCTGTGTCTGCTATCAACATTGTCTCATCTGCATATGTTAAGATTGTGGCCACCAGTAATGAATCCTGGTAGGACTTCTAATTCTTTCAGAATTGCTTAACTGTATAAGTTGAATAATTCTTGTGAAATGACATACAGGAAAGCAAAAATCAGAGATGATGTGAGTGTGGAGTTATATATGCACTCTTAAAATAGGATTCAGCAGCATTCTGGAGCACTAAAGACATTACATTAAAGATGAATGGTATATTCCTGAGGCATTATGGAAAAGATTACCAAGAAATTTGGCAAACATACAATAATATTTCTTGCCTAGCAAAACTCAGGAACTTTGTTGTTATTTTGAACTTTCATATTTGTAGTAAATTCCCCTCTCCTCCTGTGTGAAATAAAAGCAGTATAGATGAAAAATCAGGACAATTACTTTTTTTTGATTGGTTGCAAATTCACCAGGAGTTAGCCAATCAGGGGAATCAGGAGTAGAGGTACAAGAAAGTCTGGAATTGGACCATAATAAAAATTTCATGTTAATTTTGTTCCTTCTGTTCTGCATTTGTGATTTACATGTTAAAAAATCTTTCTTTCTCACTCTTTCTCTCTCTCTTCCTCTCTCTTCCTCTCTCTCTTTCTCTCTCTCATTGAACATTAAATTTGACAAAATGGTAGTTATGAATGAAACATGCAAAAATGCTTCTGAAGAGGCTGGTTTTGGAGGAAAAGTGAAAGTTTATGTTGCATCCTTGCATGCAAATTAATTAATAGAGTGCTATTTTTCTTGTTCCTTCATGGGTATAATGGAACACCCTTGTCAAATGAAAACTTTTGGTAATGCTTTTTTTGTCTTTCCTTTCTTGTAAGAGGCTCAATTATTTATATCCATGGAAATGCATATAAATTCTAATCTACATAATTCAGCAATTATACAGCTAGAGACTACCATGTTACTTCTACATAATTGAATTGTCTTCATTTCCTTAATATCCAAAATGTAAGGAGAAAGTTTTGCTGAAGAACTTATTCCTGAAGAACAGTTCCATGGATGGAATATTCTCTTGCAGGGATGCTTCCCTGAACACTACAATCTTCAAATCAAAGGCCAACTTTAACTTGCTGCCTTTCCTCATAATCTTCATTTCTTACCACTTCCTCTTGTATTCATATCACGTCTCATTCATCCTAGTCCTCTACTTTGAGTGGCTATCAAGTTTTGCATTGGAGTAATTCTAGCATGAAAATATTTTATGTATCTTTTTTTTGTCTTTTAAATTTACTGTTTCTTGTTTTTTCTTTTGATTTACACAGACACACAGACACACACACATACACACACTCTCTCTCTCTCTCACTCTCTCTCACACACACACGTACAAGTTCTTTGTCAACTTGCACACATCAGTTGACTATGACAAATCTGTTGCAGTAATCTTAAAAAGACAAGCAGCATGACAGTGTTGTTTCTCAGGTGTTTGTTGTATCCCATAAAGTTATATGGGTTAAGAATGGAAGATTAACAGATACAACAGACACCTAACTGAGGTTTAAGCTAAAACATTTTGTTAATTAAAAGATTCTTAAAGAATAAATAATGGACAATAAAAATGACATACACTTTTATCATATTTTGGCAAGACCTTCTCAGACCTCACTTTCCAACCTTGATAAAGTCGAAAAGCATCTCTGAGCCCTTGTGGGTGACAAATTATTCTCCATCTTCTAACCTCTCTCCCAAAGGCAGATGTGGCAAGATTCTCGCTGCTTTATCGTTACTCCCATGGAAAGTTCTTGGACGAACTACATTCCCTCATTTTGCCAGTTCAAACCTTCACACCATGTCACTTACATAGTAGCAAACCTCCTATGTATTCCATGGGTGAGAGGTAAGTTCTACTCTAACAGCTTCTTCTTGTGAACCACTGCTCTGTGGAACCGACTCCCAAGAAGGATGTTTCTCCAATCACTACGATATTAACCTGTTGAAGGCTAGGGTTAACCATTATATTCCCTCCTATCTGCATAAATTTCCTTGTCATGTCCACTAAAATATTGAATAAAATATGCAACATATTTCAGCCAATAAAACTAATTATGTTAATTATAAACTTATTAATTTTAAACATAAGAAGCATTTTCAGTTAACAATAACTATATAAACATCAAAATGTGCCTACAAAATATTTATAAACCAATAACCCATGATAAAGTGCTTACATCTTGAAACACCAATTTAACAGTTCAACACAAGACCATAGAATACAAATCAGAAAGAGTGTTGTATTCATCATCATGATTTAGGTAGATACCACCAAAATATTGCATGGACATATTAATAGACATACCTGTTAGGGTCAATTAGGAATAAATAAAAAAAAGATGCACAGATGCCACCAAGGTTCATGTCACTACAGCTGCTGATATTCAAGACCCCATTCATGTCTACATGCAAAAGCAACAGCACTGACCAAACTACAAAGAAACTATCTCAGACTATGGTGCCACAGTCCAGAGTGAGAACTAAATTGTGCAGACTCTCCAGCATTCACTGGAATGCAGGAGATTAGATATAAAATAACATTTCGGTACTTTTTTCTTTGTTTTTGAGGACATTTTCCTTTCTGTTAATAATAATCTACTTTATCTCTGTTACTACTGAGCATGCATACACATAGTGACTCTTTCACACAAACACATGTAACAACATTTTACCATTCTCATATAGGTACGCAATACAGTTTATATTCTATCCAAGAACACTACTAAGAACCAAACAAAAAGATATTATTCATTCAATACATCCAACCAACTTCTAGTATTCTTGTCCTTATATTAATGTTATTTGTTGATACTATGTTGTCTTTTCCTTCTGGATGTTATTTATTTCAATGAAAATCATGGGATTATTCTCGACAGCTGAATTACGAATTACGAGCAGTCCTACAACAGTATTTTATGTTATTGTATTGAACCCCATCACAAATTTTGATGTTTAGCAAAAGCACAATAGGAGCATTCCTACAGCCTCTTAACTTAACTCTACCTTGAGTGGCCATAGGGCCTTATACAAGGTGAACTTTACTTTAAAAAAAAACTTCATATAGAAAATACATGACAATAAAAGAACAAGATTAGCAAATGAAACGCTAAAATACACAATCCAAATTATGAATTTGATACTTCACATAATAAAACATAAGACTTTATTTACTAACTAGATAATTATCTTTCTACCAATGTTTAAATAAAGATTTAAACATATGTTAGACACATATCACAGTGGATAATGAGGGCACTTCGACGTGTTGTAATGCTTAGAAAGCTTGTCTCGCTAGATCATTTACGACTGAGTAGTGAGTTCGATCCTCACTAGGTGCCCCATACTTTCGGCCTTGTGCCACATCTAAGCTGGGCTTAGAAAATCACTATCACAGTGGATAAATGCATTAGTTAGATCAAGTTAGACCCAAAGAGTGTGAGTTCAATACCCGGTTATAGCCAAAGATCTTTTATGTAATGTTTATTAAATCTCTGAAATATCTTTGAAGTTTTATCTTTTTGCTATCTCCTCTGTGTCAGATTGTACATATGAAATAGTTCTTGCCAAAAATCTTGGCTTTGAACGGCCATATTTATTTTCCTTTCATCAATTATAACACCATTCCAATGCTGCTGTACTGATCCCCTGATTGCCACTGTCACATCTGTGCACATCTACTGATCCACGTTCCTGATTGCAACACAATATGGTTGTAAGCTTTGAAGTTTACTAAACTTTAATTGTTTGTGCAATCAATCAACTATATTACATTGTTTACAGATGCTATAAAGATGGCTCCTACATCAAAGGAACAATAATCAATGTTTAAGAATTTTTTTTCTTGTCCAACAAAGTAAAATATTATTTTGGGAAACGTTAATTACTGACACAAGAAAATAATGAAAGTAGCTTTTTAGAAACTAAGCAAGTATTAAGAGAAAGGAAAATGTCCTCAAAAACAAAGAAAAAAGTACCGAAATATTATTTTCCATCTAATTTCCTGCATTCCAGTGAATGCTGGAGAGTCTGCACAAGCGTGAAGAATAGCCAGAAATGTGATTTTACTGATGAATATCATGGACAGAACATGTGAGCAATGAGGAAATTTTAAGAAGAATAGAAACAACTAGGAAACTGCTACTAACAGTCGGAGAAGGGACAGCTGTAATTTTCGTGTTTGAATGAGTTGATTCCCACTTGGTATACTGAAGGCAAAAGAAATATGCAAAAAAGTGAGAAACTGACTTAAAAAATAAATGGACAGAATGTTTCTGCTGTTGTACACTTTGTCCTTCTTCAGGTGATTGGAATTTCAAACTGAGTCTTTTATTTTGTCCACAAGGTTTGTTCTAGTTCTGCATGTCATGCTTCTTTCAGATGTCTCAGTATAAGTTATCTTCCTTTAACTCAACTCTGCAAGTTTTTTGTTCACCTCAGCTGTAGCCAGATATTGAACTCACAATTCTTTGGGTCAAATCACTGGATTCAAACAATGCTTTTATCCACCGAACTATGTGTCCTTGAGGATAAACAATGGTTGAAATATTGTGAATATGGTAACAAAGATGGGGATAACAGTCCGAACAATGTGAATAGTGTAAATAATTACAATACCTCATCTCAGAAATCTAAACTGAAATGGACTAAAGTACCAAGATGAATGGTTATGGTGAGAAGAACTGACTGAAGAGTTAGCCTTACTGTAAATTTAGATTTAAAAACTCATTTTATTAAAGCAGGTTTTTTCCAGAAGATAGGGACTTCTAGCTTAACCTTTTGTTTGAAGTATCAGGTTAGTATAAAAGTAACGTCCAATTTCAAGATTTATATTAAAAATGGAAAAGACCATGATTATGAAAATATTTATTCATAAAAATGACCTCCTTTGCTTTATAGAACATCATTCGCTCTGTCAACAAGCATATAAATGCCATGCCTGCAAAAATTCCTTAGGTTTTGAAGAAAATAGGAATCTAACTCATTTCCAATTTCTTCTCTTGATGTACACCTAAAACCATCCAAATGGTTCTGTAGTTCTTGAAACAAGTGATAATCAGGAGCAATGTCAGGAGAATATGGTGGATGAAGCAAGCTCTTCCAAAAAGTTTTTAGTCAGCCGAGGATGAGTATTATCATGATGGATGATGATACCCTTTCTGTTCACTAAGAAAGGTTGCTTTTGATTCAAAGCTCTTTTTAAACAATGAAGTTGGTCACAGTACAGATTAACTATAATTGTTTGATGTTTAACAATATGTAATGGACAGTTCCTCAAATAACCCACCATATACTTGACATGATCTTTGAATGAAGTTCTTCTCTTGGTTGTTGAACTGATCTTCCTCCTCAACTGATCTGCAATTGACAGCATTTAATGTTATGGTAAAGGATCCACTTCTCATCACAGCCTACTTAAAAATGGTTCCTGAAGGTGTTGTGAAAGCAATGATTCACAACAAGCAACACACTGTTATAGGTTCCCTTGGAGACACTTTGTGTGGGACCCATTTCCCAACAACCAAAAAAACCTTTCTGATCCTTTTTAATTGGCATAGCACAGTTGTATGATCTACGTTAAATTGTTCTGCAAGTTCCCTGGAGGTAAGCATGGGATTGTCTGTGACAAGTTTCCAACTCTTTGGAATCAAGTTTTTTTTTTGGATAACCTTTTTTTGCTTGACTTGAATCCACACTTTAGAAATGGGAGGCCCACGCCATGTAACTTCTTTCATTCACTGCATCATCTCCATAAGCATGCTGAATAGACTTTGCTGTTGCACTTGCATTGACACCTTTATAAAACTCATATAGTAAGATACGTTGGATGTGAGCTTTAGATGTGATTAACATGGGTGTAAATATTGCAGAAGATCATGAAAAATATTTTTATAATCTGAAAGGAAAAGGTATAAATTAATTATTGTAATGTTCCTTAACTATAATGAGAAACACAAATTTCCTAAATACTATCTAAATTTTTTTCTCAAAAATCAGGCATTACTTTTGCACCAATCTGATAGAGTAGAGAGTCAACATCTTGATTGTATCATTATTTTTCTTTCAATTTACAAATGGTATCCATTTTAGTTGTTACTACTGTTGAAAGTTTTCAAGGTGTACAGTTTCTGTTATTTTGTGAAGTTCTTTGTGATTCTGCAGTAGCAATCCAAGAGTTTCAATGAAAGATGGTCCTCTCTAAGAAATACAGGATTTATTCACTGAAAACTATTTTAATCATTGCTCTGAGAAAGAAGTTTTATGCAGTTTTCCATTCAGACATTTATGAATTAGTTTGGTGGCATGCATGAAATCCATATGAGATTCTAGATAAGTCAAGGCTATTTAAGAACATGACCCGACTTCTTAGTTTAATGTTTTTGTTTTTAGCAACTTGCAGCATAGTGCAAAACTACCTCTAGAACAGCTTTTTCCATGTTCAATTTCCTTATCCCTAAATTTATCATAACTGATCTATTCACTGAGCTATATGTAGTCATGTTGTATTTTTATGTGTAAATCAGTTGATTTACACAAGCAGCAGAATATAACAGGTGAAAAGACGATTGAACACAAAGATAATTAATTAATTAATTATAAATGACAAGATATAAAAGAAGAGAAAGAAGTAATTACAAGCTTTTAGTTGAGCTTGCAAAGCCAAACTTATTTTAAAGTAGGAGTTTGCTTAACGGGATTCAAGATGTTAAATTTATGCCAACAAGAGTCGGCTCATGCTGACTAAATATCTTTCTTCCTTGGCTTCAGTAAGCAAAGAAATTGAATTTAAGATTGATTTTTTTATGGTAATGTTTGGTCAGTGGCTCCAAATGTTCAAGAAATTGAAAAATATCTGAAAAAATCCATCAAATTAAAACCAGAATCCTTTCAAGATGAGTTTCAGAATTGATCTGAGTTTTAGAAAATCAAGAAAATACTTTGATGAATGAATAAAGATGCTATGAATTTATTTAAATAAAATTTTTTTCTCAAAACAATATTGAAAACTTTTGTCTTAAACAATATTTTGATCCTGAATTTTGTTGAAGTATTTTTGTTTTTGAAAGTTAAATGATAGGTTTATTAATAAGCAGAGACAAATATTTTGAAATAGAATTTATATCCGAACTTGCCAAGGCAAAAAAAAAAAATCCTTAACAGAATTGCGTTCTGGTCTGAATCTTTTCCATACTGGAAGGTTGATTTAGTGTCATGTTGCATTTTCAAAAAATATTTGGAAATATTCCAATCATTCAGGTGTATTTTTTCATGTGTTCAATCAGATATTTTCAGTAAAAGAAGTGATATATTCTTTAGAAAACTCTTCCATACTGAAAAAATTTAAAATAAAGAAGTAGCAGAAGATAATAAAAAGATCATCAAGAAATACTTATAGAAAAATTGTTAGATTAAATCTATAATCATTTAGTCATAAATTTTGTATTTTAGATTATTAATGGGATTCTTATCTCCTTTTACAATGCTGAATCAATAAGTCTGTAACCTGATACCATTATTAACTGAATTTTCACTGTATAATGTTCACTCTGTGATTAATGTAGTTTTGTTGAAATGACAAAACTACCCCGCGGAACTACCCCATAATTGCTGTTATTCCCAGGTCCACAATTCTCCTGGGTGGTAGCAACTGTTAGGGTCCCAGCTATGAGCAAATAGTGAATCCCCAAACAAAACAGAACCCTATGAAATTATAAAAATAAATTTTTATACTAAAGATAGCAGCAATACATTTTCATATTAAAAAATTACCAACAATACGTATTTATTGTAGAGTTACCAACAATATCTCTTATGTACACTATTTACATTATTCGGACTATTGTCCTCATTTTTGTCACCATATTTATTACAACGTTTCAGCTGTTGTATGCTCCAGCCTTCTTCAGGTGTCCTCAAGGACACATGGCCCAGTGGATAAAGGCGTTAATTAGATCCAGTGACAGGACCCAAAGAGTATGAGTTCAATACCTGGTTAAGGCAGTGGAGAACTTGGAGAGGGGAATTAACAGATAATTGACAACTGACATCCATTAAAAACATGGCATGTAGAACTAGAACAGTCTACCCCAGTGAGTGAAATAAAGGGTTTAGTTCAACATTCCAACCACCTGAAGAAGGCCAGAGAATACAATGGCCAAAATGTTGTGATAAATATGGCGACAAAGATGAGGACAATAGTCTGAATAATGTAAATAGTGTACATAATATCTCATCTCAGAAATATAGACAGATACTGAATATCTATTATCTGTAGCTGAAGGCATGCAATTACATTCAAAATATTTAGATTTCAGCATTAACCCATAGAGTTGATATGCCACTAAACAAAATCAACCAGACAACATAAATGAAAGAATTATTTCATGACGTTAATCCATATAATATCCTAAAATTTATTAAAGTAATCAAACTGTATTCCAAAATATAACTTCAAGAAAACTACAACTTAAAACACACTTATCACGATCTCTAGTAATTATGTCCACACAATCAGGATTATGCACAAAAGCTGAGTATCATCTACCATCTATTCAATTGTGAAAGCAGAATTACATATATTTATTACTTCAAACCTCTGAAGATAATTAAATTTTGGCATTAAATGACCCATAAGGAGTTGATATGCCGTTAAACAAACAAATAAAACAATCAATCAAAAATTAATGTATTTATATAGGATTTCTAAATTAATTTTGAGAATTGCAACATATTTCGTGGCAGCCAGCTATAGGGTCTCACTCTGGCCAGTAGAAAATGGCCACAAACTACATGAAAATCGCCGTAGAAGCATGAAAAAATTGATTATTTCAACTATCGATGGGAGTTGAGAAATGCAAGGTTGGTCTTGGCCTTCTTGCTAACTTGAGGCATGTGCATATAAATTTAGGTGCAAATCTGTTGAAAATTGCAGCCGTGCATTCGTTACACACACACACACACATTCTGCCTTTTATAGATAGAGATTTGCATACCTAATTGCTTTACTAATACTGAGTAGATTATTTACACTATTTCCATTCAGACTATTGTTCACATCTTTGTTGTTTTACTTATTGTGTTCTCCAACCTTCATTAGGTGTATATTGATCAGCAGCAGCAGACGAACATGACAGGTAACCAGTAGAGCACTAATCAGCAGCCAGATTAGGCTCCAAGTTCATAACAGAGAATTGTCCCATAGGACAATAGCCTAGTGGATTAAAGTGTTGATTCATTTGGTGACTGTGAGTTCAATCCCTGTGCTGGGTAGTCTGTACTTGGACACTTGGGAAAATGGACAAGAAATATCTGTAACTGCAGATTAAATAAAGGGTTCAGTTCACAATTCCTCAATATACAGCCTTCAAGGGCCACTCTCTCTAACAGCTGAAACATTATGACAACAACAATGATCCATAAATAATGATAACTCCTGATTCCAGGAATTCAGACACTAATTGAGTAGATAAACATTATAAAATTCAATTCAGAAATTTGTAACTGAAAAAATAAGCTTAATTATCTACATATCTGTATACATATATATACATGTGTGTCTGGTGGGGTGTATGCATGTATGTATGCATATATATATATATATATATATATTGTAAAATAGTCATTCAAAGAATAAATCAATAAAGTTAATGTAATCAATGGTGAACTCACTTCACTAACAGATTAAGAATGCATTAACTGACTGAGCGACACAATCCTTGTTTTATTAATTGTACAATGGATTAGATGTTTGGTCCATAATGATTGCAAGTACTTTCAATAAAAACATTTACCATCCTCAGGCATAGATGCTATTTTTTTCTCAATTTAAGGTCATTTCAGGTAAAATTCCAAGATGAAAATGAATGTGATACTTGTTGAAAGATGTTTTATTAAAAAGTGTACTATTGTTAACAGTTAAGAATGTGCAGTAATGTAATGCTAGATTTTTTAATATTGTAGTAATGTAGCAGTTCACAATTTCTATTATTTTAAGTTTTTTTTCAGTTGATGTGACATGGACTATTGGTCAAATAATTAGAGCAAATATCTTAGAAGATTTCAGAAATTTTTTTACTGCAGATTGAACAATTTTTCAATTATTAAATAATGCAGCTTAATTAATATTGTAAAATAGTCATATATATATATATATGTGTGTGTGTGTGTGTGTGTGTGTGTGTTTGTGCATGTGTGTGTGTGTGTGTCTGTGTGTATATGTGAACATATCTTTATGCATGTGTGTGTGTGTGAGTGAAAGAGCAAGAGAGAGTTGAAATGGTACCATATCACTAGGGGATTGGAGAGCAAAACCATGAGTAGACCCCCTCCCCTCCGAGCAAAGAGAGAAAAGATGTCAATCAAAATGGAAACAATAAATAACAAATTCCTTGCCTAAAAAGAACTCTCTCTTTCTTGTCTAAACTTATATGCATATGAATCGAAGTTTTTCTTCTTTGAAATAAAAATTTACTTTCATCTTGACAATTTCAATCAATAAGTGCATTGCACTGAGCAATTGTAAAAGGTAAAACTGAAAAGCATTTGCATTTTTGAAGATGTTAAAAGCCAAGTTGAGAAGATATTCCCAAGGAAATTCTCATCGATGACTCATGCACTTGTTGCAGAGGTCATATTTGAACAGAGTTTGTCAGTAAGAAGTAAGCTACTCATTTGATTTGCAATACTTAAATAATTAAATCATTTGAGTTTTAAGGAATTTTTCTTCTTATTTTAGGATAATATCTCCCATCTGAGAAAACGATTTTTACATTCTATGCAATAATTGAATTTTCAATTTATTATGGCATTTATTAATTTTCATTAGCATTTGTTTTCATTTACAATTTGATATAAATCAATAAAAAAGTTTTTCTTTTAAGACCTGCAGATGCTTTACAGTTGATTAAAACCAAAATGAAAAGCAAATTCATTTGACAAACGGAAATTTAATTTAATAGTAATTATTCCATAAATGCAATACAAGTAACAACTAAGTTTGCAAAAATAAACAGTACTTAATATATATATATATATATATATAAAATATATATATATATATATATATATATTATAAATTAATTGATTTAAAATATGTTTTTTTTCGCTACACAGTTCTAATCATGTTTCAAAAATGGAAGCTAAAAGCCATGAATTTAATTTTTGTGATTAAATCAAAGACGTTAGTTCGATTTCATCCTCAAGTGAATTTTGGAGTAACTTTTTAAAATTACTGGGTTTTAAATACACAGCTAAAACAAAATTCATGTTTTCAAAGTTACAGATAAATCTATTTTTCTAGACAGGGGTGGCTGGGTATATATATATATATATATATATATATACCTTGGGAAAGGTATGAATCCTCTTCATCTCCCTCCAGCTATGGGTAAAATAGCAGGACAGACTGGGTTCTATAGCCTTGGATGGCAACTGGTCTAGAGAAGGACAACTCTGAATTCAAAACCTGCGGAGGGTCGTTTGGGAACCTTGTGGCATACGTTGCACCAGGTTTCTGTATTCGTCCCTCAAAAAGTGTGGCTGGTCCTGCACGAGGCCTTCACCACTATAATCAAATCTCATGTGCCGGTGTCGGGATGTTGGTTTCCTGGAGACTTATCGGCCTGACCCTCATACGTCGAACATGACGGAGAGTCGATTATATATATATATATATATATATATATATATATATATATATATATATATAATGGGTATATCATAAATATTTAAAAACTTTGGGAGTGGGTTTTTTAACAACCAAAACAAGGACAAAAGTCCATATAAAAATATATCTACAAATCCTTTGTTTTCAAGTTATTAAGTTTAAAGAGTTTACAGTAGATGGCGCTGTGTTGCCATGTAGACTAGGTTACATTTGTCATTCGTGTACATTTGTGGCTGGTCTGTCTTCAACATTTAATGTGTGTAGTAGTGAGTTAACTCAGACGTGTTCCATTTAACAATGACAGAATATTCATATTGTAAACAGGCAGATATGATTTTTACATACAGCTGCAAATGATAATGGATGTGAGGCTTTCTTTAAACTTAATAACTCAAAAATGAAGGAATTTCAGACACATATTAATATGGAATTTTGTCCTTGTTTTGATATGAGGAACCTATCCCCAAAGTTTGTAAAAGTATTTTTGATACACCTTGTGTGTGTGTATATATCAGGATACAACATGAATGGAAAAATCAACATGCAACTGCAGGACAGGATCAGAGTGCCCAGTTGAAGGAATATGCATAGCAGAGAACACAATATATGAAGCAACAATCTTCCCCAAAGAAAAGGTTGAAGAGAAAAAGATATACATTGGAATATCAGCGGGAGATTGGAAACACCGACTATACAACCATCGCCAATCCTTCAAAAATAAATGTAAAAAAAAAACAAACAGCACTATCAAATCATTATTGGTTTTTGTTGGAGAGTGGCCTAACACCAAAATAAAGTGGAGAATAATATCAAGAGCCAGAACTCCCCAAAACTTCAGAGACAGATGCAACTTATGTTTGAAGGAGAAAATCTTCATAATCAAGCATAAAGATCCAGACATACTACTAAATAAACACAATGAACTAGTTTTTAAAATGCCGACACAAAAACAACCTAAACCTAAGCAAGTACACTAAGAAATAATCATATAGGAACAGCAATTTTGAATGTTTTATATTCCCTTTGTTTTTAGAAATATTACTATGCACACGTGAACGCTAGCACATGACTATATGTATAAAACTATGATAATGTATTTGTACACTGAGACACATGTTGATATGTACATGTATATATTTTATATACGGAAAAAGAAGCATAACGTTTTTTTTTTGTTTTTTTTTTGTGAGTGTGGAGATGTACAATTAGATAGGTACTTATATATTTTGCCATAAATATGAAAGATCGGGTAATATTATATGTGTAAAGATATAGATAATGTAATTAAATACTGAGATAGTCTTCGAACGCAGGCATAAGTGGATGCACGGGTGGACATGAGGATAGGGACAAATACGTGGGTAGATATATGTAAGTGCAAATTAATGCATATGTGGGTATGTAGATATTCTGCATATTGCGTATGCATATGCATATTTGTGTGTATGTATATGTATGTATGTATGTATGCATATATGGGTGTGTGTATGTATGTGTATATGTGTATACGTATGGATGTGTAAATATATATATATGTGCATATGAGTATATATGGATATGCAGATGTCCGTGTGTGTATATGTATATATGTAAGTATAAGTATACATACCCCAATGTGGAAAATAAAATTATTTAAATGGGAATAACTCTTGATAACTGGATACATAAAAACAACCATGAGTTTACTTAATGAACAAAAATCAAAAACAATCACGAGTTTACTTAATGAACAAAAATCAAACGAATAAATGTCAACCTAACAAGCTATAAGATAAAAGTTTTAGTGGAAAAAAGTACTAAATATAAATTGGATGACACTTCCAATGTTCTGTCTATGGATTTTCCAATCGATTGCTTCATAGAAAATACCCAAAACTCCACCGAATTTCAAATTAATTTCTTCGTAGATTGTTTGAAAATTTAGGTATTTATCAAACCGTAACCTCCCAAATATGCACGTTAAAGTCACGCGAACTGACAGTGTCTAAGAATTTGAATGAAACCTGTCGTGCAATTTATTGGGGTTATTGTAACATCTCCCTTTAATGTAGTCCTTATCGCTCACCCCTTAACCACCTTTATCTAGAGACGAGACGCGTTAAATTTGAGCAACATCTGGCCGACACACTGGGGTTAAAATAGGAAACTAAAATGATACATATGACACACTCATATCCTTTCTCCCACCTCACTTCCTCACTTTGTTAACTTTGCGTATACTTGATGAAGTCGTGAATTTCTTTTCATTTTTCATTTCAGCTTTTGGAAGTAAAGTCTGATGATCCAGAACCCTGTTAAAGGGTTATGGTGAAATAACTTATTACATGGAATTTTAACGTGGTCTGTCTTTTATTCAATATATATATATATATATATATATATATATATATATATATATATATATATATATAAATAATAAAGATTTAAATTTTGGATTTTGTATGTTAAATCTAAATTGGATCTCAGTGAAATAAATATATATATATATATATATATATATATATATATATATTGAGGTAATAAAATAAGTACATCCCATCTCCCCTCTTGCTGGCAAACATCCATCACAATAAAATTTAAAAATAAAATATTTTAATGATTCATTGCAAACCAAGCAGTTTCAGCAAATTTTCAGCAAATAAAAATAAGGAAACCAAACTCCCAAAATGACAATTTTTTAGACCCTCTGAAAAGCCATAGATTCAACTTTGAAAATAGTCCGTAATTGAATGTAATGATAAAACATTTTCTTTTATCAAACACAATAAAGGATATATTGTGTTTGAACATTTTGTTTCTTGATTTATCCAGTAAGTATATCATATTTTTTCTATTTTGCAGGTGAAACAGTTATTCTATACAAATACTTATATGGTAACACTTTAACAATAAAATGTCATCCATGTTGATTTTCAACCTGTATATAATATACATACATATATTATTAGTTATTTACTGTAGTTAAAACCTTTTCATTGTATTCCTTTTAAAGATATTTATACATGGTTATTTATCACTTGTTGCTTATTACCCATTTTGCTAGCTACTAATACGAAAAGAGGAAAATTAAAAGAACAGTAACAAAAAGATTAAATGTGATATCACGATAGAATTAATGATATTATCTAATGCTACCATAGACCAAATGATGCTATCTGATATCATGAACTAAATTCTATAGAATATGCTTTACTCTGTCTCTCCCTCTTTCTCTGATAATTAAAAAATGTATTCCATATTTTAAAATCATTGCACCCGAAACAAGGAAATAAAGCCACTAAGATGCATGGAGTTACTGAGAGTGAAAGAAAATGAGAAAGCATTATTGAGTATAAAGGACAATAATAGAACAGGATTCAAAAAGACAGAATATAACAATTGATGTTGCATTTAAATATTTGAAGATCACTGTTGTCAGGAAAGCAAGAAGTATGAAAAGAGTTCCATAAACGATAAGCGCAAGGGAAGAAACTATGAAAATTAACGTTAAGGTTACATCTAGTAATTTTAAAAGTAAAAAAAATGGTTTGTATTGGAATTTTTGGAATGAGAATTATTTATACTATTTACATGCGGACTATTCTCCTCATCTTTGTTGTTGTTATCACAACATTTGGGCAGAGAGGACAATGGTCAAAACATTATGATAAAAATAACAAAGACAAGGACAATAGTCCATATATAAATAGAGTAAACAGCAAATCTAGTACTACAATTAAATTCATTAATTTCATTTTTCATAGCTTCAGTAAATAAAAAATTGTTTCTTAATTATATATATTGATAACAACTTGTTTTACTAATTGCGATGAAGGCAAACAGAGTTATTTACCCTTTAAGCTAATCAACTACAAAATAAATGGTTGAAATTAACTTATGGATAGTAGTCAAAATGCATTGAACTTCACTACAAGCTTAAACATTTGCTTGTTTCTAATTAAATTAACTAAATAGAATGAATTTATTATTAATAAAGATATGAAGATAACCAAGTCAATTTCTATGATAGCAGACAGAAGCACATCAACATGTCCATAACATAGTGATAAAATGCATTTATTTTATACAATTATCTATTTTTCAACATAATCTTTCTTTGACAATACAAGTATTTATTCATTTATGCAAAAGTATTTGATAAAGGAAGTCACAAAGAACTACTTGAACTGCTAAGTAAGCTTGATTTCTTTGAGAAGGATATTAGAATAATCTATTATTTATACTGGGAGCAAACTGCCTACATAAAGATTGAAAATGAATTCAGTAAATATACAAAAATAGAAACAGGTGTAAAGAGACTTATTCAATTTATACAGTAAGGTGATTCTGAGAGAATTAGAATTCCTACCAAGATTTATTATTGGCAGCTACAGTCTTAACAACATTAGATATGCCAATGAGACAGTGTTGATAACAGACAAGAGAGGTATCCCTAAAGAAAGGACTAAACATAAACTCTAAGGAGATAGAATGTAATGTTGTGAGCAAAAGGAACAGTTCAAGATGTGAATAACAAATTGGAAATGCCAAAATCAAGAAAGTAAAAAAAAATTAAACATCTAGGAAGTGTTTTAACAGATGACAGAAAGTGTTATATCAAAATCTGAAGGCAGTGAAAGTTGCCTTCCAGAAGCTAAGCAAAGTAGTAAGAAGCTGAAAAATCTCATTTGAAACAAAGAAAAGAATGCTAAACTGTTATGCAATATCAGTCCTCATATATTGCAGTGAATACAGGACAGTTAACATCACATATGAAAAAATAACTTGAAGCAACAGAAATTTGGTTGTACTGAAGGATGCTGAGAATACCATTGACTGATCATGTGAACCATGACAAAATTTTAGAGAAAATGGAAACAAAATGGACACTTAAACTTAGAATCAGAAAGAGACTAGTGAAGTTACTTGGGCACAATGAGGAAAGAGTGATTAACAAATTTGAAACTCATAGGACATATTAAAGCAAGAGGGATAGATGAAAGCAGTGAATAATCTACCTAACAACCTTGTGTAAATGGTTGGCAGAACAGGGATTAGGAGAGATAGTGAAAGGACAGACTTTACTAAGAGCTACAAAGGAGAGAAAATTGTGGAACAAGAGCCAAAAGATGATCGTGAACATTCCAAAGGTCGGAACAAAAGGTAAACAGAAAACATTCCATGAAGAAAAGAAAAAAGTAAAATTCAGCTGTTGAGAATCTTAAAATCTCTCTCTAAAGACGTAAAAGCTAAAAAATTGTGGAGAGGTCTAAAAGAACAAGGTAAACAGAAAAGATGAAAAGGAAAAAGAAAATTCAGCTGGAGAGCCATGATCATGAACATTCCAAACGGAACAAGGTAAACAGAAAAGATGAAGAAGAAAAAGCAAAATTCAGCTGTTGAGAATCTTAAAATCTCTCTAAAGTCTAAAGGTCTAAAGAGCTACAAAGGAGAGAAAATTGTGGAGAGCCATGATCATGAACATTCCAACGGAACAAGGTAAACAGAAAAGATGAAGAAGAAAAAGCAAAATTCAGCTGTTGAGAATCTTAAAATCTCTCTAAAGGCTAAAGGTCTACTTCTGTAAGTTGCTCTTTTTCTACACCCATCTTTTCCTGTCCTTGATGATATTCCATTCTTTCTGTAATCAGATTGACATGGAATCTTTTCTTTCCTTCCTGATTTTTACCCACAGTATTTTGCCATCATTTTTTTTTATCATTTTCCTTTCATCTTTATTCTGATTAATATTTAGTCATAAAATGCACGTCCGATTCAATCTATTTCTTTTGTCAGGTTTCTTTTTTTAAATTGTTTTTTTTGTAATATTCAATCCTCTTTTCTAAAATCCTCTCACAAAACCTATCTTTTTTCCACGATTAATTCTTACTTTGTAGTTTTCAATCTTCTAATATACTTGAAGTTCCAGCGAATGTACTTGAACAAAATCTTTCTATTGTTTGATTTGTCAATCATCAAATCAGAATCTTTCTTTGAAAGCGGACAATTGAAAATTTGATAAAAGTACATCTGTGTGCAGATTAATTGAAACAAAATGAATAATTCTGTTATTATTTATGTCTTCTTGTATTTTTCCAATGAAACATGACCCAGTGCACATGTTAGTACTTCATATGTCCATTCCTTTAAGTCATTCCTTCAGATTCTCGATTGGATTTAAGTTAGGTGAATTTCCGGGCCAGTCTTTAGTACTTTGATTTGCTCACTGGTAAGGCTTGCCAGTGTGTTTGTGCAGTGTTACAATTTCTGTATACTTCTTTGGAGTGAAGTCTATTGCAGACAATGGCCATAGAACAACTAATCGTCACAGACAGTAGCATCTGCATAGGATAAAAGTCTGATGCAATCATGGATGACGCAATATTTTTCAAAGCCAAACAAATTTCATCACACACCCCGAAAATAGATTCATATTACTGCACACCACTGAAAATGACCTAATCTGAGGAAAAAAATAGAAATCGATTACACACTGTCACTCCAATGGGTCTAAAACTGACTGTATGGTGAAAGAAAGGAAACTAAAGTGGTTGTATCAATTAATTTGCACAAGGGTGTAATTTGGACAATTTTTTTGAAAAAAACTTTACTTTTTCTTTAATAAACTTTTCTAGAATTATTTTTTTCTAACTTGCATTCAGATCAAATTTTACTAAATTTTGTTAATTTCAGCTGCCATTGAAGAGTAACAGCACAGTTTCAATGATTTATATTAGTTGTACACTTTTGTTCAACATAGTCTATTTACTATTACAGCTGCCAAATGAAATAGGAAAACATTACAATAAATAAAAGAGCCAAAAGTGTCCTAATTAATGCAATAGCTTCCTAGATGAAAAAAAAGTTTTCTTTTATTTACACTATTTACAATGTAGGGATTATTATATTTATCTTTGTAGCCATTATTCACAATGTTTTGGCTATTGTATGCTCAGACCTTCTTCAGGTGATTGGAACTTCAAACTGAACCCTTTATTTCATCCACTGGGGTAGATTGTTCTAGTTCCATGTGCCATGCCTCTTCCAGATATCTCAGTATCAGTTAACTCAACTCTCTAAGTTTTTGTTCAACTCTACTGTAGGTACGTATTGAACTCACAACTCTTTTCGTCAAGTCACTGAATTCAACCAACACTGTTATTCACTGGGCCATCAGTGGATGAATTTTTGAGAGTTATAAACCTAATGTCTCAGAAGACATTTTTTACCAAAAAATATGAAAACTTAAGAAATCAGCACATATGCTAGGCCACAAAATTCTCCTAAGCCGGCAATAGACATAAATACAATATGGTTACTGCTATTTCAGAGTGCAAGAGAAAAACAATAACATAAAAATTGTAATATATGCTCTTTCTTATGTGCTGATTCTTTAAGTACAATATCTGAAACGTTGTGAATATGGCAACAAAGGTGAGAATAACAGCCTGAACAAAAAAAAGACATAGTTGATTACACACAGAAACCATGATAATCAATTTTACTTGGTTGCACATGGTAACACAAACTTCCTTTTTCCACATATTGTTTCACATTGATTGATAAGGTCTCCAACAATGTGTTACTATAAATAATGAAGATAGAAAGATATTTAAACATGTATTTGGTAATACATAAGATCCTATTAAAATGAGCTTTATGTCAGTTTGCAATGTAATGGTATTGAGCAATAATGTTACTCATGAGTACGATGTCTTAGTTACATATAAAACAATTATTGTGCTAGCCCCACTTTACTTTGGAACTGACACGAATAAGAAGAATACTTTGTCAACATGTAATAAGGACATTTATTTACACCCAAACATGAATACAACAGTTAACATAAACACAACGTCTTTTCCTATATATAGAGAATATGTCAGCTGGACTTACCTATCTGGTGGAGTGAAATAGGGCTAGATAACTTGTAATTTTTAAACCCTCAGCAACTGGTACCATTGGTGGTGGAGAGAATTTCTTGCATGTTGCTTCAGAGCAGGTCTAATCCCTTCTCTCTGGTGTTGAGCTTTTTTTGAACCCATATGTTTTTATTAACCAATGAGAAACCACCTAAAATCATGTGACCAATCTCTATATATAGAAGTAGATTAAGTTTACAAACACAACACAGTGAACATGTACAGAATTTTTGAGATTAGGATGATTGAAACTCACAACAAATTAAAAGAAATGAAATTCAAAAAAACAATGTACTTGTAGAATATGGACTGAGAGGAAAATGTCTGTGTTGTGATAATAGAAGGCCACATTGCAATCCTTGTCATTTTCAGGCTTCTCACCTTTCTACAAAGAAGAAAGAAATATAAAGTTTCAAGTTTTTGCTTACCTCCCTTCGAGTCACAATTTGGTTCCCTTCACCTCATGCTCTAAACCATTGTTTGGGTCAGTTTATGCCACCTTTTGGCACCTCCATAATCTTTGTTGAGGTTAATAACAAACAAAAACCTCTTCAGATGTAACGTATATATTGCTATAACATAGCTGATTGGGACAGCCTCATATCTTACATTGCAGAAGCAATTCTCTCAGCTGTCTTTAAAAACAGAACTTCCAGGATGATCTCCCTCATTTCAAAAAGCTAAAAACATACCAGCAAAAAACATACCTGGTTCATGCCTGAATATGATGCAGATATGATGCACCATAATAATTCCTATTGCCACTATCAGAGGGATCAATGCAGAAAAGTCCTTTGCCCTATTGAGAGTCTTGCAAAATGACAAAAAGTAGGTATGTGCAGATAATCCAAGCCAAAGAAGAGATTAAAAATTGCAAGCTATTACTGTTATAATAAGAATAAATGGACTTGAGATTATCTCACCTTCCTTGGATAAGTCGAAGCTCTTTCTGTCTATATCTCTGAGATGAAGTATAATGATTACTTACATTATTTACATTATTCAGACTGTTGTCATCCTCATCATTGCCATATTCATAATGTTTCAGCCGCTGTATGCTCCAGCCTTCTTCAGGTGATTGGAATTTTGAACCAAACCCTTTATTTCGTCCACCAGGGTAGATTGTTCTAGTTCCATGCCTCTTCTGGAAGAATGATTGGTTCCTTGCATTGTTCCAGAAAATACCAAACATGTGTTGCCATGCTTTATCATTACAAGAGTCAGCTCAAAATAAGAATAGTGTATTGCTGCCATAACTGGGCTAGTGATGTCCAATCATGTCTAGCCTTGAGTACAAAAACATTTCCACAGCCTTGTGAGTGATGAATTATTCTCCACTCTATAACCCTTATCCCACAAACAAATTGTTACTAGCTTGTGACTATTTTAATTCTATTACTACAATATGTTCAGATAGCTTACATTTCTTAGTTTCAAACCTTAGCAACTAGGACTGACCATCTCATGTTCATGGTGACAAACTGTTGTTCATGATGACTGTCGTCTTCGAGTATAGAATCCAGAGGTTAGCAGTGAATATTTCGAAGACAGTAGGGAAGCGTATTTCAGGTTAGCAGTGGATATTTTGGTAAAAGGTAGCAGAGCATAGTTCGTCCTTCTGTTTCTCTTCACCTGACAAGCTGGACTGGACTTTTGGGTAAAGTAGACAAAATGGCCGCCTTTATACACGACGGATTGAATGTCCTACGTCTTCTGATTGGTTAACCTTCTATTGGTGGACTATAAAATGAGTCAAGTCATTTGGGCTAACTCACTAGTAGATATATATACACAAAAAGCTGCAACACAAACCATACTTATTCCAGAAATGCTGCATTATTAAATAGACTCCTGAAAGGATACTAGAATATTTGATTTGTGTAACAGACTTCTGATAGGATGATTCCTGGACAGCTACTATTTTGGTCTCTTTAATTTTAGAGTCAACTGATATCTATTCTACATGTCCTTATAATATGAATTTCTTAATTCCACTTTCTGCTTCTGTTAGAGCAATCTTACTCTGTGACCCTCTACCTTGAGTGGCCCATGGGCTTTAAATTGGTTGAAGTAACAGTAAAAAGAAAATCAAGACACGTTTGTTCACAAAAATGAAAGAGGCATTGAAAGATCAACATTTTTAGTTGATATTGAAGTTAAATTTATTTTGTGCTTTTCACTGTAAAGTAGAAACTTCATTGATGAATGGAAAAAAGGATAAAGTGTTTGGAAAAAATGAATAACACTAAATGGGGAGTTTGCGAAAAGATAAAAAAAATTGAAAAGGAAAAATTTACTTCATTTTGATATTAGTTTCATGATTCTATCTGATTTAAAACTTATTTTATAGAACTGGAAACCTTACTTATCAATTAATCATCATCATTTTGAAGAGAAATAAATTGACTTCTATTTGATACCAGTTTCATTATTCTATCTGGTCTAAAAATCAGCTTATGTGATAGGACATTACTTTTTCTTCAACCATTGTAATTTTGAAATGAAATACATTTATTTATTTTTGCTACTAGTCTTGTTATTCTTATCAACATTAAATGAATTGAGGCACCTTATTTATCAATCAACTGTCATATACAGTGTGACACAGTTCAAACCAGAAAAAATTAATGGATAATAAAAACAGCATTTTTTATATAACTGTTGTAATCTAGAAAAGGTTACTGAATAAGAATAACTAAAACAAAGGTTGGAAATGGAATGGTAATCTTTATAACATTAACAACATATAAGACTCACCAGCGACATGTAGTAAGTAATCCACTACTAGTGGTGAATTCCCCCAGACAGTATATTCCACTGTATTTCTGAGGATTGAAACATAGTCATTATAGTCCATAGGTATAGTATAACAATAACAAATTAATATATTTCAATGAAATTTTATATAAAGTTAGGCACATATGGAATGTATAAAAATCACTTGATGCGGTGACCATCAGAGTTCACCCCTTTCTTCAGGCGGGACAGGAAGTTGGAATAGACTTTGGTGGGCATCCCTGTCCATTTTTGCCATTGCCCTGATAGTTACCTTGAGAACCTCTTTGGTGTTCTTGGGCCTGTTTTTTAACCTCCCTCTCAAAGATGCCCCACAAAAAATAGTCGAGATGATTGCAGTAAGTGTCATTGAATACTGTAAATTTCTGTATGATTCCATCTTTTTTTGTTTATTGCTTATTGATTTTTAAAAAATTATATTAATTTCTAGTAAATTTTTCAAATGAAAAAATAAATTCTTCCTTGAAAATCAACATTGAAAAACTGGTTTTCATCTGGATTAACACCTGGTATTAATGAAATATATTTAATCCAGAGATGATTATAATCTTAAGAATTAATATTCTAATGTTCACTTATATAATCTTCAGAATATAATGAAGCATAATGAAATATTGATTGATGAAGTTGAAATTTATTTATTTATATTTTGTTATGTTCATCCTTCAGTGGGAGCCTTATTCTTTTCTACAATTAAATATATATTGTATTTTTGTTTTTGTTCCAGCAACCACAAGGCAATTGCATGATTAGAAAGTCTTATGTAACTCCAACTGTGAAGATTTCTCTTCTTAAAAGATAACTCATGCTCATTACATAAAATGTAGAAGATCAAAGAATTTAATTTCTCTGGTGAACAAAACATTTTAGCACACCTATAGAAAATCATTTTTCATTTCTCAGTTTGAAATATTCAAATAAAAAATACCCTGGTGTTATCCTGTTGAAAACAACTCCTCCCACTAAATTTTATGTCAGGCCAAAGATATAATCTTTCAGAAACCTGAATAGCCTATTCTATGAGATAAAGACTTAGATGCATTTTTTTCAGAAGTGCCAACAACCAAAGTCACTGCTGAGATCGAAAGCCAGAACTGCAAAGCCTGATTTTCAAGGTGAGCATGCTCTCTCCACTTAGAAAACTGGTACAACACAATCTTCTTGCACTGACTTCTTCATATAAAGCCTTGTGCAATACTATGCTAATCTTAGTCAATACAGTGTGGTGCAAATTTTTATGTGACAACAGCGCCTTGATGTCACAGTGTAGCAAGGTTTTAAGAGTATCATTAGAAAGTACTCAGTAGCTCTCTGGCCATTGACACACAAGGTACTTAGTAATTGACATGTCTTCAGAATATGATCATCAAGCTGCTGTTATAGAGAACCATTGCACTGGCTACAAAGCCAAAGAAACCATTGAATGGCATAAATACCCTAAAGCCACGATCTGTGACCTTGCAAAGGCATATGAGACGTCATATGACAATGACAATTTCAGTCCAGAATTTAAAACTCATAAGAAGTGCTACAGCAACTCCAGTACTCCTGAGTTCATCCCCGACATTGCAGAGGTTGTCAAGGAGAACCTCAAAAATAGCATGAGACAACTGGGCACCAGCATTGTCAAGGAGGGCTTGAATTATAAATCTTATTTACTGAAGAGGTGCCACTTGCTCACTTGGTTGTCCAACTTATGTCCCCACCTCATCAGGAACAGAGTTAACTAGTGTGATGACCTCCAAGCTTGTGGGAAGAGGTTGGTGATTTACCTGATATCATTGGCTAACATATGAATACATGATTGACCCATGTTTGAAAAATGATGATAGTTATATAAATGTCCATTTCAGAGAGGAGAGAATCTCTTACATTCACATGAGACTACCAAGACAACATTTAAAGAAGTCCCCAATGCTGCATATCCATTGATCCAGAGTGAAATAAAATATAATATTATGTATGAGAGATTCGATTTTGTGTTTTCATTTGCAGTGTATAACTATGTTATGGTAATAATTTGCCAAATTAGTTTTGAATATTCATTTGTCTAACTGAACTTATGGTTGAGTAAAAGTCTTTGAGGCAATCAAATATATAACTTTTAAAATAGATAAAGTATATTTTCTATTTGAATTTAAGAGATAACAAATTATCATCATTCTACAGCAATCAATTTGGATTCCAGTCTTTATCTTGGTTATTATTGTTACAATGTTTTCACTGTTGTATCCTCTGGTCTTCAGATTTATATCCTATTTGGTTGGTTAAATGTATCTAATTATCTGATCATTATGAGTTCAAGCCTTGGGTCAGGCACTAAAAAAAGGTGTCACAAGAACAAATTAACAAAAAAAAAATTAGTAAATATAAATTATCTCCTCTTGACTGAATAACAAAATGAGAACAGTCTGCCAGTGTTGACTGAATAAAGAGTTTGAACTTAATTTTTTAGGTGTTTGAACATGATAGATAGATGTTACTGAAAAAGGTTAGAAGACACATTGACAAAATGTTTTGATTAACATAAATTTGAAGCATTGAAGGTGTGGAAAAATGCCAGAGGGTCTTAGCAATATTTCTTGGAAACTTCAGAATAAAAGAACAGTATCAAAGGTATTGATCCAAGGTGGAAGTTGGTTGGAGTAAGAAAACAAATTAGACACTGGTTTGAAGAAATGGCCAAAGACTGTATGGTATATGAGATGTGAAATGAGAGGATGAAAAAGGAGTATGTTTTAATCTGGCTGACTGTTGGCTATTGGTTTGGGTATGTTGTATTGATAGTTGAATCTGTTCTCTATCTGTGTTCACAGCCTAATGGGCAGATGGGCAGTCAGCCATGCTTTAGGGTAGCCTCTGTGGTTAGACTGAAGTCTCTCTCTGCTCTCTGCTCACTGCCTCTCTCATCTGGCTTCCATGCATTTCCCTTATACAGTCTATAGCCTTATATATGTCCGTGCATTTCCCTTATATAGGTTATTGTCTATATAAGGGAAATGCACGGACATAGTTGAGTATCATGTCGTTAATGTCCAATATTTGTGTTTGTTTTAAAATTTAACTTGAGTAGAGTGTGGTGTGTGTACTACTTAGCTAGATGAAAATTGGTGTCTAGCTAGAAATATATGTTTTCTAATAATTGTATGAATTTTGCTTTAATTTCTTATCTCTATGTGTAAATTGTGTTTTTCTGCTACAGTATAAACAATAATATATGCATGTTTATTTGAGTAATGCAGGTTGGTGAAAGTTAATTCAGCTGAGTAGTCAAGATATTATGAGTCTAACATTTTGGTAGTACTCAGGAGTGTGGCTACATTGAAAACATATTGTGGACACAAAATGCTGTATTTTCTCAGCCTTCAAAAGGGCAGAAAAATATCTTAAGCAGATGACTACTAGTTCTTCACAAAACATACTTGGCTGGTTTTCATGCCTGACTCCTCTCTACTGCCATCTGTCAGCTGTGTCTTTATATACACTTAAGAAAGCCTCTAGACTAATGGCACAAAGCTTGGTTTCAGCTAACATCAAAAGTCTCTTTGTTCTTTTCATTGGCTAAAATTCTTTTATTTATTTTCAGCGTTCCTATCTTTTTTCTTTTTTATAGTGGAAGTTGTGCATTGAGCCTCTTTTATTTTGATAGATTTCTAGTCACAGTTACTGGACACTGGACCAGCAAACTTCCATTTTGCAGCAGCTGTTCAGTATTTTCGTCTTTTTCCACTTTTTTATTTGTGGGTTGCCTTCTTATTAGTTGAGAAAGAAGCCCAGAAAGAGAAGCGTGGAAAGAGAGAGAGAAAGAAAGAAAAAGTTATATAGGTTTTTAAAGAAACCAAATGTTTTCTTTTAATTTGAATTTATTTAAATATTTTTTTTCATATTTTACTTTTACATTTGAGCACGCCACAAAGACATAGAAAACTAAATAACTTCAATTTAAAGAAGCCAGAGAATTCATAAAAGCAAAATGTCATATTTTGAAAGTGAGACAAAATTGGATGCTTTATTTTTACCATCCTTTTACATGATAATCTTAATGTTGTGTAAATCTGTGTTCGTTATTGACAACAGCTGTTATGACTGTCTTCTGGGAATATTTTCTGTTATCTTGGTAAAAGATTTCTTGTAAACCTAAACAAAGGTCAATTTTTTATTCTCTGCTACTTGATGGTCAGGATTTGACATTTTAAGCCAATGGCAAATCTATTTGTAGAATTTCCTTAATCCTTTCAGCAAACACTTTTTAAGAGAATATATCAAGTCAAAAGAAAGAGATTTTCCATGTAACTTAAAGACTTAAAACACTGTTATGGCTAACTGCTGGCAAACTTTGTTGCTGTCCCATAAGAACATTGTTCAAATCTCCTTAACTGAGTCTCTTAGACAACTTATATGACGGAGATTTCAATCAACCAAAGACAAAGAAAAGTGATAAAAGAAATAATTGATATGTTGATTTTATTATTTGTGTCTTCAAAAATAATGAATCATATAGCAGAAAACTTCATGAAAAGGATATTAAATTCTTCCAGAATTTCTAACGAAATATTTTAAATTCATTAGACATAGTAAACCATGTTAAATCAGGAATACATCTATAAGGAACCTTGAGGGTGGTGTAGCATATTGCAATTTAGAATGAGAAACTGCAGTGTCATATTTGAATTTCAGTCAAGTTCATTTGGAAAAGTTATGAATTTTTTGTGGGAGTGCAAATGATATAAGACCTCGTTTTTGGTTTTGTTATTTTTATCTGGGATTTTATCATCCATCCATTAAATGTTGAATATTCATGCACAATATTACATGAAAACATGAAATAAAACATGAACAGTTTTAGTATGCATGCAACAAGGCCTAACATCTTTATTAAATGATTGATTTTTGATTAAACATACAATTGCTTACTTGATTCATATTATTCACAGAACATATATATATTTATATATATTGAATTGTTTATATTAATGCAATGAAAGGGGTGGTTTTAGGCTTATCTGTATGAAGTAGACACCTTTCTTGTGAGGTAATTTAAGAAAACACATTTTTCTGTTTCAACAGTTGGCAGTCAGAAAGAGAGAGAGAGAGAGAGAGAGAGAGAGAGAGAGAGAGAGAGAAATTTTTAGTGCATTGTGGGAATTCTCCATCCCTTCCTTTAAACATACTTAACAAGACAGAGGAGGCAACTCCTAATTCTTATTTATGGATCACAACAAAGCCGTCTTGTTCCCTCCATTCACCAGCTATATAGAATAGGGCTGTCTAGGATCTGTAGCTTTGGTTGGTAACCAGTCTAGGAGAAAGACATCTCTGAATTAAAAACCACATGTGTATATTATGCAGCTAAGGAAAGGAGTTCACATTGACTCTATCATTCTGACTATAGTTGACACCTTTTTTTTGATTTCCATATTTATATTTTAGGGAAACATATTTCTGTGTTCAAGTCATGTTCATGGGTATATTTTTAAAAAATTTTCATTAACTCAGATTTTTTGCTTCTATGCCACCTACAGTCTTAAAAAATTTCAATGCAATGCCCGTCGACATCTTCTGAATCCTTATTGTCCTTTCTTCTCGTTTTCTCATTCTCTTTCACTTCCAGTAACCCTTTGTGTCTTAGTGGCATTATCACCATCTTCTGTCTTCCTGAAATCTCTTCTTTTATCATCTTTTCTCTTTACTAAAGTCTTCTCATTCTCTTTCATTCCAGTAACCTTTTGAATCTTAGTGGCATTATCACTTTCCTTGGGGTGAAATGATAAAAAAATAGATATTAAATTATTTCAAATTAATTGCAAATGTTTGTACAAAAATCTTGCCATGGTAATAATGTTTCCTCAGAGTTTTTTATTAGTGTTTTGAATAGGCTCACATAAAATAGAAATTGTTTTTTTTAAATATTTCAACAGCCAACTGGTTTTCCTATATTACATCTTGAAATACTTTGTCAAATATTTTTCCTTAATCATTTATCATATGTTTTTGTGCAACCAAACAGATATTATTTTTAATTTTCCTTAATGACTTCAGTTCTTTTGGGGAAACATAGAAAATAAATTAAAACACCCACTTAATATTTTATTTATCAATCTGTAGTTATGTATGATGAAGGGTTTAACAAGATTTACAAAGTCAAATAGGTTTAAATAGAGAAGGGATGTGCTAGAAGAGATATTACGAGATTGTTGCAGATTTCATTACATATAAACTGTAAAAATATTTAAGGAACTTGACCAAGAAAACATATTTATGCAAGCACAGAATTATCATCATCCACTTCAAAGATGTTTCTTGCCTGTTGTTTGAATAAATTAACTCAGAAAAGGCATTCCATATAAAAGAATAAAAACAAAAGGGAAACTTATCATAGCCAATGTGATTCATCCACTGATTTTTTTTTTGTCTTTATTCATATTGTCCTTATATATTTTTAGTTATATTTGAAATTCTATAGCCATTATCAAGGACGTTGTTTTGGTTGGGGAATTTTTGTGTTGGATTCTACAAAGTAGTTTTGCTTTGTGGAGTACGTACGGTGGGGATTGTATGATTTTTTGGCAGGTGTGCTATGCACGGCTGACTGACCAGGACATCATTTCTATTTTTGGAACACCTTCAACACACCATCTTCACTGCGAAATAGTGGAAAATAGCAGAAGAATGGTATTTAATAAGCAATACTTGCCTAATGATGAGTTGTGTATGATTATGTGATTTGAAAAGAACCTTTGTGCTATTGAATAGAATTTTCCTTAAAAATTCTTGTAAATTATGAGTTAATAAATTATAAATTGCACTCTGCTTTGAAAGGTGGCATGTAAGACGTCTACTTAAGGAGGTTATGGGGTGTCCAATATAGGTAACTGATTTTTGACATGTAACACTGTCTTGTACAGGGCATTGGAATTGGCACACAATATGGACATTGCTAGTTTAGATTTGGTGGGGTTATTTTGGCTGGTGACGATGAGGTTTGTGTTCTTCTGTTTTCTATAATATCTGAGTTGTTCATTGTGATTAGTTTATTTGCATACCTTTCTAGAGTTTCATTGAGGTTTTTCCTTAATTTGGTGAATTTTGTTGTGTTGTCTAGAATTAATTGTAACTTCTGTTTATAGTCCTGTTAGTTGAGAACCACGTAATTATTGGTTTTATCAGTGCATTTAATACTGATATTGGGGTTGTTAAGTAAATCTCTGACAGCCAACTTGATTTTGTCTGTAAGCATATTGTTGTGTTGGCTGTGTGGTGAACAGTTCTTTAAGCCTTCGGCTCTTAGGTTTGGGTGCACCTTAATTGATTTTTCTGTTGTGAGCTGTTGGATAGGTATAGCATTTTGATTTTGGTTTTCTTTTGAAGAGGTCATATCTAAGTTGGAGGTGACAATTTGGGTTGATATTCAGGAGTTTAGATTGATTGTTGGTGAGTTTGTGATCAGACAAGGTTAGGTAGTTACACTTACTGGTGGGTAGTAAAATTGTTCTATTGTATAAGTTGCAGAGTTTTTAGCTATAATGTGTTTTTGGTGAAATTTTAATGTACTGTTGAGGTGGTAGCATTTGGTCATTATTTGATCTGTTGTACGTATTGGGTTTTTGAGAATATCCGTGTATTTTTGGATTTTAGTTTTAGGATTCACTATCCTATCTTTGGCTTTTATTACTTGTTCTACAAGGTTTTTCTGGAATGTACTGGTGTTATGTCCCTTGTTGGCTACTGGG